>CM072513.1:80034962-80052462 GCA_036898135.1 Oncomelania hupensis
GACTGCTTTGCCCTATACAAGCTCAAAGTGCGGCACTTGAAGAAGATCGCCATTTTATAAAACAGATAAGAAATCACATTTTAATATGGAAATGGAAACTGACAGCATCCAATACCATTATTCATTAAGGGAGGAAGGGGACGTGAGTACCCCAGAGCACCCTCCGTGACGTGGACAGTCTCATACCTGAGTAACAGAAGGTGGTTCTGCATCGAATTAAAACCAACGCTGTGTGCACTGGAAATCTGCAATACTACATTCGAACCAAAATGCGCAACGGGCCACACAAGCCATTCCTTGACATTTGACTCATTTCGCAAGATAGAAGTAAGGCAGCTCATCTTTAAGAGGAATTGAAGTGGCGTAGTCAGGGATCAAATAACAAAAGAAGTGAACCATTCTTTTGAAACAAGATCTTTACTTTTCTTTCCACCATTTATAACTTGCCCTCGCCTCCTAACCTATCTCTCTCTCTCTCTCTCTCTCTCTGCCTTGGCAACTTTGTCCATTGTGTTTACACATACACAAACACACATACACAAGTACACACACCCACACACACACACACACAAAGATTAACGCGTGTTTTGTCATTAAAAAAATCCTCTTAAAGTTTTCCAGTGCGCGCACTCTACATTGTACTGTAAGCAACATGACATCTAGCTGCGCCAAAAAAAAAAATCCTGAATGGAGTTTGCCCCTATACATTCTTCTTCTTCTTCTTCTTCTTCTTCTTCTTCTTCTTCTTCTTCTTCTTCTTCTTCTTCTTCTTCTTCTTCCTCCTCCTTCCTTCCTTCTTCCTCTTCTTCTTCTTCTTCCTTCTTCCTTCTTCCTCTTCTTCTTCTTCTTCCTCCTTCTTCCTTTTCTTCTTCTTCACCCAGTACACATTGGTCGAAGGCTACCAGAAGCATACTTTAGTAGTCGCCTCAACAGGCAATAAAGCATGCTCTCATGCTTCAGAGCACTGCTTCCTATACTCCTCAAGCTCTATAGTGACAGAAAAAGAGCAATTTCACTGTAAATATATACAGAATGTTGCTCTACAACATTCCGCTCTTTCCGTCTCAAAAACCCAGTTGCCTTTTGGATTCTTAAATTGTATTAAATCAAGTGAAGACACTATCCGGCGTCAAAAAACGGCTCAAAAACATTCTCAAACGGCTCGTAAAAGACAGTTGATCTAGAAACAAATACAGTTTGACCTCATTCGGCCCCTAGAGGAGACAAAACTTACATTTTCTATTTTCATGAGTTGATGGGTTAATTCTCCTAGGGCTTGAAGAGTGTATGAAGCAGGGCTCTGAAGCATGAGAGCATGCTTTATTGCCTGTTGAGGCGATTACTACAGCATGCTTCTAGTAGCCTTCGACCAATGTGTATCGGGTGTCTTCTTCTTCTTCTTCCTCCTCATCCTTATTATTCACACCCCCCCCCCCCCCATAATTCCTCCTCATCAGACGTCTTCTCTTGATTTAAGCTTTGGAAAATCATTCCCTTGATTTTCACCGATCCCAGCTGATACACTGACGAGCTTAGAACACAGCCAAATGGCCATCTGTATCTATGGCACACATCCACACATGCCAACCATTGACAGCAGAGAAGGGGAGATAAATCTCTCTCTCTCTATCTCTCTCTCTCTCTCTCTCTCTCTCTCTCTCTCTCTCTCTCTCTCTCTCTGAGCTAGGTATTGATTGATTGATTTATTGTTGCTTTAGGTCCAGCGGACTCCTCCGAGCCAAATCAGGACCGGACAACACCCGATCCGCATAAAAGATCTGCTAAAACAACCCTAGTGGGAAAATTGAACGCCCTCCACCGGCCAGTCACTTTACAATAAAGACATCCCACGCGGGGGACGGCTGAGGGTTTACCTCAACTACGCGAACCCCCGGTTACAAAAACAAAATAGAATACAACCATCATTACAAATCATCAACGAAACATATACATATAAAATGCCTATATTGCTAAATACTAACATCATAGGAAGCCCTAGTGACCACCCAGCAGAAAGCGTCCAACACTCCCAAGCTGATCCAACAGACCTCATACACAAACAAGGAGTCTTGTCCAGGAAGAGTTTTCAAGAAAAAAGGTAGGTCATTGATCTAGCGAAGAAGAAGATAGTATAGCAGAGTGATAGGACAGAGCAGGAATGGGAAAGATTATATGAGGAAGATAGCAACAGTGGGAATTTAAAGCACTAAATTTCCCGAAAGTGGGGATACTATTTATTCTGAAACCCCCGGCACTCCAACGGGGGTACTGTTGCCGCAGTGAATCTGTCATGCCTACAAAGGCAAGACAGGTTTTCAACTGGGGCTTTCACTGTTCACTTTATAGGTTAGAACAATCTACAGTGGGTACTAGGTATAACATTATTAACCAAGGAAGAAGGTATAACATTATTAACCAAAGAAGAAGAATTCATTATAATTTGTTCTGCTCCAATTTGTATGCAGAACATGTTGTCTTTTAATACAACAACAACAACAATAATAATAATAATAATAATAATAATAATAATAATAATAATAATAATAATAATAATAATAATAATAATAATAATAATAATATTATTATTATTATTATTATTATTATTATTATTATTATTATTATTATTATTATTATTATTATTATTATTATTATTATTCAAGATGATATCATGCGCATTGTCTTCAAACAAACTCGAAGCGCGGCGGTCTGAACAAATCGCTATTACAGAAGTCGGAATAGCACTCCAATACAAGTTCTCCTTCAACAGAAGATTCAAAACTCATTCAGGCGACGGTTAAATTTAGGAATGAACACTGAAGTTTAACGTCTGCACCCACCATTGGCGATATGGCAGCCGGGGATACCCATCCCTGGGCCAAGAGGACGAGCTAGGGACCTAAATCAACACTAACCCTTGCTCCCTGCGATGGTTAGCCCCGTCCGCCATATCGCTCATGGTGGGTGTAGACGTTAAACTTCAATGTTCATTCATAATTTAACCGTCGCCAATTATATTACATGCAGGAACAACCAGTGAGGGAAAGTGACAACCTGTCATTAATCTTTGGGGGGATCAATTTTGACCCATTGAACGACGAACGGATAGTTTTATGGTTTCAAAGTCTTCTATTGTAAGCTTAATTTTTTTTCAGTGGGAGCAACACTCATTGCGAATGTTAAAATGATCAGTCGAGGGGGCGTGGTCCTTTAATCCTCGGCGAGTCTCAGGTAGGTTTTACCGGTACGTAACTGTATTCAGGTTTGGAAACGCGACGGTACGGTATACCGGTGCGGGTGTCCAAGGTCCGGTTTACTGGGAAATCTCGAAAACACATAATCCGACAGTGGGTGACATCTTGTCCGCCTAGAGAGCGAGCCTAAAGCCCAAACACGTGGATAGGCAGCTGTTCTTGAAGAAGAACTTATAAGAATAGCAGCTTATCGATATCTACGTGTTTGAGCATGGTGCCAGTCGCCAAACCTTCTGAACTCTTAAAGTTCTTAATGACCTTTCCCGTTGAATGTTCTTGTTTTATTTTGATTTTGTGGTTTAAAGTATGCTGATGTTCTGAACAGTGATTTATCATAATTTGTTTTGAATGCGTTTAAAGCAAAAATAAAGCTTCAGTTTCCATGGAAATGTGGTTCTTTGAAACTGTTTTGAAGTGTATGACAATCTTTCTTTTGCGTCGGTCACTACTGTCAGTGCCATATCCCATTTGATTGTAACACTTAAAATCGCGGTATACCGGTACGAAATACCGATACGACCTAAAAATACCGCGGTAATACCGGTACGACTATGGCCCACGGTACCCAGCTCTAGTCTCAGGTACGCAAGGTGTCTCGAACAGTGTCCAATTTGGTCACCATCATCATCATCGTCATCATCGTCATCATCATCATCATCATCATCATCATCATCATCATCATCATCATCATCATCATCATCATCATCATCATCATCATCATCATCATCATCATCATACCAGTATTACAATTTACAAGGTCACCGAGGTTTTCTCCGGGTTTTCCAGACGATCGTCCTCACTCCTTTTTAGTGACCGTTTTGGATGGATGCTGTTGATCAAAATGGATTTCTATTATTAGTGATGTCTTTAGATCGCCTTGGAGAGCTCGATCGAGAGAAAATGCAGATATGTTTGTAGCATACCCGACTTGGGGTGTCGGATAGCGCAGTGGTTGGAGCACTCGCTACTGTGTCGCAAGTTAAGCACCGTCCAGTGCGGTTAGCACTTGGATGGGTGACCGCAAAAACGTGAAGCGACAAATAACAACGCCCCCAGTTGACTCCACTGTGACTGAGTACCTACTCTCTTAAGGGTGGGGAAGGTAAAGCAGCGATGGAGAGAGATGGGCGTCACCCTCATTAAGCTGGCTCCAGATAAGTGTGATCTCCAACAACACGCTCCCCTACGGCCACAAGGCTATGGGACTACCTTTACCTTTTTTATACCGGACTTTCGTTTGAGACGAAGACAGAAAGTAAACTGAAAATTGTTTGGCCCAACGTGTCAGTAAACTTTTAAAACACTAGCATGGGATGTATTTGTGTGAAAGGGAAAAATATACGGGCATGAAATAGCTGAGAGAGAGAGAGAGAGAGAGAGAGAGAGAGAGAGAGAGAGGGGGGGGGAAGGGGAAAGAAAAAAATTATGAGGGAAAACGGGTCAAAATTGAAGAAGTGACCCAAGACTTTTAATTTTTTTAAATTTTAAATCTACCATTCAACCATTCAAATAACAAAATACGTTCGATAGTTCCGCACCAACGATGCCATACTTGGACTTGGGTGGTTGTGGCGGTGGAATGAACTGTCTCTGACCATGTTTGGCCTATGAGGACTCGTGTCTTGAAAGAAGAACGCTGGGTGTTCACTCACTGAGAGTGAACAATACAATACAATACAATACAATACGACGTGACACGACACGAAACAATTCAATTCAATTGAACAAACTAACAATACAATACAACATAAAAGAACACGACCCAAAACAACACAATACAACACAATTCAATTCAACTGAATACAATAACAATACAATACAACATAACACGACACAACAAAATTTTATCCATCTAACTTTGAGCAATTACTGTGGTAACAATTTTACTTACAAATCACATGACATACACGCAACCAACAATCAGTCAATTTAAAAATAAAATAAAAAATAAGAATTAATAACTGTAGTCAACCTTATGTTTCCAGTGAGCAACACAAGGCATTTTGGTTATTAAAAGAAAGTGTTAACGAACAAATGCTAGAGTTTAAAAAAAAAGTCCCTTATAGATCCCAACCTATTATTCAGATTTTGGGCACAGCAACTGTTAGCAGCGTCAACACTAACGATGAACATTATCTGCAGCACAGAAGATTATCTGTTAAAGGAGAACAATTGCTTCTTTTTTTTTACAGGTCACCTAATAGATTCCAGCCTATATTGATGGCAATATTATACAACACAAATCAACACAACACAACACAACAAGTCACACACAGTAGCCTAGTAACTCAGTTTGAGCAATTACATTGTATTGTAGCTTAGCGTGGCGTAGTGTAGTGTAGTGTAGTGTAGTGTAGTGTAGTGTAGTGTAGTGTAGCGTAGCGTAGTGTAGTGTAGTGTAGCGTAGCGCAGTGTAGTGCAGCGTAGTGTAGTGTAGTGTAGTGTAGCGCAGTGCAGCGTAGTGTAGCGTAGCGTAGCGTAGTGTAGTGAAGTGTAGCGTAGCGTAGTGCACTGGGTGTCCTGGTAGCTCAGCTGATAGTCAGCAGGTTTCATAATGCCGAAGTTCGCGGGCTCGAACCTGGCGCGGCGTGAGAAGAACTTACCAGACTTTTTAGGACACCGGAAGTTCTATCCGAGTACTCTGGTTTCCTCCTCCCCTTCAATAATGGAATTTTATGAAGTCAAGCTACAATTTTAATAAGAAAAATATTGATTTATATTTAGAATTATGTAATAGCAATCTATTAAAATGGCCGCGCTTTGAGTTCGATTGAAGAAAAAACGCGTGATAGTATCCTGTAGTAGTAGTAGTAGTAGTAGTAGTAGTAGTAGTAGTAGTAGTAGTAGTAGTAATGGTAGTAGATGTAGTAATGGTAGTAGATGTAGTAATGGTAGTAGTAGTAGTAATAATAGCGGTAGTAGTGGTAATAGTAGTAAAGGTAGTAGTCGTAGTATTACTAATGTGTTAGGCAGAACAGCTCTAGTAATTAAAACCTAAAATACAAAAAGACAGGGCAGGTGAAGGTGTTCTGCGGCAATTTCCGACGATGTCGGGCCATATTAGATTGCTCTTGTCCTTGCGAGATGATAAATCACAAATGCAATTGAATGGTACTACTGTAATTAATATGACAATACAGCTAGTTTCGTCCAAATGCAGTAATAGTTACAAAAGAGGTCAGCAAATTTTTAAAAACAAAAACGATAACAACATGGCAAACCATTCAAATGTATTCCAGACCCACACACACACCCCTCAACCCCCCCTCCCCCCCAAAAAAAAATAAATAAAAATAAGCGATTTCATTTTGAAACGAAGTGTATTATGAACAAAAAACAAAAAAAAAAGTGAAATTTCGAGCTACGGACCTACCGACTGACAACCAGACTGCTAGCTACTGAAGGATGGCCCACGATATGAAGAACATAATATATACTAAAACTTAATAGAATTGCTGTAGCAGGTTTTGAGATATGGAACAAAACGTGCTTAGCAACAACATGATTCCAGTGATCTTGACCTTTGCGGTAGAGAAAATATGATGCACAGGAGGCAGGCCATGAACCAATGCAATGTTCCTATCAAGTTTGTTCAAAGTGTGTTCAGTGGTTCTTGAGATTGGGCTGCCAACGGACCGATAGACCGACCGACACCGACATTTGGCTCGTACTGATTCCCTACTATTTCAAAGTATTTCCAAATAAGTGGAGAAAAAAAAACAACGACCGAAAAACACAACTAAGACTTCAAGACACATTTTTATATTGATCTCTCTCTGTCTGTCTGTCTGTCTGTGTCTCTCTCCCTCTCTCTCTCTCTCTATCACAAAAGCTAGCGCCATTGAACCTGGTTGAAGTTCTGTCCACACACCCACAGCCTTGCGTCTCTTGTTGACTAGACATAAGTGACTGTGTTGTTGTTGTTGGATAGATTAACGTCCCCGGACACTTTTGCTTATAGGGGACTGTTGGTGACTGTGGTCTACTAACCGAGTTAATATAGTATGCTTGGTAGCACCATTGATATTTACCGCAGGCGCCATTTTTCCCCCTTTAGTGCTGGGGCAGGAACCGCTGCACGCTCTTCACCATTCTTCCTCGGCTTCTCACGGGCCCCTTTTCTGGGCAGCTTTGACAGCTGGTGACGTTGGCTTTTAAAGGGTTGTCATGCGATGTTTGTTCTGTGATTAACTTGGGTTTGTTGTTTGGTTAACCTCTGTTTGTTTTGTATGCGAAGCGATTAACCTCACGTTTATTTTAAAATGAGAAAAAAAAAAGGACACCGAGACGACTCTGTTCACTCCTCACGGCGGTGTTTTTGAGTGCACATTATGATAAGTGCCGGCTTTTTTTTTTGGAGGGGAGGGGGTTGGGGGTAGGGAGGGGAGGGGGAGGGGGGGAGGAATTTTTATTATACATAACTTTATTATTTGAGAGTTTTTATTTCTTAACCACAGATAACTAACTACCGCTGACACGCTACGCACAATATGGGCGTAATTTGCCAAACACCATTTGAACAAATTAGCAAAGCAGAAACACTTATGATAACTTGCCCAAGTCACACTACATGTCCGAGTATCTCAGAGGCCAACGCTCGTCTTTCACTAGTGGAAAGTAGAACGTGAATCTCGAAGAGTCTCATCTACCCGGCCAGTGTCCCACCCAAACACCTCTAATGCGCAGTTCTAGAGTCGTGGCTAATTCGATACACTTAATGATCTCTTACGACAAAGGCAACACAGGAATGGAAAAATTCAATTATCTCTGACTTACGTGGCGTAAACACCATTACTTCTGTCGAAAGCATTAAATACGAAGGACGATCGACCACGAACTTCCACGCTGGTGGTAGCTGAATATTAATAATGCGGATAAATATAATAGTGATCATGGTCGTGGTGGCGCTGGTAAAGAGGACGTAAGAGAAGGAAGATGAGGAAGACAGAATAAAGAAGAAAAAGATAGACAAGACAAGACAAGACAAGACAAGACAAGACAAGACAAGACAAGACAAGACAAGACAAGACAAGACAAGACAAGACAAGACAAGACAAGACAAGACAAGACAAGACAAGATAAGATAAGATAAGATAAGATAAGATAAGATAAGATAAGATAAGATAAGATAAGATAAGATAAGATAAGATAAGATAAGATAAGATAATTTTAGTTAAAAAGTGTAAATGAGTAAGCACTAGGTGGGCTTTTTATACATCTTGCCCATGGGGCTAGTAATTATAACAATTAGTATAGCAAAACAACTTTATAACAAAAAAAAACAAAACATCATAATGCAACATTACAAGCAATATATGTGCACACATAAACACACTCATGTACACCTACGCATGTACGCACGCACACGCACGCACTCACGCACACATACACAAACGTATTTAAAACGATGAATGTTATTAATATAGAACTCTTAAGTAGTTAATGAAGTATTTATAATGTGTTGTAAAATATGTATTTTCAAGGATGAGTTTTTAGTAACTGCACTGCCGAGAAACTTCTGGAAAGTTATTCCATAAAGAGGAACCCGAATATAATGGACTGGTTTTAAACAGATCAATTCTTGGAAATTCCTGATCTGTCCTATCACTCTGCTATACTATCTTCTTCTTCGCTAGATCAATGACCTACCTTTTTTCTTGAAAACTCTTCCTGGACAAGACTCCTTGTTTGTGTATGAGGTCTGTTGGATCAGCTTGGGAGTATTGGACGCTTTCTGCCGGGTGGTCACTAGGGCTTCCTATGATGTTATTATTTAGCAATATAGGCATTTCAAATGTATGTGTTTTGTTGATGATTTATAATGATGTTTGTATTCTATTTTGTTTTTGTAACCGGGTAGTTGGGGTAAAGCCTCAGCCGCCCCCTGCGTGGGATGTCTTTATTGTAAAGTGACTGGCCGGTGGAGGGCATTCAGTTTTCCCACTAGGGTTGTTTCGGCAGATCTTTTATGCGGATCGGGGGTTGTCCGGTCCTGATTTGGCTCGGGGGAGTCCGCTGGACCTAAAGCAACAATCAATCAATCAATTAAGTTTTCTAAGTCTCGCTGGATGGCAGTCAGCGGCCAGCATGGTTCCCTCAGACGCTCAGGCCTGTTGAGACGCCAGGTTGTTCATAGGGCTTCCGGTAGTTCCGGTCAAAGCCCAGCCACGTCACATTCCAAGTTGGAGATGCCAATACACAGATTCTTGTCCTTCCTACCTTGCTGATCTACTGTCTGTCTACTCCCCTTCACGCACTTTAAGATCTTCTGCTGACACTCGCACACTCAAGGTTCCCGTCACCCGCGCTAAGACATACGGCCAACGTGCATTCGCTTACTCCGCACCTAAGCAGTGGAATTCCCTTCCCTCCCATATCCGCAACATACAATCAACACAAGCATTCAAAAAGGCCCTCAAAACCCACCTCTTCAAACTGCATTATTCAGATTGATTTGTATCCCGCTGCCATTCTCTCATCTTTTGTCTATGTCTGATCCGTAAGTGTATACACGGCTGTAACTATTTATACTGTTTTTCTTCCTGGGCCTAACCGGGCAAATAAATAGCTGTGAATAGGTTTTTGCTATTCTATTTTCTGTCTTTTTTGTCATTTGTGCACATAGTTGTAAATAGTCTATTTCGTTGTTTTTATTTGTAATTTATGTGCATAGTTGTAAATAGTCTGTACCTTTACTGTTCCGTCTTTGGTGTATTGTAGCAAAAGTGATGTTTTATCGAGTGCATGTATTTATATGTAATGACTATGTAAAGCGTGGTGAGTCTGGTCATAGGCTGGAGTACCCGCTATATAAAAATCCGTTGTTATTATTATTATTGTTATTAATACCAGTACACTAAGACATAATCAAGAGTAGATTCTTGCATTATGAATCAACCAACATAGGGAAAATATCTATATACACTTCTGCGTCCCAGTGCACGTTACTAGACCCTTCTCCGTTCTAGCCATTATCACGCCCATTCATAAATTACATCCCTTTATCATAATTTTAATGAATGAACTTTCTCTAATCATTTTTGTTTATTATAATTGGAAACAATTTAATAATAATTTATGAATAATCTCCCTTTTGAATTGAATATAAATTATTTATTTCTTTGCAGGCAAAAGCATACTTTCTTCACTAATATTTTCTCTCTTTCAGAATATAAAATCTATACATGTTTATACAAATGTGCTCACAGCCAATGTTTATGTCCGGGCCTCCGGGAATCGAACCCTCAACGAGCTCGCTGCTCTACCATAGCAACTGAGCTATCACGCGTTTCAACTGGCAGGCAGCAGATTAAAACGGTCATAGCTAAGAACTACATTACATTACATGACAATACATTACATGATTATTGCTTTAGGTCCAGAGGACTCTTCCGAGCCAGAACTGAATCGTTTAGGAAACAAACGTCCCATCCCGTGCACGGGAAATCTCTCTTTCGATTTCACTTCAACGCATAAATACGACAAAGAAATGCACCCGAGGATGCATGATTGAATTGTTCATGTACCAAATATATTCAAAGCTGATATGTTTACGAAAAACAGTCTCCGAAAGCTTGCAGTTTTCTTTCGCACAATCGTGGACTTTGGCGGAAGAAAATTTTGATTTCGACCGACAAAGTAAACAGGGACTAACAACGCGCAGCGCAGATGACATCGTTCTACAAAGAAACCAGGGAATCACCCCAAAAAATATTTTCGTTGAGTTGCAAAAAGTCCTTAATATCAAGAGTAAATGCTCAAGAATGTTATCAAGGAATGTCACAGTTTGACTATATGAGACAAATTATGGGAGAGGATGGAGAAAGACAGAAGGAGAGGGAGAGGGATACATATAGGGAGAGAGAGAGAGACAAAAAGAGTGAGAGAGAGAAAAGGATGAGAGAGTGACAGACAGACAGAGAAGAGAGAGAGAGATGGTGAAAGGGAGACATAGAGACATAGAGTGAGAAACAGAGAGAGGCATAGAGGGGGAGAGAGACAGAGAGAGGGAGATGGAGAGAGACAGACAGAGATAGACAGTGAGAGAGAGAGAGAGAGAGAGAGAGAGAGAGAGAGAGAGAGATAGAGAGAGAGAGAGAGAGCGCCCCGAAGAGTAGTATGGAAGTTGAAGTGTAAAGGCCTGTCCAAGAGGTTCATGAATCTAGGTTCGGGATCTCAGAACCTTAAACAAATATTAAAAAAAAATTAAAAAAACTTCACGACCCTTCTATAGACCATCCAATGAATACAGGTCAAAGGGGTATGGTCACTGTCTGTGTACATCGTGCATTGTAGGTAGCTAGGCTAAGCCGTAGAAAACTCAGCAGAGAGCTATAATAAAGAGAGAGCCTGCTTTGCGTGTAGCCCTACGCTTCTCTGCTTAAAACGTCGTGTTTGAGCCTTAGTGCAAGGCCGATGGAAATCAACACTTCCGGTTTAGTCTGCAACAATGGATGTGTCAGCAAACTTCATGGGTAACTTCGACGAAATAGTTGAGGTTAGAAATATATTCCGTTCTTTTATTTAATATTTTTGTTTTTTGTCCCAAGTAGGTCGATAAATTTATGTTGACCAGTTATTTAGGGATATTATTATTAGCTACATGTACATGGCTACTAATAATTATAAGGTTTAGCAATAGATAGATAGCGTACTATTACTATAAATTATTATGTATACTATTGTTACCTTTTAAAGAAATAACTTTAATAAATAATTAACATATATTTTAGATTTTTTTTGGTTTTTTTTTAGATTTTAATGCTTTATTGTCCCTTTTTATCGGGAAATCCTGTGGAAGGCGTAGTCGCAGCCTGTGGCGCGCCCAAACCCAACCTACCTAACATTAGTTGTGATTATTTAAAATTTAGACATTTTATAAATTTTTTAAATTTTTTGAAATTTTGCTGGGGGAGCAAACCGGAGTACCCGGAGAAAACCCCCGAGACGTTGCCCGAGTCGAAAGTAAATAATATTCGGAGAAACATAACGCCCCGATGCAGGATCGAACCCACACCTGTCAGGCGCCATTGGTTACAAGGCAAGTTAGTCCCGCTTTAGCCCACTTGGCCACAACGCTCCTGCTTACTGCGTATGAAACAATCTTCCTTAAAATGCCTAGAACAGATTGTCGCATTACTTTTTCGGCATTTTGTAAGTATACCACCACTGTCACCGTGTCATGTACTGTCAAAACATAAAATCGGATGTTTCCATTTCTACCGGGCTTTGACGCATGCGCGGTGAGAGGTTTTTGTCCGCTACGCAAAGCAGGCTCTCTCTTTATTCCAGCTCTCCGAACTCAGCAAAGACTGCTTATTAGTGTCTACGAAAATCGTTGATGACAATCAAAGTTTAATATACCTAAAAAAAAAAAAAACCACGCTGATAACTAGCGACAAGTGGGTTTACACAGTAATCAAGGTTAAGGTCAGGTAAGAAAGGTCGTACATGTAACTGTAATTAAGGTTGAAGACAAGGGCGGTAAGAAAGCGAAGGGGAAAGGAAAAGTCATGAAGGTTATTTATTATTATTTTATAGCAATTATTGTTACTGCAGGGTTATGGCACAAATCATACAAAAATAATACCTGAAATGACATAACTGTGTATTAATGTTGCCGTGTCTGCATCTGTGCCAGGATTGTGCTGGATTGTTCTCTGACACAAGTTGTTGGTTTTCCGCTGTGTGTGTGTGTGTGTGTGTGTGTGTGTGTGTGTGTGTGAGAGAGAGAGAGAGAGAGAGAGAGAGAGAGAGAGAGAGAGAGAGAGAGAGAGCAGACGAAAATAAAGAGTATCTCGCCTGTGTGACAACTGGGTCAACGGAGCATGAAAGCAGCGCGGAGTCGTAAAAGTCTATCAGACACGAACGCAGGAAGAAAGGATTGAAAGAATGAAAGGCGGTGACACGGGGTAAGAAAAACAGCGACGTTTTGTTCCCAGAATCGAACCATAAGCCTTCCCCATAAGCCGCATTGTTCTCGCTAAATACCCGCATCAAAAACCTCGGGGTCACAGGTCACGGTCAAAGGTTGTCAAAATGGCGGGCTTTTCCCTACTTCTTCTCCCTCCTCCCAGAAAGCTCTGACCCGAAAAAGCTTGTGGGTCATGGTGGGGTGGAAAAGTGGGTTAGGGTTAGGGTATCCAACCGCCATTACCGCTTGATGCATCCCGTGACCTTCGCCCAAGGTCAAACTTTAGGAAAAGACCGTCTTTTCATAGTGACCTTGAATGACACTCCACTTGACACATTTTTTTCTTCTTCTTCTGTTCATAACAGTTATAATAATAATAATAATAATAATAATAATAATAATAATAATAATAATAATAATAATAATAATAATAATAATAATAATAATATATAATAATAATAATAATAATAATAATAATAATAATAATAATAATAATAATTATTATTATTATTATTATTATTATTATTATTATTATTATTATTATTATTATTATCGTCAATGATTTTCTTGCTGAGAATATAGGGCGTGTATATTTGCTAGTCATTAAGTTGTTGATGGTGAGTATGCTGGAATGGCTTGGTGGGTTCTCTATGCTCAATAATGTTATTGAATGCATGCGTTCAACCCAAATTTTCAAACAAATAAATTTCGATTGCCTTTCCGTCTTCTAAATAGCGATCTTCCGGCCTTTACACCACACGTTTTGATTCGGCTCTTTGCAGTCCGCTGGACCCTGTAAGCAATGAATAACTAACTAACCAGACGTTTGAGAGAGAGAGAGAGAGAGAGAGAGAGAGAGAGAGAGAGAGAGAGAGAGAGAGAGAGAGAGAGAGATGTGTGGTGTATGTTGTGTATGTGACAGTTTGAAAAACTTTTGAGAGTGTATGTTGGTACAGATCTCCCGCGCCTTGAGCCCGATTGGTGAGTTGGGAAAAAGCGCGTGCATAGCATCCAGTAATAGTAGTAGTAGTAGTAGTAGTAGTAGTAGTAGTAGTAGTAGTAGTAGTAATGTTGCTGTTGTTGTTGTTATATTTTGTTTGTATAGGCTACCAGTGCAGTCCTCCACACCAGCGCTATCGCTGACTGGTTCAGAACAACAATCGGCGTTCGTCAAGGATGCCTACTCTCTCCAATACTCTTCAACATCTTTCTAGAGCGCATCATTTCAGATGCTCTTGCAGATCACGAAGGCACATTCAGCATAGGAGCAATTTCCAAACTCCGTTTTGCGGATGACATTGATGGATTGGCAGGAGAGGAACAAGAACTTGAACAGCTGGCACAGGGGCTTGACACCTCATCCAGAGTCTTTGGAATGGAAATAGGAGCAGAGGAGACCAAAGTGACAACACCAATGGCATCAACACGGACATCAAAGTCCAAGGCCAATCCCTCAACACAGTGCATAGCTTCAAATATTTAGGAGCCAGTGTATCAGATAATTGGTCCCGACAGGAAGTCCTATCCAGGATCGCACAAACAACTGCTGCCCTGACAAGGTTGAAGCCCCTTTGGAAAGACAGGACCATCAGTCTACACTCAAAGGTAAGGCTGCTGCGCTCCCTTGTCATCTGCATCTTCCTATACGCTTGCGAAACATGGACCCTTACAGCAGACCAAAAAACGAAGAATACAAAGCATGAAGATGAGGTGCTACAGATTAGTTCTGGGCATTTCTTATACCCATTTCCTATACTCCAACGACGAAGTTCCTCAGACCATCACATAAGCCATTGGACAACACGATGACATGCCCACAGAGGTGAAGAAACGGAAACTCCGATGGTATGGCCACGTCGCCAGAGCATCAGGTCTTGCAAAGACCATCCTGCAATGCACAATGCAAGGAGGCAGAAGAAAAGGGAGACAAAAAGAGGTGTAAAGACAACATTCAAGAATGACTGTCTTGACACTGAGCCAAGCCATGAAGATTGCTGTGGACAGAGAAAGATGGAATACGCTGGTTAAACGATCACCTGTGGTGCTCCAACGACTTTCGAGTTACGGGATAGGATAGGATAGGATAGATTATATTTTCATGTTGCTGTTGTGTGTGTTTGATGGTGACTGTGTTGGGCAGGGCGGATACTAGGGGGTAATTATGTCTTGTAGAGTTCTGGGATTGTGCTGTGGGGTTATTGAGCAGTCTATGGCTGTTTCTCCAGCACAGCAGACTTGGTGTGCGGCGTGCCTCAGGGTTCCGTTTTAGGGCCGGTGTTGTTCACTCTGTACACCAAGCCACTGCTTCTCCTGCTTAGAAAGCATGCTGTTGAGAGTCAGTCATTTGCAGACGACACACAACTTTATAAATCCACTGCCCCCTCTCTCATTAATTCCACTGTTCAGACTTTGGAGAACTGCATCACAGACATTAAGTCATGGATGACACTCAACAAGCTTAAGCTTAATGACGATAAAACCGAAGCCCTCCTCATTCACAAGCACAACACCTCCTCCTCACTCCCGCCTCTCCCAACATCGCTTACAGTAGGGACAACAAACATTCAGTTCTCATCCTCAGCAAGAAATCTCGGCTACATTCTCTCCGATGACCTGTCCCTCAACAACCACATCTCCAACGTCTGTCGCTCTGCATACACGGCCATACGCCAAATCAGCTCCTTTCGCCACTATCTTACACTCACTGCCACCAAAACCCTAGTCTGCGCTCTCGTCCTTTCTCGTCTTGACTATTGCAACTCTCTCCTCGCTGGCTCCCCAAAACACATCATTGACAAGCTACAAAAGGTTCAGAACTCAGCAGCTAGACTAGTATTCCGAACTAAGATACGCGATCACATCACACCTCTACTACATTCCCTTCACTGGCTTCCTGTGCAAGCACGCATAGAGTACAAACTCTCTGTTCTCTGTCACAACTTCTTCACAGATTCTTGCCCCTCCTACCTTGCTTGACCTGCTGTCTGTCTACTCCCCTTCACGCACTTTAAGATCTTCTGCTGACACTCGCACACTCAAGGTTCCCGTCACCCGCACTAAGACATACGGCCAACGTGCATTCGCCTACTCCGCACCTAAGCAGTGGAATTCCCTTCCCTCCCATATCCGCAACATACAATCAACACAAGCATTCAAAAAGGCCCTCAAACCCCACCTCTTCAAACTGCATTATTCAGACTGATTTGTATCCCGCTGCCATTCTCTCCTCTTTTGTCTCTGCCTGATCCGTAAGTGTATACACGGCTGTACATATTTATACTGTTTTTCCTCCTGGGCCTAACCGGGCATATAAATAGCTGTGAATAGGTTTTTGCTATTATATTTCTGTCTTTTCTGTCATTTGTGTACATGTAACAGCAGAAATATTGACGACAAAAATGTAGGAAATTAGCTTAGCGAAACATAGATACCATCGAATGAAACTAGACGTTAATACAACAGTTATCTAAAAAGCAGCCAACACATGGCAAATTAACTTTCTTGAGACAGTCACCCCGCCAACCGATCAAGATACCATCAACAGCCAGAGCGACCAAGAATGTTAAATAGCATACTCTAGTCAAAAACTAATCACAACGTTGTCTTCGTTAAATAACGTCAACGGTGACCAGAGTCACCGAGACACTAAATAGCCTATACTCCGCGTAAGCGTTATAGCATCCTTTTCCCACCCTACTTCTGACATTCCACTTCAAATATAATTATGCGCGTCCAGTGACTAGAACACGGGGGAGAAAATATGCATAACAAAACGATTAATCTCGTATATGCGAGATTAACGAAAACGAGGGCTAAAAACGATTGGTCAGAAGACCACTAGGAACTTTTGCATACCTTTGGGGACCAAATCTCAGCTGGTCAGTCACAAACCAACCGTCCAGCTGTGCGGGTCAACTAAAGGAACAAACTGCAGTGTTCGTCTATCTCCATCTCATCAAGAGAGTGCTAGAGACGTAAAAGACGATTTCACGAGTCCCAGAGTCTACAAGTAAGATAACACTAGTAGTTTTGATATGTGTATGTTTGTTGTATATTGATTGCCATGTATAAATAATATGTTCTTGATATATATAGTTACAGAAACAGATTATTGTTTCTGAGACAGTATGCATGTGGATTGATGTATCTTAGCCTTAAGATTCGAATTGAATTGTGCATATGGGAACCCTGCAGGTGTCTGATGCTATAGACACTTTGCAGAGGAGACCGCACACTTATAGCTAACGAGAATACTGTAGCCAGAGCTCCGACTTTTACAGGTCGGACCTGGGATCATGTTTGTGGAGACGAACGCCTGACCGTCGCTCCCGTGGTA
>CM072513.1:80057462-80134962 GCA_036898135.1 Oncomelania hupensis
CAGAATGGTCTTTGCAAGGCCTGATGATCTGGTGACGTGGCCATATCATCGGAGTTTCCGTTTCTTCACCACTGTGAGCAGGTCATCGTGTTGTCCAATGGCTTGGATGATGGTCTGTCGGATTTCGTTGTTGGTGATGTGTTGGGTATAGGAAATGCCCTGAAGTCTTCTGTAGCACCTCATCTCCATGCTTTGTATTCTTCATTGGAGATCTGCTGTGAGGGTCCATGCTTCGCAAGCATATAGGAAGATGGAGATGACAAGGGAGCGCAGCAGTCTTACTTTGGAATGTAGACTGATGGTCCTGTCTTTCCAAATGGGCTTCAACCTTGTCAGGGCAGCAGTTGTTTGTGCGATCCTGGAGGGGACTTTCTGTCGGGACCCATTGTCTGATACAATGGCTCCTAAATATTTGAAGTTATGCACTGTGTTGAGGGATTGACCTTGGTCCGTGTTGATGCCATTGGTGTTGTTGGTCATCATTTTAGTCTTCTCTGCACTTATTTCCATTCCATAATGACATTTTCAGTCTCAACATTTAGTTGAAATTCTGTCTTTTTGTCGAAAACACAGGTATAAATATTACTTCTATCTCTTACAATAAATAGATGAAGAGGAGTAGGATTTGTGTGTGTATGAATATGTACGTTTCCATTGTGTGCTAATAAATTGGATACGACCTATGCACATACACAGTGCACTGACAATTCCCCTTTTCTTTATGAAATTATAATTCATTTATCACTTTAGTAAAGAAAACTCACAAACGTAACAAGAAATATGATAAACGTAAAATTTTAGAATAAAATTATTATGGCTCCTGCACGTACAAAGTAATGTTAATAATATGTGATCAGATTTTCCAAAATCACTCGCAAAAGACATAGTTATACAAAATCAAAAATGTATGACATTCGGGATATCACAGTTTACGATATTAGTGTTCTATTTTATTCCAAAAATTGGTGGAGCTATGTTTAATTGAAGTACATACTTGTCAGCCAATTCATGTCATTAAAATTGGGTTTTAAGGTTTCTATTGCTTTCTTATTTTCTTTTTTTAACATTGAAAATTAAGGCACGGAACATTAAATTTGAGACACGTAGCTGGTTTTGTGTTGCCAGCGACGTATGGGTGAATGTGAAGCATTATTTCATTGTATACCCAGTCCCAAAATTAAAAATAAAGGAAAACATAAGAGTCCAAATACTTTACGTCACTTGGCGTAATAGGAAGGCTTTAAAATGATAGAATGGGGACTGTGATAGGATGTGGACTTTAATAGAATGGGGAACTCGTCCCCGTTCTGTCTTTTTTATTATTTTTTTAAGATAACAAAATCATGCACTTGCTGGCTACATAAGGCAATGAGATAAGAATATCTGCTGGATCTTCTGTCACAGTAAGAACAAAGCAGTAAGTTCTTTTATTTCAACAATGAATAACAGGAGATATAAAATCCTCTAACATTTTTTTCAAGGAGAATATTATATTAGTCTACTCGCAGCCCCTATTTGAAAAGCAGCATTTTAAAAATGATCAGATATGTGTTCACATGAAGTAATAATTTTCCTGCAGTCTTTGTCATAGCAACAAGCTGCATTCACAATATATTTGATACACTTTAGAACTAATGCGTAAGAATCGTATTAATTGACGTACTTCATCTTCGAAGTTTTGGAACTTCCTAACGGCATGACTTTCCTTTCACTATTCCGATTTCCTCCAATTAAAAAAAAATTCGATTGGATTTTTCTAACATTGCTGCGGGGCTATTATATTATGTTTTCATTTTTTAATGTGATTATTTTAATATCTCTTCATATGCATACATTTATTCAACATCTTATACACAAATAGCAAACAATATACAAAAATTATTAACTTGGTTTAAAATGGTAGCTTTAGTGGTCTGCTTTCGATCGGTGTAAGGCTATTTCAGGTCAAGTAGAGTTATTACGGCCTATTGATTTGGCCGCTGATAAAAGTCAATATTTGGTCACTTCATAGGTGCAAAATGGTGTAATGTTGTGTTATGAATTCCTTTTTATGCACATGTTGTCATATTTGCTGGCATACGTTTCTTGTGAAAGCCTGCAAAGTGCTAACCAGAGACTTAAACAGCACTCACAGACATTCGCCATCTCTCTCTCTCTCTCTCTCTCTCTCTCTCTCTCTCTCTCTCTCTCTCTCTCTCTCTCTCTCTCTCTCTCTCTCTCTCTCTCTCTCATTCGAGCCTCGGCAGCCGAAGAGGTAACATCTCAAAACCTTGTTGGGTGACTAAAGTAAAAAACACCATTTTTTCTCTAGGTTTTGGGTATGCTTGGGTACAACAAAGTGTGGGGAGTGAGAATGTTTTTGTTAACATGTTTAAGCAGAGGATGAAAGATCAATATGTACAAGAGTGGGACAGTTCTGTAATGAGAAAAGATACGTATCAGTATTATAGAACATTGTTGAGGTCAACCCTCAGCCGTCCCCCGCGTGGGATGTCTTTATTGTAAAGTGACTGGCCGGTGGAGGGCGTTCAATTTTCCCACTGGGGTTGTTTCAGCAGATCTTTTATGCGGATCGGGGGTTGTCCGGTCCTGATTTGGCTCGGAAGAGTCCGCTGGACCTAAAGCAACAATAAATCAATCAATCATATAGAACATTTAAAGATATTTTTCAGACCTATCCTATCCTATCCTATCCTGTCCCATAACCCGAAAGTCGTAGGGGCACCACAGATGATCGCTTAACCAGCATACTCCATCTTTCTCTGTCCTCAGCAGCCCTCATGGCTTCGCTCAGTGTCAAACCAGTCCATTCTCGAATGTTGTCCTCCCACCTCTTTTTCGGTCTCCCCCTTCTTCTACCTCCTTGCACTGTGCCTTGCAGAATGGTCTTTGCAAGGCCTGATGATCTGGTGACGTGGCCATACCATCGGAGTTTCCGTTTCTTCACCACTGTGAGCAGGTCATCGTGTTGTCCAATGGCTTGTGTGATGGTCTGTCGGACTTCAATGTTGGTGATGTGTTGGGTATAGGAAATGCACAGAAGTCTTCTGTAGCACCTCATCTCCATGCTTTGTATTCTTCGTTGGAGATCTGCTGTGAGGGTCCATGCTTCGCAAGCATATAGGAAGATGGAGATGACCAGAGAGCGCAGCAGTCTTACTTTGGAATGTAGACTGATGGTTCTGTCTTTCCAAATGGGCTTCAACCTTGTCAGGGCAGCAGTTGTTTGTGCGATCCTGGAGAGGACTTCCTGTCGAGACCCATTGTCTGACACAATGGCTCCTAAATATTTGAAGCTGTGCACTGTGTTGAGGGATTGGCCTTGTACTTTGATGTCCGTGTTGATGCCATTGGTGTTGTTGGTCATCATTTTGGTCTTCTCTGCACTTATTTCCATTCCATAAGCTCTGGAGGTGGTGTCAAGCCTCTGTACAAGCTGTTCAAGTTCTTGTTCCTCTCCAGCCAATCCATCAATATCATCCGCAAAACGAAGATTGGAGATTGCTCTGCCCCCTATGCTGACTGTGCCTTCGTGATCTGCAAGAGCATCTGACATGATGCGCTCTAGGAAGATGTTGAAGAGTGTTGGAGAGAGTAGGCATCCTTGACGCACACCGATTGTTGTTCTGAACCAGTTCCCGATGACGCTGTTATGGAGGACTGCACTGGTAGCCTTGTCATACAGGCTTTTGATGACTTCTATAATTTTAGGGCTGATGTTGTAAACTTTCATGGTTGCCCATAGAGCTGCATGCCAGACTCGGTCAAATGCCTTCTTGAAGTCTATGAACACATGATATAGATGTTGTTGGTGCTGTAGGTATTTCTCACAGATTATTCTGAGGTTGAAAATCTGTTCAGTGGTACTTCGCCCTGCCATGAATCCTGCTTGTTCTTCAGCTATGATTTGTTCAGCTTGTGGTTTCAACCTGTTGAGTATTATTTTCAGGAGGACCTTGCTGGGATGGCTGATGAGGCTGATGGTGCGGTAATTTTCACACTCCTGAAGGTTACCTTTTTTGGGAAGAGTGATGACAAGCGACTGGGTCCATGGTGTAGGCCATTCCCCACTCTGCCAGATCTTGTTACAGATAATGGTGAGAGCATCAGTCATCGCTTCTCCTCCTGCTTGTAGCAGTTCCGCTGGTATGTTGTCCACTCCCGCTGACTTCCCTTTCTTCAGCGATTGCACTGCTGCCTCAACTTCTTCCCGGAGAATTGGGAGGATTTCTTCTTCTTCTCTGCTCTCGGGACATGCTAGAACTGATGGGTCTCCATTTGGTGTATGGTTGTAAAGGTCAGAGCAGTACTCTGTCCATCTGTCCAAGACTTCTTGTTCTTCTGTAAGGCAAATGCCAGACTTGCTTTGGATAGTGGAGACTTTGGGCTGTTTAACACTTGTCAGCCGCTTCACCGTCTGGTAGGCCTTCTTGCTGTTGTTCTTGTTCAGATTGTTCTCTATTTCCTGGCATTGATCTTCTATCCAGTTCTCCTTTGCTGTGCGCATGCCTTTTCGGATGTCATTGTTGATTTTTCGGTAGACATCAGCTCCCTGTGAGGTGTTCTTTTTATTTTTTAACTCTCTGTCGAATTTTTCAGACAGAAGCCTATATTGATTTTATGCATATCAAATGCTTTAGAGACTGCCTAATTAAGCTCCGACTGGGAGTTCTACCTTTGAAAGCTTCATTTTTTAGGATAACCTTCAATGAAATTGAAGGAAATGGATTGTGTTCATGTTGCAACGTATTGGAAAATGAAAATCATTTTGTAACCGAATGTATTCTGTATAGTGACCATAGAGAAAAATATTTAACTTTTCCTGTACATTCGTATATACATATTCTACAGAGCGATTCAAAGTTTCATGTATGGAGATTAGGACTATTTATTTTTCATGCATTAAAAATACGAACTGAATTTTATGAGCAGATACACTTGAGCTGATGTAATAACCTAACGAAAGTAAACGCCATTGTAATTTTTCAGAGATCAGGTACAACACTTCTGTAAACCTCGTGACCAGCCATATTTTCTAGGGGCTGGTGGCCCGAAGAATTTGTGTTTGTTTTATTGTTTGTATGCTTTTTGGTGAATACACGGACGATGTCCAAACGTCAAACGTCTCTCTCTCTCTCTCTCTCTCTCTCTCTCTCTCTCTCTCTCTCTCTCTCTCTCTCTCTCTCTCTCTCTCTGCGTACTGCTGCGCTACCCGTCCGCTATCGAGGATCCACAAAATTCTTGCCGACGGTCCATTCTCCTTGGTTAATGCGCCTGTGGTTCAACTGTCTTGGATTCTTCACTCTGTTTTCTTGTTTCATTCTAGTCATATTGCTATAATACCCCAGTCACGGCTAGCACAAGAAGGGATTTTGTTTTCCTGTATAATTATCAGGGTATGTCCGGATAGCATATTTTTCTTGCTTGTGGTTTCACACGGTGAGATACAAAAAATGAATGGCCACAACGTGCAGTACGTGCAAAATTGCACGATAGCTGCTCGACTCCTTAAAAATATCACTATCTGAAGGAAAAACGGAAACTCCGATAGTATGGCCACATCACTAGATCATCAGGCCTTGCAAAGACCATCCTGCAAGGCATGGTGCAAGGAGGCAGAAGAAAAGGGAAACAGAAAAACAGGTGGGAGGACAACATTCGAGAATGGACTGGTTTGACACTGAGCGAATCCACGAGGGTTGCTGAAAACAGAGCAAGATGGAGAACGCTGGTTAAACGATCATCTGTGGTGCCCCTACGACCTTCGAGTTACGGGATAGGATTAGATAGGATAGGAAGGAGAATCATTCTCCTCTTCTCCTCCTCCTCCTTCGCCTAATCCTCCTTTTCCTACTCCTTCTACTCATCATGATCCCTGTAGCCCAGGACAATGCGCCCAAATGCTGCAAGTTGGCGCCTTGTACGGCTTAAGTGAAATTCTGTATCGGCCAGCGCCTTCAGCAACTCTTTAGTTGGAAAAGTGCTATATTAATTAAAACGATTGCATATTTCAAATATCACCATCTCCATCGTTGTTGTCATTGTGGTCGTCGTCATCATCATCATCATCATCATCATCATCATCATCATCATCATCATCATCATCATCATCATCATTATCATCATCTCTATGGAAAGCTTTTGCATACCACAATAGCAGGTGAGAAAAAAAAATGTGACAGGCATTTAATTTCATTTAATATTTTAATATAGTGCGCCGAGAGCAGACCGAGAATCTGGTTTTTGCGCGCTAAACGAATGAAATTCTTATAATTTGATAATGAAAAGAATCAAATGATAAGGATAGTTACGGCCCGATTGCACGCAGAATGGCTCTCCGTGAAGTCCGCGTGGAGAGAGACTGAGATGCGGGGGAGCAGTCAGACAGTGCACAGTTATCCTTCTTGACGTTCCTGCCTTGCTAGGGGACAGGGGATTGTGGGCTACCCACGTGCTGCGCGAGCCTGCTGCCCGCCATTATCCAAAGCCCATATTTATTACCCATACCTCAGTTCACAGGGGTATTATTATATGCTCAAGTTGGGCGCCTCGATAGTACAGCCTCAATGATAGGTACAGGACTGTTTGAGATCTTCGGCTGTGCTACGGAGGATCCGCTAGAGGCGCTCAACTTGAGTTATAATGTCCCTAGACCACCAACATACCTCACTCGCACTAGACTTCAATTTTAATGAAAACCCACCTTGTTTTTACAAGGGCCAGCGCATCAAGGATATTTTGTTTATTGGATTTGAGTTGTGTGACAGTAAGTTTAAAAGTCCCAATTCAAAGGCTTTGATTAATTTTGACCCCCCCCCCCAAAAAAAAAAAAAAAAAAAAAAAAAACGAGTTTACCCCCAAAATTCGCATTACATTAAACAATGATGACAAAGGTTTTCTTTGCTCATACGAACCGAAAGGAAGTTAATACTTTACTCTTTGGAAATGCACATTTGTCATTGCAAGAAAATTCCATGACGTTTTCAACGGTTCACGGATTTTTACTTTCATGTAACCTTTTCTGACCGCATATTGCATTGAATTGTATTGCACTGGATTGTATTGTATTGTATTGTTGTCACGTGGGGTTTATGGGTTGTTGGGCTCTGCACAATGGAATGCTGTAACCCTCACGCTTTATTCGATGGGAACTGCTAGTTAGTCACCCTGTGAATTACTTTAATACATTTATTTATTTAGCTCGGTCTGTGTTAAGGCTGGGATACAGAGATAGATAGAAAAATGGTAAAAGATCACTGTCACACTAGCTTTCACACGGCTATGAATCATATGTAGTCCAGCCACTTGATAACAGTTAAAATCACACATTTATTTCTTCTACTCTATACAAGATCTTCGATGTACTAATCTACCTTAAAAAGTCATAGTCAATGGAAATAATTCGATCGCTGATAGTCTAGGCAGCTGTTATGTCTTCATAGGGCACTGGCAACTAGAGTTCATGTAGATTGGACTACTGTGGTCCGTTTTACTATAGTTCTGAAGAGTGGACTACTGTGGTCCTTTTTCTATCAGTTTTAGTGCACTCTTGTCTTGCACTTAACTGCAGTGTCGTGAGTTTGAAGCCCTTCGTGGAGGTAGCTTCTGGTACACGCTGGTCTTCGTGTAGTTGGTCCCTTGACACGCTGTGGTGTCTTGCAGGGTGTTTTCCAGGGTTGCTCTCTCAGTCTTGTGCTGTAGAGGCTAAACAGCCAACTCTTCTTTTCTGTGGAGTTGGGCGCACGGGATATCTCGCCTGTTCGTCTGTAACATAAGAGACGAATTCTGCACAACCTTGAATAATCGGTTTGTGCAGAGCGTCTCACTGAAAGCCAAAGTAGCCCTCAGTGATAGCTCCACATCTCTATACATAAGCGACGAACATTCTACGTCCGTGGTCCACTGGAATCTCAACTCTAATTTCCTATACATACATAAATATAAATCGTGGCTAATTATACACATAAAGAATTAATAGTATTATAAACATTCCTTGGTACAGCCACTCGTCTGCAACCATACATATAGGTTAAACAACAGTGGGTCCGTACATAATTCAAGATGGCGTCGGCCGGTCGTCTTTTGCCTCGTGGTCAGCTTCTCCACGTGTTCCGGCAAAGTCGGCCTAACAATTCAATTCTATGCATAGCAAACTCCACAAACACAATTCAACAATAATATAATACATCACGATGAAACAAAAGTAGGTTCATTTACCTTCTCGACAATGTCAGGCTCCGTGGCTACTTGATTGAATTCTAAGATTCCCAAGCACTGCTTCCTGGTCCAACAGTGGAGATATTGCTCTACTCAGGTGTAGCTGTGTACACTCTGGCGTCTTACTCTCAACTGACCTAATACCTGGTTTGGACTGAATGAGCCAGACCTGGCTGAGTCGATTCTACTGTGTTCCCATAGGCTGGTAATAGACTCGCCTACCGTAGCTACGATGATATCATTGCCGGCCGATTCAACACACACAGTGCTGACGTCACTACACTGTTTGCGTCAAGCTCGCAGTGTGTGTACCTCAGTTATACTATTGCTACGCCTGATTACTTCCATCGTCGGCTGCAGCCTAACATTAACATTCTAAGATTACATTGACTAAACAAGGCTAAATAGTAAAGTAAGGCAGGGTAAAACTAGTCATCTCGTCACAATTGTCATATTTTATTTTCAACTACTTTCCACCTACTCTGCCTTCTGACTTTGATCTTCAACACACATCGTCAGTTTTTTCCCACCAGTACTACTCTCTCGCACCCGCCCCTTCCGCCCCCCCCCCCCCCAATAACCTCCCTCCTCCCACCACTCCGCATCCCCCCTCCTTTCTTTCTTTTTTCTTTCTCATTTTTTTTCTTTTCCCCTTCACTTGGAAATCTGTTTCTTTTTTGCTAAAAAATTTCTTTTCTTTTTATTAATTTTTTTCTCCATTTCTTGTATTTTTATCAAAGTTCTGTTGTTTCCTGTCGTCCGCCAGTGATATTTGGATAGATTAGTATTATTCGGGTAGCACTCATTTAAGCCTTGTGCTTTTGTTCGCCTTGGTGTTTTGCCTTGTATTAATTAATATCTGGTTTGTTTGTTGAATAAAATTTATGTTAAAACAAACGAACCGCTCAAGTTTCGGTTATGTTAAGGGTGATTTCCCGATTTTAACAGTACGCCATTACCATAGCGGTGTGACCTTTGATTTTATTCGTGAGCGAACCATGCACGCGGCTTAAAGAGTGCGTCTTTATGTCTGGGGTAGGCTAAGGTTTATGCTATCAACCTAAAATAAAACAAACGTACGAGCAATTTTTTGTAACGGGTTCTGCCTCTTATTGATTTTGGCTGATGCTATTTTTAGCTCAAGAATAATGTTTTAATACTTTTGTGTTAATATTTAACTGCTTTTATGTAGTATAGCGCTTTTCCAGTTCAAGAGCTGCTCAAGGCGCTGGCCAAATCAGAATCCAGCTCAAGCCGCCCGAGGAGACCACGTGCTGCCTTATGGCACATAGTCTGAGGTTCAGACCGCTGAGTACAACTCTGGGCGACCTGGTATATTCTTCACACTGTCTCTCTCGTTGTCTCTCTCTCTATCTCTCTCTCCCTCTCTTACCGTCTCTTTCTCTCTCTCTCTCTCTCTTTCTCTCGTTTAACCCTCCCACCCCACCCCACCCCCACCCCTCAACCGTTCTTCCCCATTCCTCTCATATTTTCGTTCCAGACGTGGACGGCATACCAGAGACAAATTTCAGAATGTTATATGACAATTATATTGTATTGCAGTGTATTGTACCCCCGTTGGGGTGCCGGGGGTTTCAGTATAAATAGTATCCCCACTTTCTGGAAATTTAGTGCTTTAAATTCCCACTGTCGCTGTCTTTCTCATTTGCTCTTTCGCATTCCTGCTCTGTTCTATTAATCTGCTATACTATCGTCTTCTTCGCTAGACCAGTCTCCTACCTTTTTTCTTGACTCTTCCGGGACAAGACTCCTTATTTGTGTGCGAGGTCTGTTGGATCAGCTTGGGAATATTGGACGCTTTCTGCCAAGTGGTCACTAGGGCTTCCTATGATGTTATTATTTAGCAATGTAGGCATTTTATATGTATGTGTTTTGTTAATAATTTATAATGATGTTTGTATTCTATTTTGTTTTTGTAAACGGGGGTTCGATAAGTTGGGGTGAAGCCTCAGCCGTCCCCTGCGTGGGATGTCTTTATTGTAAAGTGACTGGCTGGTGGAGAGCTTTCGGTTTTACCACTAGGGTTGTTTCAGCAGATCTTTTATGCGGATTGGGGGTTGTCCGGTCCTGATTTGGCTCAGAACAGTCCGCTGGACCTAAAGCAATAATAATGTAATGTAATGTAATGCATTGTATTGTGTTGTGTTGGATTGTATTGTATTGCATTTTATTGGTCAATATCCTCTTATCTCATCCTCCTCTTCCTTCTTCACCTTCCTGCTCCACCTCTTCATTAAGTCTTCCACTCTGAGTCACATTAGTAGGCGATAAATAAGATCCTTCGGGTGAGAGTATAAACCGAGGTCTAGCTCGTGCGCTCACGTCCATGACTGTGCTCAGACGTCTGGGGCATCGATCAACAGGATGCATGAGTGCCATTCTTACCTCTTATCCCTGTCGCCCAGGAGTCTTCTCATTCGTCTTGGCTGTCAGGCGAGGCGCATAGGACAGCAAGACCGCCTTATCATCTCGATGAAGAAGACGTTAATAAAACAACCAACCAACCGACCAGCCAATCAACCAAGAAAGCAAGTTAACGGCTTCGGACGGCTTGAGTTTAGTTAGATCCCACGGATGAGAGCCCAAACCGAAGTCTAGTCTGTAGGCACGCACGCATTCCATCGCACGTACTTTAAAGATCCTGACGCTCATGTCCTAGACAGGCGAGTGCTGGCTAGGCCAATGCCACCAGCACAAATCCATTCTCTCCCAGCCCCGGTCGGGTTGCCCAGGATTGTGCTTAGTTGTCCGGGCGTCAGCCAAGGCGCCCAAAGGCTGCAAACGGGTGCATCTGGGAACATGAGTTGGATCCCCTATCGGCCAGCGACGTGAGAAGCTTTTGAGCTGGAGAAGCTCTACACAACAACAACGATTGAATAACGTAAATAAATCCTGTGTCGGCCACCACTTGAGCGTTTTTTGGGCCTGGAAATGGGCCACAGAAGAAATACAAAATCAATACAAAAATCATGTATATGAAAAAGGCAGAAGCAGTTCCTTACATGATGTGATGTTTCGAACAAGTTAGATCCTGTATCGACCAGCGCCTTGAGCAGCTCTTGAGCTTGAAAAGCGCTATATAATGATGTCACAGGGCAGTCTGTGATGAAACCGGGTAGACTGTGTGGGTGGAGAGTTAATGAGTTAGGGGTAGTAACTGCGTGTTGTCGTATGCGTGGTTATGCGTGCAAATCGTGTTTAAACAGCGTAGGCCGGGTAGCCAGTAAGGAAATGTACTCACGTTTTTTGGCAGAACAAGGTTTGACAGAGGAACAGTGTGGACGGTTTTTGTCTGGTGCTCTGATTTTGTGTGTTCTGGAAATAGGGTGGGATGGTTAACGAAGGATTGTGTTAACTGGTCCAGAGGAATACTAGTTATGGAAATTATTGCTTTCTAAAGTGATACACTCAGTGCAGAGTTGTGGTAAAAGATAGCAAAGATTGGTGTTAGTGGTGGTAGGTAGTGTGAGGCATTGTCCACTACAGGAACTACGCCCTACAGGATTACCCTATTTGGAAGTATTCGTTGGGAGACAGTTGGAGTAAGGTCAACGGGTGCGATTACATTCGAACCGTGTGGGTTAGTGAAATGGTGTTTTTTCCTTACTGTGCCCAGAAACCCTAGTGCCGGCTGTTTGGGGTGTTGTACGATAGCTGTGTGTGAGGCTGGGGGAGGATGAGGATGGTTGCACTGAGGAGAGGCAGAAGAAAGGAAGAGTGCGACTGAAGGAGGGAGAATGAGGGAGGAGAATGGGGGTGGAGTGTGATGAAGGTAGGATGGAAGTGGTTGCTGTTGTTGTTGTTGGGGATGCTTGATATGAATAATGTGTTGATGTTTACATGTATTCATTTGCAGCATTGCTCATTTCATGCATTCATAATTTCATTGAGTTTCATGAATTATGTGTTTGATTACAAGTGACAATAATAGCAGCTAAAGAAGGGAAATAAGCGAGAGAGAGTCAAGGAAAGGGAAGCGGACAGCAGTTGTGCCTCCTCAAGATGCAGAAGTTAGTGAGTGTAAGAGGGGGGAGAGTGTGAGGAGGGAGGGGGACAGAATCAGGTGGACATGACATTAAAGATGCGACAAGCATGTTGCAGGTTCGACCATTCGTCGTTCGACCGTTCGACCGTTCGTCGTTCGACCGTTCGATAATTCGTCAGTTCGTCAACTGGTTAACGTGGATCGACGTTGACCAACGCCGTGCGACGACGACGACGGCACTTGGTCGTGTGGACTGAACGTTATCATCACCATCCGTAGGTCTACGTCCGCATCATTGTCTACGTCATCATCATTCCACAACCCCACCCTTTCCGTGGTGGTTGTGACGTGCATGGACGGGACCTGGCCTCGACGTCGCAGTGTAGCTGACTGGAGGAGTCCAGCTGTGAGACGTCGACGGTGGCAAGGCTGCCGCGACTACGGCGTCACCATCATCATCATCATCATCGTCAGCGGCGAGTGGGGGCGGCGACGCCACCACGTTTGGACATCAACAGCAGCGGTCTGATAACAGCTACGAGGAGGAGGAGGATACCTTTACGGGGACTTCGACAGGGACTTCATACCGCTAGGTTGGCTCTTTCCTTGTTGTCCATCTCTTAACACTCGAACCCCCCCCCCCCCTCTAGTTTGATTACGTGCAACGGACATTTGCTGTGCACAGTTCGATACATAGACGTGGTTGAATAGCAACCCTCGATCATCTGACATACCATTCCATTGTTCATCGAACCATTGATTGTTTCATCACCATTTTCTTCGTTTCATGTGTAAATGTTGTATGTGTATGAGTGTGTGGCTTGAATGAATAAATAGTTTGAAAGTTGTATATATATTTGTTGTGTTTTCATCACTTCCGTCTGCGGGTAATCGCCATTCTGTCTGGGTTGTCTGCGTGAATAAGTTGTTTGTTTGTGGTGTCTGCTTGGGCAGAGTCGTGGCGGTGACAAATGACTATAAAATAAGGGAGACAAATTGTTTGCGAAGAATTCTCTTTCTTTAGCTCTGCGTTCTGCCGAAAACACCCATTTTCAAAATTGCCCTTCCTTAAATCTCGATCTTTAACCTTCCTTCGTTAAAACTTCAAACACTGTCATTGTGGTTGTGTGTGTGTGTGTGCATATGTGTGTTCTGATTTGGCATTTAATTAATTTATTTTGTTGTTGTTTTGCTGTAAAGCAACATGAGCTCTATTAAGGAAGGGCGCTGTACAAATTATTATTATTATTATTATTATTATTATTATTATTATTATTATTATTATTTGTTTTATTTTATTTTATTTTATTTACCTTATTGTCCCTTTTTCATAGGGAAATTCTGGGCTGCCTCCCCTGGGGAAAGCGTAGTCGCAGCCTGTGGCGCGCCCAAACCCACCTACCTAACATCAGTTGTGATTTTTGAAATTTTGCTGGGGAAAACCCCCGAGACGTTGCCCGAGTCGAAAGTAAGTAATATTTGGAGAAACATAACGCCCCGATGCTGGATCGAACCCACACCTGTCAGGCGCCATTGGTTTCTGGCCTGTGGACAAGGCAGGTAGTCCCGCCTTAGCCGACTTGGCCACAACGCTCGCTTATTATTATTATTATTATTATTATTATTATTATTATTATTATTATTACTATAATTTATTATTATTACTATTATTACTATTATTAATAATAATATTATTATTAGTATTATTATTATTATTAGTATTATTATTATTATTAGTATTATTAGTATTAGTATTATTAGTATTATTATTCTTTAGTGGCAGGTACGATAAAATAAATAAAAGTGATGTACATGGAGATAAAAAACGGCAAGAGGCAGTGCCTTACAAACACTAACGGCAGCGTGACATGATGTTTTACCCATCACGAAGACTAAGAACTCTGTTTGGCCAAACACACTGTGTGTGCGCGTGCGTGTGTGTGTGCGTGTGTGTGTGTGTGTGTATGTGTGTGTGTGTGTGCATGACGCTGATATAAATTCATAGCAACCGTTATAGGCAAAGTCAAATTCTCGGTGTCTCAAACGATTCATCAACAAGACGATATCAGGCTCCACGCAAGTCACCTCAGCCATTAAAGTGTATGTGAGGCATTTCTTGCAATTAAAAAAACAAACAAAAAAACCCCTCAGCTTCCGTTTATTCATTTAAAGGAACCCACTTTGACCACGCCCCCTCAACAGATCCTTTTAACATTCATAGTTAGTGTTGCCCCATTGACAAAATAAGCTTACAAGAAGAAATAAGTCTTTCGAATGTATAGTTTTTTAACTCATTTTTTTTATTGAATAAATACCGTAGTGCACCTTTTTATTGGAGTCAAAGCTTTCCAATAAGCTTATACACAAAGTATTAGCAGGCCGTCTTCGAAAGTTAGAGCCCAAACACAGACTATGACGCAATTGGAAAATACTTCTTTTTTTTTCTTTTCTTTTTTTTTTTTTTTTTTTTTTGGGGAGGGGGGGGGGCGAGCGGGGGAGCAATACATTACATTACATTATTATTGCTTTAGGTCCAGCGGACTCTACCGAGCCAAATCAGGACCGGACAACCCCCAATCTGCATAAAAGATCTGCTGAAAGAACCCCCTAGTGGTAAAACCGAAAGCTCTCCACCAGCCAGTCACTTTACAATAAAGACATCCCACGCAGGGGACGGCTGAGGCTTCACCCCAACTTATGGAACCCCCGTTTACAAAAACAAAATAGAATACAAACATCATTATAAATTATCAACAAAACACATACATATAAAATGCCTACATTGCTAAATAATAACATCATAGGAAGCCCTAGTGACCACCTGGCAGAAAGCGTCCAATATTCCCAAGCTGATCCAACAGACCCCATACACAAAAAAGGAGTCTTGTCCCGGAAGAGTTTTCAAGAAAAAAGGTAGGAGACTGGTCTAGCGAAGAAGACGATAGTATAGCAGATTGATAGAACAGAGCAGGAATGAGAAAGAGCAAATGAGAAAGACAGCGACAGTGGGAATTTAAAGCACTAAATTTCCAGAAAGTGGGGATACTATTTATACTGAAACCCCCGGCACCCCAACGGGGGTGGCGGGGGATCAGGGAGAACACAAACAGGGTAGCATTACAGCTTATGCAGTCAGTGTCACAACTACTCCAGACTAGTACGGCCTGTGTCTAATTATGTGTGGTCTAGGCGTCCACTATGACCCTTTGCAAGAGCCGCAAAAGTTATGCACTGTTTATAGCACGCAGACGATATATATATATTGGGAACGCTTGGACACAATTCGCCAGTATCAGCCACCTTTACTTTTAAATTTGCATGACTATAACGCCCGATGACTATAAGCAAGTAGCCATCTAGGGTGCCTCGGCAGACTTCAGGTAGATAATGTATCTAACAGCGCTTTGAGCAGCTCTTGAACTGAAAAAGCGCGATAGCGGAACGATAAAATAAAATAATTTAAAGAAATAAATCTTTTGGTGTAAATGAGGTTTTTTTTTTTTAAAGTGTTCACACTCAATTTAGTCTTTAACATATCTATCTATCTATCTATCTATCTATCTATCTATCTATCTATCTATCTATCTATCTATCTATCTATCTATCTATCTATCTATCTATCTATCTATCTATCTATCTATCTATCTATCTATCTATCTATCTATCTATCTATCTATCTATCTATCTATCTATCTATCTATCTATCTATCTATCTATCTATCTATCTATCTATCTATCTATCTATCTATCTATCTATCTATCTATCTATCTATCTATCTATCTATCTATCTATCTATCTGTCTGTCTGTCTGTCTATCTATCTATCTATCTATCTATCTATCTATCTATCTATCTATCTATCTATCTATCTATCTATCTATCTATCTATCTAATCTATCTAATCTATCTATCTATCTATCTATCTATCTATCTATCTATCTATCTATCTATCTATCTATCTATCTATCTATCTATAACCCCTTGGGGTCATGAGCAATCTTGCCACTGTAGATTGTTCTAACCAATAAAGGGAAAAGTGAAAGCCCCAGTTGAAAACCTGTCTTGCCTTTGTAGGCATGACTGATTCAATGCGGCAACAGTTACCCCCCCTCCCCCCCCCCCCTCCCCGTTGGAGTGCCGGGGGTTTCAGTATAAATAGTATCCCCACTTTCTGGAAATTTAGTGCTTTAAATTCCCACTGTCGCTGTCTTCCTCATTTGCTCTTTCCCATTCCTGATATGTCCTATCACTCTGCTATACTATCTTCTTCTTTGCTAGATCAATGACCTACCTTTTTTCTTGAAAATTCTTACTGGACAAGACTCCTTGTTAGTGTATGAGGTCTGTTGGATCAGCTTGGGAGTGTTGGACGCTTTCTGCCGGGTGGTCACTAGGGCTTCCTATGATTGTATTATTTAGCACTATAGGCATTTTATATGTATATGTTTTGTTGATGATTTATAATGATGTTTGTATTCTATTTTGTTTTTGTAACCGGGGGTTCGAGTAGTTGGGGTAAAGCCTCAGCCGTCCCCTGCGTGGGATGTCTTTATTGTAAAGTGACTGGCCGGTGGAGGGCATTCAATTTTCCCACTAGGGTTGTTTCGGCAGATCTTTTATGCGGATTGGGGGTTGTCCGGTCCTGATTTGGCTCGGAAGAGTCCGCTGGACCTAAAGCAACAATCAATCAATCAATTAAAAACAATCTATCTATATATATATATAGATATATGATGCGTCTTCCTAGTATTGTAGGCCTCTGAACACTTTCAGCGCAGCCGAACCTTTGAGGTCACTGAAGAGGGAGTAGGCTATACAGTAAGGAAGGGCGCAGGCGATCTTTTTGCAAGCGTGTTATTTTATGTACGGAGCTCGCAGTGTGGCAAATAACCAAACTTGTCCCGCAAAATGTCTGTCAACTTGACGTCATGTTTGTGCGGCTCGGCATCTTGTTTGGCTGCCTTGTCGTTGCCCGTCTTCACAACCCAGAAATAAATGGCTTGGAGGTTGAATTTTCAACTCCAGAAAGTGAAGAAGTTAGGGAGAGAGAGAGAGAGAGAGAGAGAGAGAGAGAGAGAGAGAGAGAGAGAGAGAGAGAGAGAGAGAGAGAGAGAGAGAGAGCAAAACTACTTTCTCTCTTTCTTAAGGATGACTCTGTCTATCTCTGTTTTTCTGTTTCTCGCTCTGTCTGTCTCTTTGTCTCATTCGCTCTTTCCCTTGTCCCACCGCCGTAGCTCAAGTGGTAGAGCGTTCGCCTGGCACACTGATGACCCAGGTTCGAATCCCGTCGTGGGCGATATAAAATGTGACAATTTTCACGGTCCATTTTAGCAGTATGATTGCTGTGGAGGTTCAGTGTTGATTCAGGTCCCTACCCCTTGTTCCCTGGGATGGTTAATCCCATGTGTCATATCGCCAATGCAGGGTGTAGACGTTAAACCTCAATGTACGTTCGTTCTCTCCCTTGCTCTCTCACCCTCTCTCTCTCTCTCTCTCTCTCTCTCTCTCTCTCTCTCTCTCTCTCTCTTTCTATCTGTCTCTTTCCAAGTCTCTTCACTTATCTCTGGTCTCAGTCTCTCCCTCCGTCTCAGTCTCTCTCTCTCTCTCTCTCTCTGTCTCTCTATGGGATAGGAAGGGTGGTGGTTGCCTAACATTGTTTAAAGATCATGAGGAAGATGTTGGTGTGATTGTGTGTGCGTGCATGTGTGTGAGTGCATGTGTGTGTGATTTCTATGATTTCCAAGTTAATGTTAAAGGTTATTTATTATGTTAATTTGTTAAGGGACAGATTGGAAGATTAGACTTCTTATTAGTCTAAAATCTTTATCCCTAATAAAAAAAAGTTTCAAAAAGTTTCAAAAAAAAGTTTCTCTCTCTCTCTCTCTCTCTCTCTCTACCTCCCCTTTTCCCCTCAATCCCCATGGTTTTATGAGTGTGATAAGAGGCCAGATTTACACAGCTCTATAGCTTCTCGCCTTACTTAGTCAGCTGTAACCTTAGTAGAGTAATGTTATGCAGCAGACGACAGAAGTCTACTGTGGGCTACACATTTGTATGCTGACGCTGGCTCAGTAGGCCGTGACATCATTCAGCTTACGTATAGCAGTAGTAACGCTACACACCACTAGGTGGAGCCTCTTGTAGTTTTAGTGTCCCGGGCTTACTGCTGACCACCGGGGTAGAGAGTCATTCTGCGTTCGACTTGCATAGAGATAGGAGCTAGGCTCTAAGGGATATCTCCACTTGAAGACTAAAAGCAGGAACTGGTGACATTCTATTCAACCTAGTTAGCCACAGCCTGACATTGTCAAAAAGGTAAATGAACTATCTTTTATTTCATAGCGATGTATTGATATTATTGTTGAATTATGTTTGTGAAGTTTACCATGTTTAAAATTGTGATTGTTAGTCAAACTTTGCATGACCACGTGGCGAACAGGACCGGTTGCGACGCCATGACGTAGTCCCTACGGACCCTCTGTTGTTTAGCCTATATGTATGATTACAGACCAGTGGCTGTACCGGAGAATGTGTATAATATTATTATTTTTCTATGTGTGTATTTAGCCCTGATGTATATTTATATACATGTATGTATGGGAATTAGAGTGAAGATTCCAGTGGACCACGGACTTAGCAGAATGTTCGACGCTTCTTTATGTATATAAGTGGAGGTAATCACTGAGGGCTATTTCTGCCTTCAGTGAGACGCTCTGCACACACCTAGTATACACGGTGATGCAGAATTTCGTCTCATATGTTACAGACGAGCAGGCATCGTGAGCCCGATCAGAAACAAGACAAATAAAAGTCTTCACTGACATTCGGCCTGTATTGGAGCCTCAAGCACTGCCCGACAAGAGCCCACCAGTCTGTCAACAAGCAGAAGAATCCACAACAACACAGCTCATCAAAGAATCAACCACAACACAGCTCATCGAATCTAGAGCCAAGTTACATTTGCACCAGTGCACCCCAACCTGTTAGCAAAGGACATCACAAGTCCACCTTTCCAGAAGACTGACCCGTTAGGCAGACAGCCCCACTAGCCCTATGATGAAACAGTAGCTTCACAGAATTATCAAGAAGCGAACCATTCAAAGTGATATTTGAACTTTTAAGTTAGTATCGTGATTAGCAGATCTTGTATAGAGTAGAGGAAATAAATGTGTGATATTTACTGTTAACAAGTGGCTGGACTACCTATGTCTCATAGCCGTGTGAGAGCTAGTGTGACCGTGATCTTTTACCATTTTCTTTCTATCTCTGTACCCCAGCCTAAACACAGACACAGTTGAATCACGGGGAGATTAACTAGCGATCCCATCGATGAAGGACGAGTGGGTAATAGCATTCCATTGTGCAGACCCAGCAACAATAGACCCACCGTCACAATGGGCTAATGCCTGAAATCAATCAATAATTCTCTCTCTGTCTGTGTCTCCCTGTCTGTCTCTCTCTTTTTCTCCCTCTCTTCCTCTCTTCCTCTCTCTCTCTCTCTCTCTCTCTCTTTCACACTCTTTCTCACTCACTCTCTCTTTCTCACCATTTTATTACCATTTTTTTTGAGTGTGTTTTTACTTTTTAATCTCGTCTTTTATATAGGCTTAATTCTAACATACACAAAATTATAAATCTATCCATGCATGGCAAATCTTAATTGTGTAATTATTATTTTCTCTGATCCACAACCACCACTCTTCTCTCTTCTGCTTTTGGCTAGAAACTTCTTAAGATGTGAGCTTTTTTAAAAACATTTTTTTGTCATCTCCATCTTCCTATATGCTTGCGAAACATGGACCCTCACAGCAGATCTCCAACGAAGAATACAAAGCATGGAGATGAGGTGCTACAGAAGACTTCTGGGCATTTCCTATACCCAGCACATCACCAACGACGAAGTCCGACAGACCATCGCACAAGCGATTGGACAACACGATGACCTGCTCACAGTGGTGAAAAAACGGAAACTCCGATGGTATGGCCACGTCACCAGAGCATCAGGTCTTGCCAAGACCATCCTGCAAGGCACAGTGCAAGGAGGTAGAAGAAGAAGGAGACCGAAAAAGAGGTGGGAGGACAACATTCGAGAATGGACTGGTTTGACACTGAGCGAAACAATCAGGGATGCTGAGGACAGGGAAAGATGGAGTACGCTGGTTAAACGAAAATCTGTGGTGCCCCTACGACCTCCGAGTTACGGGATAGGATAGGATAGGAAGTAATTTACTAACAAAATTAAAAGACGAAGTTCCAACGCTCCCTGTGACCCCGTTGCCAGACCTAACGTCGAATGACAGAAGATCAATCAATATTTCATTTATTGTCTATTCACACATTCAGGTGATATTAGACATTAATTAATAACAACAACAATATAAATCAAATCACAACTAAGAAATCTTATAACAAAATGGAATGAAAGGGGAAGAAGGATTTAACACCAAACTATAAAAGTCTACCAATAGGAGTCATTGCAATAATTTTCACAACTGCTGTTATCTGTGAATGATGTAATACATCATCTATAGAATGTCCATATTCAGTCAAAAGATGTCCTTGGTTTTCGTACATTGCATTTAAAACTGGACATTCAAATAAAATATGGTAAACTGATATATTTTTGCCACACATACACTGTATATCTGCTGAATATTTAGTATTCCATGAGTTCATTCTTAACTTGTATATTAATTTTGACAACTGTCGTGAACAGTTCGGTATAGTAACCTTTTTAATGCTAGTATCTTGACATACTACTTTTTCTAATAAGGAATACATTTCAGGACAACACATACTCAAGTTGACAGAAATGGAATCTAATGATCTTAGTGCTCCCTCTTTGGCTAACGTGTCACACACTTCATTCCAATGAATTCCACAATGTGATGGAACCCAACAGAAATCAACAACTATACCTCTAGAGAATATACAATGGATCATATGTTTAATTTCATATATGAATTCATTTCTTACTTTGGAATTACCCTGTTTTAAAGCATACAAAACCGCTTTTGAATCGACACAAATCAGTAAACCTAAGAGCTCTAACGGTAAAGTCATAATGTAATTTAGAGCCATTACAATAGCATAAAGCTCACTCGTAAAGATAGAAAACCCCTTTCCTAGATAATATGAGCGTCTTACATTTAATGCAGGAATGATAAAGGCCGATCCACTATCTAAAGAATCTAATACCGAACCATCTGTAAAAATCTTCAAATGGTGTAAATAAGTATTTGCAATATGCTCTTTTACCTCAGTAACTAAGAGATTAGTGTTATCATCTTTTTTAGTTACACTATAATCAATGTTAAAATTTGCATTTCTGTGCTCCCATGGTGGAATAGGTGATAATAGAGAAATTGAGCGTGCGTTCGTAATTGCTTTCCGTAACGTAGCCGTAGAGCATCGTTGGTGTATTACTACAGTAAATGCAAATTAGTACCCTACGACTACGAAAATGATACGTACTTTAGAAAGAGGGATTGAGCGCAAGTCCTTATATACTGTCCGTACCGTAAGTGTAATCGCGTGAAAACTCACATTTGTAATGAGAAGGGAGGCAACACTATGCGTATGACGTAATTATTATTCTGCTGAAAAAAAATGCAACACATGAACATTCGGCCATCTGTTGGACTAGATTGTGGTTCAAATTGAATCCTACTATTAGGACATATATATCACAGCAATGATTATATTATCATAGAAATGCTCCTGTTTATTTATTAATTGTACAGTGAACTTCGGATATAGTAAAGTGCCCTGGGACCAAATAAATCTTTAGTATAACCGAATATTTAATATAACCGAAAATCCGTTTACAGTAAAGTTTTTAAAGTTTACTTTACTATAACCGAAACTTCGTTTATAATACAGTTTTAGAGGTTTACTTGACTATAACCGACTTCGTTTATAATAACGATTTTAGAGGGTTAATTTAGCATAACCGAAACTTTGTTTTTGTTTTAATTAAACGTTTACTAATCCGACACTCTCATTATAAAGAGACAGAAAACGCTGGTCTAAAGTGTATGTGGGTGCACAGGGCCGGATCAATCCATTTTCGAGGGAGGGGGTGGGGTGGGGTGCTAGTCTAGTTCTTTTTAAAATGTATGGTACAGAGTGGTGAAACACCACAAGTAAAACTCGTGGCGCAGTGGATAAGTCGCCGGTTTCCTATGCCGAAGGTCGTGGGTTCGATTCCCGCAAGGGGCGAACGTATGTGACTTAGGTACGAGACTATTGAGGTCATCGAGGGTTTTCTCCGGGCACTCCGGTTTCCTCCCTCCCTTCAATAATGGTACAGGATGCAGTCAATATAAAAATTTCAAAAATAAAAATTCTATTTTCTTCCGTCTTTCAATAGCGATCTCCATGCCTGTACACCACCTGTTTGAGTGATGTATGTGTATTTGGTGTGTGTGAGGGTAAAATGAGACAGGTGAGCGTGTATGTTGGTATAGATCGCCGCGCTTTGAGCCTTGGGGAAAGGCCCGTACATAGCATAGCATCCTGTCCTGTCCTGTAACTAACTGCCTTACATAACGTATTTCCAGTTGAACAAAAACTTCCATCTTCTACTTTCTTTATTTTATTTATTTATTTATTTTTTTGTTGTTGCCAAGGGGTGGGGGTGGGGGATGCTGCAGCACTCCTAGCACCCCCCCCCCTACCCCCTGGATCCGGCCCTGGTGCAAGTAAAGAAGAAGAAAAGCAAAACAAATCAGTGAACAAAATAATGACTTCTCGAATTTCCATCTTTTACCAGGATTTCTGCAGACTGTAATCGTCTGTGTGTCTATTTGTCTGTGTGTTCACGTAACTCAACATCGTTCTAAATTGAGCTGACATTTGGCGCGTTATATACATGTACATTGGAATTGGATCCCATTAATTGATTACATTCACATAGTTGAACAGTTAAAATAAGACAGTGCAAATCGAACGAATCGCTTTCGTTATTACATATTTTAATTTAGATTAATATTTCTGTGTTGGTTTGTTGTCCCTTGCTGAATTCCACACGAAAACTATGTTTTCCCATTTTAAAAAACACCCCCACCCTCAGTGGGTGTCGGATAGTGCAGTGGTTGGAGCACTCGCTACTGTGTCGAAAGTGAAGCACCGTCCGGTGCGGTTAGCACTTGGATGGGTGACCGCTAAGGTGTGAAGCGACAAACAACAACGCCCCCAGTTGACTCAACTGTGATTGAGTACCTACTCTCTTGAGGGTGGGGAAGGTAAAGCAGCGAGGGAGAGAGATGGGCATCACCCTCATTACGCTGGCCCAAGATAAGTGTGATCTCCAACATCACGCTCCCCTACGGCCACAAGGCTATGGGACTACCTTTACCTTTTTTTACCCCACCCTCCCCAGCTCCAGCCCCACACCCCCGGACAGCCGTTTATAAGTCGTCGTGGAGACGTTTGTCTTACCAGAGTTGCCAAGAACAAAATTCAAAGTATTTATTTGAGTGGTTGGACAAGCAAGCTCTCTCTCTCTCTCTCTCTCTCTCTCTCTCTCTCTCTCTCTCTCTCTTTCTCTTTCTCTCTCTCTCTCTCTCTCTCTCTCTCTCTCTCTCTCTCTCTCTCTCTCTCTCTCTCTTTGTCGAACATGGCCTTTTCAAAATTTAGATTTTCTTCTTCTTTGTGTTTCCCTTCCCCCCCCCCCCCCCCACCCCCCAATGGGAATTACCTATTGCTATCGTAATTACAGGTAAATAGCAATTACGTTACTTGAGTGAACATTATGAATATGCACTCATCGTCAAGATCTATTGTTTCTGGACACAGCCACATGATAACAAGTGATATTTCACGAAAGTGAAAAGGTCCTTTTAGCCTTTCGTATGAAGCCACCAGAAATCCACGGGAAATAGCTGAAAAAGATACTTTTTTTTAATGAACACTTGCAGTATGTCCATTGTCCCTTATTGAATTCCATTACGCTCACATATGTTGATTGATTATTTTTGTTTATTAACTCAGGTATTATAAACTCTTCAAGAATACCTCTCTTATAACCCAGTTTGTGTATATTGATTGAAATGTTACAGTATTATTTGTTTATGTCCGTGTGTGTAAGTTCACGTGTGTGTGAGTGTGTGTGTGTGTGTGTGTGTGTGAGAGAGAGAGAGAGGGTAAGAGAGAGAGAGAGAGACCATTACCGATAAGAGATAACATGTGAGCCTTCGTGTCCTAATTATTTCAAACCAACCCTTTAATCGGAAGGATAAATCATAAAAGTAGATCATGAATTGTACATGTTGTACTATCGTCATTGTGGAAAAACAAAAAGCTCACAAAATTAAAGCAAACAAAGACATGAACAAAACCTAAACAATATGGTGGATTTAAAAAAAAAATGGTTTGTCTTGCAAAGCCATGCAACAGCTTAGGAATAAATCTCTTCTTTACTTCTCATTTGAAAGTGCAGTCCAGTCAAAACGTTGGTTTCCCAGTTCTCCATTGATTCGGATTCATCTCAGTACAAAAGGTATAATTATAATGTGTTCAACTTATAACACCCTTATTTAGTCATAAACGCATTTCATCATGTATAGCGAAAGTGAAGTCTAATTTGCTTTGTAAGTTTCTAAGCTAGGTACTCTTTTTCTGCCAAACAGTTAAATCTCTCCTTCAGTTTTTCACTCTCCTTCATAATCACTGTTACTGTTGATGTGGAAATTCCAAATTGTTCAGCAATTTCTTTCTTCTTTTTTTTTCTTTTTTTTTTCATCTTTTCATCTTCAAGTGCCTGAATTAGATCTATTTTAGGCTTCAGGGTAAGCGTGACGTGACGATGTTGCGTCATTATTAACGTCAGTAACTCTCATGAAACTTTAATACAGTTATCTCCCTTGAAACTTTATTATAAGCGGCAGCAAAACTCGCCAGGGGCCTTAGAAAACACTTTATTATAAGCGGACTTTACTATATTTTTTTATTATATCCGATTTTTAAAAACAGAGACAAAGAAGAGTTTTGGTCGGGACCAAGACTGGACTTTACTAAAACCGAATATTTACTTTATCCGGCCTTTATTATATCCGGAGTTCACTGTAGTTGTTTTGCTAGCCTAGAGTTTTGCACTACACAACTAGGCCTACTACTGGTACTACTCATACTGATACTGTTCGTCTGTTGTTACGAGTAGTAGGCCTACTACTACTACATGCTAGTCTTAAACTACTATAAGTAGCCTGACTAGGCTTATCATCGATCTTGAAATTTGTATGAGTGAATTACCACGTCAGTTTACTGTTAACAACACTGGTCAGTTCCATCAGCAAAACCTAATCAGCCTACATGATCATGGCCGCCATGTCACTCTAAACAAGACATTCGAGTTGGTTGCGTGTAGATCTGTAAAAACACTTTCCTCACTAACACATCAACCAAAAGTTATGATAACTTCATTCCTAAGACAATGAACTATCGAGAAAATAATACATTACAGTTGAAAAATTACAAATGTCGATACAAACTACTTACGATTTCAGCGTTCGTATAAATCCCGTTTCTCACGGTCACTCGTAAGGCAACTAGGCCAGACAGCCGTAACCCACGCCCTTTAACCTTTGCACTGCGCAAAAAGCTGTGACGTCAAGACAAAAAGTAGTTCTCGAAACGATAGGCTTACGCTACTCTCATCATTACGAACGCACGCTCAATTTCTCTAATAATGGCAGAAGATCAAAATCGACATATGATCGAACGACAAAAGAACGAAAGCGACAGAACATCGACCGACACCAGGAATCAATCAGCGGTTTGTAGGGAAATCATCAATGGAGAACTGTTTCTTCTTCTTTAAGATTTGGAATTTTACATCAACATCAACAACAGCAACATCATCAACAACAACAAAACAACCATTACTACTACTACTACTTCTACTACTACTACTACTAAAAACATCAAAGGCCGGCTACTACTACTACTACTACTATACTACTATTACTACTACTATACTACTACTACTATACTACTACTATACTACTACTATACTATACTACTACTACTATACTACTATACTACTATACTACTATACTACTACTACTATACTACTACTACTATACTACTACTACTACTACTATACTACTACTACTATACTACTACTATACTACTACTACTACTACTACTACTATACTACTACTATACTACTACTACAACAAGACGCTTTATACACTCAAAAGTTTACCTCCATCAAGCTCAACGCGCAGCGATCTGAAGCCATCGATATTGTTTCAGATTAAGACAAAATTAAAGGAAATTAATTTTTGTATGCTTGACAGTTAGATTTATTTATTATATTCAGTACCATTTTAAGGAAGGAAGAAATCAGAATATCCGAAAAGAAAACACTTGGTGACCTGGAAAGCCTAAATGAACTATTTCGCCCCCAGCGGGATCGAACCCACCACAGCCTTTGGCATTGGAAACTTGCGCTCAAAACAAATTTATTGCGCTACAGCTCAGCCTCTGCTGCGGGTCTTGTATGGTCTTGTTCTGTCTTGTCGCTAAAACGTTTTCTGTGTCGCACACTTTATTTTCCTGAACGACAAAGGGCTTTCCAAATGTAATAAACTTTTTTTTTTCTTAACAAGGTGGGTGGCATTGGAAATTTCCACGGCAAAAACTGAATAGCAAAGGAAATAAATCAAATGAAAAAAATGGTTCTAATAATAGCTCTGTGACATAGATAATTATCAAGATGTCAGGAGCCACGACCTACATTGTGAAGAGGTGGTCTTATTTTTTCTTTTTTTTTTTAAATCAATTTTTCCAGTCACGTCTTTTTTGCCCCCCAACCTAACAGTTCACTTTAAAAATACACCTCCCGTTAACATCTTTTTACCACAAACGGCAATGTACATATTGTTTTGGGATTGAAAATGTGAGTGCTCCTGTATCCGTTGCAAGGTATGCTCAACCGCACAAAGGCAGTTTCTCCTTTGAAATATAGCACCCGGCTTCAGCTACACAGTAACCCCCGGACCCTCTTCTTTCTCTAGTGTAACTCTCGCTGTGCTACAACAGTACCGCCGCTTTTTTTTAAAATGTTAAAAAATATATATTTTTTGTTCTTGAAAGAACTTCAAAGGCCGGCTAATCTGTTTTGCTCTGTGTTTCTGCAATCTCCCCTTCGCAAGCCTCTTATTTGGCTGACAGCAGCGCCGTACGCCGGTCCTTACGGTAATTTATCCCCGGCCCCACACAAGGGAGACGACTCCGAGAGGTAAAAACAAGGCTCATGACGACAGAAGATAATTCCATGACATTTGTGTGTGTGTGTGTGTGTGTGTGTGTGTGTGTGTGTGTGTGTGTGTGTGTGTGTGTGTGTGTGTGTGTGTGTGTGTGTGGTCAAATCTGATCGAGGGGTACATATCAATGCCATAACATTTGAGAACTTGTGAAAGACGAAAGAAGTTCACAAAACAAAACAAAAATCCTTCCTTCCCTCCGTCAATTTCTTCCTTCTTCTTCCTTCTCCTCGTTTTCCCTGTTGCCGAGTTATCTACTCTCATTATTCCGCCGCCATGCATAATGCATGTATATGTATATAGGCGATATACTGGAGTCTCCTTGTCTGTCATTCTGCCTATGTGTGTGCATTTTGTCAGAAGTGGGTGAACTGGGTTATTATACAGGGTGTTCCAAAAGTCTTGGGCACATTTGAAGTCCCCATATCTCAATAACTATGAATGGTAGTAAGATAACAGTTGTGCCATTTTAAAGCTAATTACATTAAGTTTTTTGTAAAGCTGTTGATTTTTTTATTTCTTTTCAGACCCATTAATGGCGTTCACTCAAACAGAAAATGTTGGGACGCGTTTGGCAAGAATTTGACTATCGGCTTGATGTGTGTCGTGTGACCAATGGTGCTCACATTGAACATCTTTGAACATTTCATGTAAAACTTGAGATTACAAGCTTTCTGAATTTACCAGATGCGTTTTTATATCCTTAATAGTTTCGGAAATATTCAATGTCAAAATGTGCCCAAGACTTTTGGAACACCCTGTATATAATTTTTGGTGGACCCTGGTCTCACCTCATGACATGTTCACCCTTATTTTTGTAACTCCTGTGAGACGGTCACTTCCTAGATAAAGCTTTTTTCTTGGGGGTGGGGGGGTGAGGAGGGGGTGGGGAAGGGAGGATAGCGAGCAGTTACAGGGCCGGATCAAGGTAAGTAGATGGGGGGGGGGGGGGTTTCCAAGTAGAAAGGGGTGGGGGGGGGGGGGTTTCAAGTGATGGTATTGGGCCGGACGGAAGGTGGGAAAATTTGCTATGTTCGTAAATTGCACCATTCATCACACATTCTGGTTGGTTGGTTGGATTTTGAGTTTAATGTCCCATATTGGCTGGTCATCTAATAAATAAACTAATTAAAAGCTTCAAAAAACTACATATATATTTTTTTTCTTTCTGAGGTACATCGGATGGCCAGGGGAGGGGTTCCGGAACCCAGGAACCCCCCCACCCCCACCCCCCCAGATCCAGCCCTGAGTTACAACGCAAAACGGCGAACAGCACGTTGAAGTGTGGCTCTGTGCTATGTTTTAGTTTGCTGTTTTTGCTGTTGTTGTTCTTGTTGTGAGAGAGAGAGAGAGAGAGAGAGAGAGAGAGAGAGAGAGAGAGAGAGAGAGAGAGAGAGAGAGAGAGGAGGGGAGGGAGAGAGAGAGACAGAGAGCGAGAGAGAGAGAGAGATAGAGCGAGAGAGAGAGAGAGAGAGAGAGAGAGAGAGCGAGAGAGAGAGAGAGAGCGAGAGAGAGAGAGAGCAGCTTCAGAAACAGGTTCAAAGGTCAAACGGCAGTAGCATTCGATGTGCCGTTAATCAGGGGAAACCACTCCCTGTCAGAATCAAAATTAAAAATTCTAACCTTAGCGAAAGACAATCTTTGCGTAATGTGATAACAAGGCGAATTTTAGGGCAAGGCCGTTTTTGAAAAAAAGTACATGTAAACAAAGCCTTCCACTTTGGGCCTTTTTAATAAATAAATTGAACAAGTTTTTTTTTTAAATTACAATAAAAATCATTACAATTTGTCCAATTCAGTGTTTATAATTACTCCTTCGGATGAGAGTATCAACCGAGGTTTAGCCAGCGCACGCACGCATTCCATGGCACGGACTTTAAAGATCCTGACGCTCATATTCTAGACGGGGGAGTGCCGTTTACACAAATACACCCAGCACGCACTAGGTCCCTTCGCCCCATCCCCGGTCGCCAAGGATTGTGCTCAGTCGTCTGGACGTCAGACCATGCGCCCAAAGGCTGCAAGTGGGTGCCTCAGGCGGCTTGAGTGAGATCCTGTATCGGACATCGCCTTGAGCAGCTCATGAGCTGGAACAGCGCTATATAAAAGTAATTTTATAAAATTAATTTTTAAAAAAGTTTTAAAAGTCTGCCATGAAACCTTGTCGTGCAACGAGTTACTGTACTCCGAAGATTGTTGGTATGTTTATATTGTGGCCTATATGTGTGATTACATAATCAGTTTAAAAACAAATCCTGAATATCTTCCACAATTTATTCCCGTTTATGCTCTTTCTCACACTCTCCACTCATCGTCAACCTCACGGCTTGTAATTGCCTGGTGAAATAAAGAGCACTGAACAGAAGCGATCTGGGGCCAGGTTATTTAGAAAATGCCGCACCTACATGTACCTTCTGCCGACGTGGAATACGATACCAGATGATAGATATTAAATCGGCAACAGATATCCACTCCTTTCCCAGGAAGATCAAGACCTACCTCTTTTCAAGACAATAACTGGCGCATTCCACCAGCGCCCCGAGCATGTCTCTGCGACATGGAGTTGTGCGCTACACAAGTGGACATTGGATCGGATTGGATTGTACAAGGCGTTTGTGGACGTGGGTATAAAAAAAGAAAAAAGAAAATCGAAAAGGAATGTGTCTCCCATTAAAATTTCGGTTATTAAGAATTATCTTTTTTTTTAGCAAAGTTTTATTTCTTCAATTAACACACACATGGCTTGTAGATAATTGGTTTGATGGTAATAAAGATTTAGTTGAATGGCATTGAATTGAACTGAATTGAATGGAATGCAGCTTACCACGCACTTTTCTGCACTTACAACGCCAAACTGAAGTTTATTCAGTATTTCTTAATGCAGGGTTAATTGACTATGTCCTAATCCTATTCACCGTGGAGTCAGCGCGCTCGGGCAGTGAATGGTTAAGTCAACATCCCGCTGAGAGTGCTATCACGTCTTTTCTGTCCGCTTCATTGTACTGTTATTATTTGCCCGTCTTTGTGTGTGAAGGTGGGTGGGGTGGGGGAGGGTGGTGGTGTCAGTGGAGGTGGAGGTGGTGTGTGTGTGTGTGTGTAGCTGTGTGTATTGTGTATGTGTTGCCTGTGTGTGCAGTTAGTTATTCATTGCTTACAGGGTCCAGCGGACTGCAAAGAGCCCAATCAGAACCACTGTGTGTGCCGTGATGTTGTGCGTTTGTTGGTGTGTGTTTGTGTGGTTATCTCTGTGTGTGCGTTTGTGTGTGTATATTTTTATGGGTGTGTGTGTGATATTTGTTTATGTGTGCATGTATGTATGCGTGTGTGCATTGTGCGTACGTTTCTGTGTCTGTATGTGTGTGAGTGGCTCTGTGTGTGATTGCGTGTGATGTGTGATCTCACTACATTACATTACATGATTGTTGCTTTAGGTCCAGCGGACTCTTCCGAGCCAAATCAGGACCGGACAACCCCTGATCCGCATAAAAGATCTGCTGAAACAACCCTAGTGGTAAAACTGAAGGCTCTCCACCAGCCAGTCACTTTACAATAAAGACATCCCACGCAGGGGACGCTGAGGCTATACTCTAATTTATTGAACCCCCGTTTACAAAAACAAAAAGAGTACAAACATCAATATAAATTATCAACAAAACACATACATATAAAATACCTACATTGCTAAATAATAACATCATACGAAGCCCTAGTGACCACCTGGCAGAAAGCGTCCAATATTCCCAAGCTGATCCAACAGACCTCACACATAAATAAGGAGTCTTGTCCCGGAAGAGTTTTCAAGAAAACCGGTAGGTGACTGGTGAAGCGAAGAAGAAGATAGTATAGTAGATTGATAGAACAGAGTGGGAATGAGAAAACAAAGAGGAAAGACAGCGACAGTGGGAAATTAAAGCACTACATTTCCAGAAAATGCCGATACTATTTATACAGAAACCTCCGGCACCCCCACTGGGGGCAACGCTCCTGATCGGCCGATCGTCCTTCAGTTGCTGAGAGGAGAAATAAAAGGATGTACAAACACGTACATGTAACAATGACAAAGATTTATGATTACAAACTCAATCACACTTTATTCATACAACTAAAACTAGCAATCTCTGACACACCCTGAACTCAATAAAAAGAGATGGGATGAAGAATAATGAACAATCATAATAACATCAATGTAAGGATAGAGAAAGTCAAATTACACAAGATGATGGGAATGACTACACCTGGTGGGGCTGATGACGTTCGATCCGGATCCACGAGTTAAGATGACCTGTGCTAACTCCTTGACCGGGACTTGCCACTTCCGTAGTCAACAAAATGTAACGCACGTGGTCGGGAGAGAAGACCCACGCAGGTTAAACGTCACGAAGAAAGGGGTAGACGATGACTTGAACGAAGACTGCGATCACGTTGAAATAGAATACGTGAAGATGAAATGGAATAATGTAATACATGAAGGATGACTAAATAATTGTTCAACCCATTCACGCCTCTACTCAACACCACCATGCTTACTACCACAACCACGCCACAGTACAGCGCAACATCACGCAAGCATGCGCGCGCAACACGGAGTCGCCGACAAAATAAAATGTAGACTAAGTTTCACGCACCCAATACGGCTTATGGAACCACCGTCAAGATACCCCCGCCACGGTGCTGGAGATTGACACAGTACTAATGTACTACACCAATCTTGGCAGTCCTTCTAATCCAACTGACATCTAGCACAAGTGACGTCAGGTCACACGAACTCCCATGCTAACAAGGCAACAGTCACAAACTACTTTCAACTCGCCCATTGGTATAAGCTAGGCTACTTTTCTTTAGCTTTACCGCTCATCCAAAAAATGGCTATTTTCACAGACCAACGAAGTTATTCTCAAAGATAACTTAATCTTCTAACAAGGCTGCCAACTGTCTGCCATTGAGCAAACACTGTCACTGCCTATTCAGCCCTGTCAGTTTCCTCTAGAGAATTCAAAATCATAAGAAGATCCAAGACACCTAAAAAAAAAAAAAAAGGTCTTTCCTCTATAAAACTCTAGCTTGCCGTACTCGTATTCAAAAACTTATAATAGTTCCTCCTACTCTGTTTTGCCCTCGGAAGTTTATAATCTTCGCTCACCTTTCGCTACAAACACGTGCACTCCGTGAGATTATTCTTCCACCTTTCATCCATCCCTATTCCCTTCCACTATATAATCCACTCTCTCGCCTCGACTTTATCCAAACTATCTGTGGACAACATACTTCTCGCTGCGCTACAGGTGCCATGGAATTCTTCATGTACTGTCTTTGGCTATGTGCATGGATGCTGCTCAACGATTTACAAAGGAAGGTAGGGGGTTAGGTTCGGATGAAGAAGGTTTAGAAGAGAAAGAGAGAAGGAGAGAGAGAGAGAGAATGGGGGTGGGAGGATGGGAGTAAGTTGGTGGGAAAAAAAGCGAGGTAAATATTTTGCGGGCCGTTCCTGTGGCATGACCTGGATATCCAATGTTTCGGTTGAGGTGGTACTTGTTACAAGGTCCGACGCAATCTCGTTCAAGAACATTGAGTGCTGTCGATTGTATGAAGACCATACAAACGCGAATTGGGCGAGCGCTTCTGAGGAAGGGGGTGACATTGCCCAAGTTTGTTCGAAAGGTAAAAAGCAGATAACCGTTCATAGGTGTTAAAAGAGGAGGGAGCCTAATTTAATCTATAAATAAATCCTTCACTACACGGGAGGTAATAATAGATGGCTAATGGCGCCACCAAACGAAAGGGAAGCGACAATCAGCGCGACGCCTCCTCATACACTGTGCTAAAGATGTATAACTCTTGCGTGATGAGAAATAGTGCCTGTCACATGGAACGGCTTCGTGCGCCCTGCTGGTGCGTTGTTCCACGCCGTGCTTGCCTTAATTACTCTCACAATTAGTGATCCGTCGCGATGCAGCTTAAAGAACTGGCCGTACCAACTGCACCGACCAACACTACTGCAATTTTTTTACAATGGCAATCATTAGTTTTGAATATACAAAAACCCCTTTACTTTGCCTTCTTACATTATTATTTAATTTTATTTTTTTTATTTTAGTTTTGAATGTAAATTTGCCGGTAATATAAATTTGTTGGTTTTAACTCCCCAGGAAGCGTTTGTCGAAATATTAATAATAATAATAATAATAATAATAATAATAATAATAATAATAATAATAATAATAATAATAATAATAATAATGGATGCTATACGTACCTTATTCCAAAATTAGTCTCAAAGCGCGACGTGTTACAGACACTCCTACATATACAACAAGCATTTTTCACTCAAACATGTGTTGTAAAGTCAAGTCGTTATTTGAAGTCCAAAAGGAACTCGAATTTTATTTTTGACATTTTTAAACAGACCGCATCCAATAGCATTTTGTAAGAGAGGGAAGAAACCGGATGCAGCAGTCTATATGTTCTTATAGTTCACATGACGTCGCAATATCTGATGTCACCTAAAAACTTACATCAGGACAATCTGTAAAATCTCTGCAAGTCATGGCCACCATCAACTCCCAAAAAGTGAATATTGAAAAACATCAGATTGTGTCAGAGAACTGTAACGGGCAAAGGACGAGCAGGCTGGTTCGGTGCCTGGATTGGCGTTCGAACGAGGGAGATCTCGGAACAACAATAGTGTTACGTTGAAACGCGAATGGTAGTACGTCGGAAACGTGTACGATAGATCTAATCGTTTCGTTTTGCAAAGTATTCAATAATGGAGTTTATTTACCTTTGATTTGAGTTTGCATTGTTGTTAGGAGAGGCTTTGTATAACGTTGATAATTTGCGTTAGTCGATATTATTTGAGAATCTTCTGGATATGCGTGTTTACTCTTGATAGAAATTTCCCGATGGATATTGAAGGTCGTGAATGTTCCCGGAAGTAGAGGAAACAGGTATGACGTAAGTCAGTGATGACGATCTTTAGTTCGATTGGTGGCAGTACGTCATTTCTACCATGTACCCAATTGTTCCAGAAAAGAGAGAGGTTATTTAATCGTGTGCCGAGTCGGTGTTGAGATAGTAAAGTTGTTGATAGTGATTTGGAAAGTTGCTGTGAAAGTTGTTGAGTTGAATTGAGAATTGTATGCAGTTGTTGATGTGTGCTGAATAAAAGTGGAAACTTTATACGTCGACTTTGTGACTTGTATGCTGTTTGGACGGGCTGTGTGAATAAACGAATCTGAGTTACACAACTATCAGGAATTCAAGCATCGGGGCTGAATCAGATACTGATAGAAAACACCAACATCAAACTGAGTGTAACATTTTGGGGGCCAAGCCGGGATTCACGCCATAGCCAAGGGTTCAACTGCTACAACAAGCGAGTCAACGTTACGAGAGGCAGTCATCGAGGGTAGCCGCCAACGAGTTGCGTCGAGAGGGGCCAACATACTGGGACTACATCACCGATAGGTTCGGGTTGACTGCAAGGGCGTGTAGTCGCCGAAGAGTTGCTTCGTGAGCGAACAACAGAGCGGGACTACGTAGCTGCCGCAGGACTACGTCGAGGGACAGTCTCGGAGCTACATCGCCAGTGTTACAGCGAGCGTCGAGCGGACGTCGCGTCTACTTCAGCACAGGAGCGTATACATCAACACCAGCGTGGTGCAGCGTCGCATACGACGAGGACAGCGGGGCCTGCGTCAGCGAAAGCGACCAGTGACAAGCATCAGCGCTACTGCAGAAAGCGTGCTGTTCTAGAACAGTCTAGAAAGGTACAGCACAGTCAAGAACTTTCCAGAAAAAGAACTTTCCAGAAGCATCAAGATGGCTGACTTCTGGCAGAAAGGGGTTGAACTGAATCTAAAAGGCAAGCAGCTGACGGAGTACGTCAAGTCTCAGGAGAGAATACGAGAAAGAGAATTGGAAGAGAAGCGTCTAGAAAAAGAAATAGAACTAGAACAGAAGCGTCTAGAAGTAGAAGAGCAGCGTCGCCGTGAAGAAAGAGAATTTGAACTGAAGCGTCTGGAAATTGAACAGCAGCGGCAAGAAAGAGAAGATGAGCGTAGGCGTGAGGAAAGAGAAGCTGATCGGCAATTCCAACTAGAGTTGGCGCGCATCCAGCAACAGCAGCATGCGCCACAAGTTATCAGTGACAACACGGCTCCAAAATTGCCAGCTTTCGTCGACGGGAAGGACCAGATTGACAGTTATCTGGCGAGATTCGAAAGGTTCGCCGAAAGCTCTAACTGGCAACCTCAAGACTGGGCAATTCGACTGAGTGCACTTCTGACGGGGCAAGCTCTCGAAGTTTACACCAGACTGTCGAACGATGACGCCAAAAACTACGACGTCTTGAAAGAGGCCCTGTTGCAGTGCTACAACTTTACAGAGAAGGGCTACCGTAAACGCTTCCGTGAATGCCGGCCTAAGTCAGACGAGACGCCAAAGCAGTTTGTGGAGCGCCTGTCGTCATATCTACACAAGTGGGTGGAGTTATCAGGCGAAATGAAGTCTTACGACAGTCTCCATGACCTGATTGTGAAAGAACAATTTCTCAATGCCTGTCACAAGGACCTAGCGACCCACTTAGAAGAACAAAAGCTGCAGACGCTTAAAGATGTGACTGAGGCTGCTGAACGATATCTCATCGCTCATGGGAAAACCCTGGGGCCACCCAGCGCGACGAAACATTTTCAGAAGACTGGAAACCATGTGAACCAGATCCAGGGAAGACAGACGAGCCAGAGACAGACAGACTCCACGCCTCCTCCCAGGGAAGGGCATTCAAGGGGCTGTTTCACCTGCAACGCTACAGACCACAGAGCTTCTAACTGTCCTCAAAACAAAAGTAGCGGACAGCGGAGCAGTACGGACAATTCAGCGGCGGGCAACCGGCAGAGGCGGTTCTCCAATCAACGGCAAACCAGTAGATCTGACCATCAAGTGTGCGGCGGGAGCGTCATTCTTCCGAGTGAGACCGAGCGCACAGCTACCCCTGCGGACGTGCAAGAGTGCATGACTGATGGCCAACTCCTCCTTGCCAACGGGAAATCCATCCCCGTCGTCGCCAGCGCAGCTGTGACCGTCCAGAACATGCCTGTTTCAAAGGGACGCGTCGGAAATCATGAAGTGACTGTCTTAAGAGACTCTGGCTGCAGTGGGGTCATCGTCAGAGAAGACTTAATCGCTAAAGAACAGTTCACTGGCGATTCAAAATGGACACTTATGGCCGACAGCAAATGTTTGAAAGCGCCAGTTGCGAAAATTCATGTCAACACCCCTTTCTACATAGGCGAAGTCGAAGCGGTTTGCCTGAAGAAGCCGCTGTATGATTTGATGATCGGGAATATCGACGGCGCGAGACGACCCGACAACCCCGATCCAGAGTGGAGTCCTGCCTCAACTCAACACGTCGAAGTTGTGGAGGAGGATCCATTGCCGTTTCCCGATGGAGACCTTACAGAGCTGCTACGGGACAATGTGGTTACTCCGGCTCAGCCCTGCCGACCAGAGATCGTCGGTGCTGTTACAACCAGGGCCCAGGCCAAGAGAGACAAGACGTCTACGCCACTGAAGGTCGCCGACAAACTCCAAAGCTGCCATCGTGGACAGAGATAAGCTGATCCAGCTCCAGGAAGCTGACAGCACTTTAAACAAGTACAGGAACCGCCAAGACCACGTGACCAAAGGCAGTGGTACGGTCTATTTTGAGGTGAAGGCCAAGATCCTGTATCGAATCTTCCAGCACCCGAGGGTCAACGGAGGGAAACCACTACGTCAAGTATTGGTACCGTTACCCCTAAGGCGCCAGGTGATGGAAGTAGCGCATGACTCGATCATGGGAGGTCACCTGGGTATCAAGAAGACGTCGGATAGAATCCAGGCGGTGTTCTACTGGCCAGGACTTCATGCGGACGTCAGCCGTTTCTGCCGATCATGTGACATTTGCCAGAAGACCATACCTCGAGGAAGGGTCCCGAAAGTGCCTATGCAGAGGATGCCTCTGGTCGACCGACCTTTCAAGAGGGTGGCCTTAGACTTAATCGGCGAAATAAGACCTCCGAGTGAAGAAGGTCATCGATGGGTACTGACTTTAGTGGACTATGCGACTCGGTACCCAGAAGCAGTGCCACTGAAGAAGATTGACACTGAAACTGTAGCAGAGGCACTGGTGGACATGTTCAGTAGACTTGGAGTGCCTGAAGAAATTCTGACAGACCTCGGGACGCAGTTCGTCTCTGACTGTATGAAGGAGGTCAACAGACTGCTGAGCATCCGGCATTTGACTACGACACCCTACCATCCGATGTGCAACGGGCTTGTCGAGAAGTTCAATGCTACGCTGAAGTCCACCCTGAAGAAACTGTGCAGCGAGCAGCCCAGACAATGGCATCGCTATATCAACGCCTTACTTTTCGCCTACAGAGAAGTACCGCAGGAGTCCACCGGCTTTTCTCCGTTCGAGCTGCTGTACGGAAGAACCATCCGAGGGCCGATGCACATCCTAAAAGAACTGTGGACGAAAGAAGTAGAGACCCCAGAGGTGAAGAACAGTTACCAGTACGTGTTTGAGCTACGAGAGAAGCTGGAGCAGACTCTCGAGATAGCCAGAGAAAACCTGGAGAAGTCCCAAGACTGTGGAAAGCACTACTACGATCGTAGGGCTGTGAACAGGAAGTTTAAACCTGGCAACAAAGTGCTGGTGCTGCTACCTACTGATCACAACAAGTTGCTGATGCAGTGGAAAGGCCCGTACGAAGTGGAGACTGTGGTGGGGATCAACGACTACAAGGTGAAGGTCGGCCAGCATTCCAAGATATACCACGCCAACCTCCTTAAGCTGTACGTGGAAAGGCCATCAGAGACTGTGCATGTGGCAACAGCAGCTGAGATCGACAACAGCTTTGACAGCGAGGAACTGTTGGAACTGGGAGACTTCCATAGCAAAGAAGGCATCAATGATGTTAAGCTAAGACCACGCTTGACGGAAGGTCAAAAGATTGAGCTCAAGGACCTTATGGGCGAGTTTCCCCATAACTTCAATGATGTCCCAGGCTCTACGACTTTGGTCGAACATGAAGTCCACACCCAGACCTGGAAGGAGCATCTGCAGACCTTGAGGGAGCTGTTCCACCGTCCCGCAGAAGCCAACCTGATCGTGAGACCCAGCAAATGCATCCTGGGAGCTGACAACGTCGACTGCGTCGGACATCCGATGGAAGAAGGAGACAACGGAGGACGCACTGATTCCAGGGAAGCCCACGTGATCATCGTCTTTGACCCTGGGCCGATGACGACCGCAACTGACGAGGGCGTCGTTTCCTTGTGAATGAAAGAACATTGACTGTGTAGACGAACTAAGAATATTGGTGATGACAGACTTGAAAATGAAAAACGTTGACTGGGTAAATGATCTGTGAACATTGACAGTATCCAGAAAGACTTGCAGATGAGAAACTTTGACTCTGTGTGAATGAACTGTGAACATTGACATTATCCAGGCAGATTTGAAGATGAAAACCATTGACTCTGTGTAGATAAGCTGAGCGCAATTACAGTATTCAGAAAGTCTTAAATTAGTTTCAATTGTGGACTATGTTTGTGCATTACGTTTCAACGTTGTTGAAAGAAATTGGGTAAATTTCTTCTTGAGTGGGGGGTTATGTTACGTTGAAACGCGAATGGTAGTACGTCGGAAACGTGTACGATAGATCTAATCGTTTCGTTTTGCAAAGTATTCAATAATGGAGTTTATTTACCTTTGATTTGAGTTTGCATTGTTGTTAGGAGAGGCTTTGTATAACGTTGATAATTTGCGTTAGTCGATATTATTTGAGAATCTTCTGGATATGCGTGTTTACTCTTGATAGAAATTTCCCGATGGATATTGAAGGTCGTGAATGTTCCCGGAAGTAGAGGAAACAGGTATGACGTAAGTCAGTGATGACGATCTTTAGTTCGATTGGTGGCAGTACGTCATTTCTACCATGTACCCAATTGTTCCAGAAAAGAGAGAGGTTATTTAATCGTGTGCCGAGTCGGTGTTGAGATAGTAAAGTTGTTGATAGTGATTTGGAAAGTTGCTGTGAAAGTTGTTGAGTTGAATTGAGAATTGTATGCAGTTGTTGATGTGTGCTGAATAAAAGTGGAAACTTTATACGTCGACTTTGTGACTTGTATGCTGTTTGGACGGGCTGTGTGAATAAACGAATCTGAGTTACACAACTATCAGGAATTCAAGCATCGGGGCTGAATCAGATACTGATAGAAAACACCAACATCAAACTGAGTGTAACAAATAGTAAAAAAGAAAAGCCGGAGCCATGGAGAAATTCGAAAAGTATGTGAGGCCACGAAAAAACAAGAGAATTGCACGACACAAATTCCGTATGCAAAAACAAGAGGCCGATGATACTTTTGACAACTTTGTCAAAGATTTGTGCCTTACCATTATGGACTGTGAATTTGGAGACCCTGATGACATTCTGGTTGATTGCTTTGTCGATGGAATTCATCATCAGAAAGCGATGCGGACTTTGAAGAGACAGGCAAAAATGATGATGATGATGATGATGATGTCCACTTGTATGGCGCTCATATCCATGCTGGCAGCATGCTCAGGGCGCAGGGGGTTGGGGAAAAAGGGTTAAAAAAAAAAAGAAGAAGAACTTCTCTATGTATACACTCAAAAATAGTCAGAAAAGATACGTCTTCAGACGCCTCTTGAAAGAATCCAGTGTCTCCACGACTCTCAAGTCCTGTGGGAGAGTGTTCCACAATGCTGGGCCACAGTGGGAGAAGGAGCGGTGACCCAAGCGCCTCTTCCTGTGACCATCCACACTTGGAACGGACAACATAAACTGGGAAGAGGAGCGAAGGCGCCTTGAGGGTTTGTGGGTAGGGACAATGTCTCTCTAGTACCGGGGAGAGGTGGGGTCATGGACACACTTGTAGCACAAGGAGAGGACTTTGTGGTCAATTCTCTTCTTGACTGGTAGCCAATGAAGTTGTCGGAGAACCGGAGTGATAGGGTCGGTCTTCTTGCTGCGGGTGACAATCCTGGCGGCCGTGTTCTGAACACGTTGGAGACGATCAAGCTGATGGTCAGGAAGGCCCCAACAGACAACTGTTTGCATAGTCTAACCTGGATATCACCAAGGTGACGGCAATGGTGATAGCAACCTTGTTTGTGAGAACACCTCGCAGTTTACCCAGAGAGCGGAGATGGAAGTTACACCCCTTAACCACGGCACCAACGTGATCCTCCATTGTGAGGTTGGCATCGATCATGATGCCGAGGTCTCTGACAGTGGACGAGAATGGAATCACAGATTGCCCAACACTGATGGAGGTCAGGGATACAGCGTCTCTTTTGCTCTTAGGTCCACACATGATAGCCTCAGTCTTGTCCTCATTCAGCTTTAGCATGTTGTGCGTCATCCACACATTGATGTCAGAGCAACACAGCTCAATCTTCTTAGCAGACTCCACTGCAGCTGCGTCATCAGGAGGGAAAGAGTCATAGAGGCCAGAGTCATCTGCAAAAAGCTGCCTCCCTAGCCCGTGTCTCTCGATGATACGGCCCAACTCAGAGGTATACAGCGAGAAGAGTACAGGTCCCAAAACGGACCCCTGAGGAACCCCACATGTCAGTCTTGTAACATCAGATGCAACGGTGTTCACAGTGACGTACTGGAACCTATCCTCAAGATACGACTGGAACCAATGATGGACGCAGCCCTCGAGTCCAAAAATGCACCAAATGTGCCGACTATCTGAGGCAAAAGCCAACCGATCCTCACCCCTTGGGGTCATGAGCAATCTTGCCACTGTAGATTGTTCTAACCTATAAAGGGAAAAGTGAAAGCCCCAGTTGAAAACCTGTCTTGACTTTGTAGGCAAGACTGATTCACTGCGGCAACAGTACCCCTGTTGGAGTGCCGGGGGTTTCAGTATAAATAGTATCCCCACTTTCTGGACATTTAGTACTTTAAATTCCCACTGTCGCTGTCTTCCTCATTTGCTCTTTCCCATTCCTGATCTGTCCTATCACTCTGCTATACTATCTTCTTCTTCGCTAGATCAATGACCTACCTTTTTTCTTGAAAACTCTTCCTGGACATGACTCCTTGTTTGTGTATGAGGTCTGTTGGATCAGCTTGGGAGTGTTGGACGCTTTCTGCCGGGTGGTCACTAGGGCTTCCTATGATGTTATTATTTAGCAATATAGGCATTTTATATGTATGTGTTTTGTTGACGATTTATAATGATGTTTGTATTCTATTTTGTTTTTGTAACCGGGGGTTCGAGTAGTTGGGGTAAAGCCTCAGCCGTCCCTTGCGTGGGATGTCTTTATTGTAAAGTGACTGGCCGGTGGAGGGCATTCAATTTTCCCACTAGGGTGGTTTCAGCAGATCTTTTATGCGGATCGGGGGTTGTCCGGTCCTGATTTGGCTCGGAAGAGTCCGCTGGACCTAAAGCAACAATCAATCAATTAAAAACCGATCCTCTCAAGCCAACAGCGGTATTCGTATATCCTTTCTCTGCAGTATTTGTTGACATCTTTGATTTTCAACGTAAACATTATCTCGTAACTGTTTATCATTACAGCAAGTACATCGAGTGTAACGGGGGGTTTTATGGTTGCTGGGCTCTGCACAATGGAATGCTGTAACACTCACGTCTTATTCTATGGGAACCGCTAGTGAGTCACCCGGTGAATTACTTTAATACATTTTGTTTAGCTCGGTCTGTGTTTAGGCTGGGGTACAGAGATAGATAGAAAAATGGTAAAAGATCACTGTCACACTAGCTTTCACACGGCTATGAATCATATGTAGTCCAGCCACTTGAGAACAGTCAAAATCACACAATTTATTTCTTCTACTCTATACACGATCTTCAAAGTACGAATCTAACTTAAAAGTTCAATTGTCAATGCGACTGGTTCATTCGCTGATAGTCTAGGCAGCTATTTGTTTCTTCATAGGGCACTGGCTACTAGCGTTCATGAAGAGTGGACTACTGTGGTCCTTTTGCTACAGTTTTAGTGCACTGTTTCCTGGGCACTTAACTGAAGTGTTGAGTGTTTGAAGCACTGCGTTGAGGTAGCTTCTGGTACACGCTGGGTCTTCGTGTAGTCTTTGACTTTTGGTACGACGTTTAGGGCTATCTGCGCACGATGCTGTAGATGCCTCGGCAGCCAACTCGAATCGTAGATTAGGTTCTGCTTTTCTGTTGCGTCGGGCTCACGATATCCTGCCTGCTCATCTGTAACATATGAGACGAAATTCTGCACAACCCTGAATAATAGGTCTGTGCAGAGCGTCTCACTGAAAGCCAAAGTAGCCCTCAGTGATAGCTCCACATCTCTATACATAAGCGACGAACATTCTGCTAAGTCGGTGGTCCACTGGAATCTCCACTCTAATTTCCTATACATACATAAATATAAATCGTGGCTAACTATACACATAAAGAATTAATAATATTATAAACATTCACTGGTACAGCCACTGGTCTGCAAGCATACATATAGGTTAAACAACAGTGGTTTCGTCAGGTATACAACATGGCGTCAAAACCGGTCGTGCTTGACACGTGTTCGGCTTCTCCACGTGGTAAGGCAAAGTCGGACTAACAAATCAAATCTATGCATAGCAAATTCCACAAACATAAGTTCAACAATAATATAAATACATCACGATGAAACAGAAGTATGTTCATTTACCTGTTCGACAATGTCAGGCCCGTGGCTACTTGATTAATTCAAAAATTCAACAAGCACTGCTTCCCTGTTCTATCAGTGGAGATATTTCTCTGCTCGCTGGTAACTGTGTACTGCTCAGAGCTTTCCACACAACTGACCTATACTTGGCTTGGACTGAATCAGCCAGAACTGGTTCTAACCCTCTACATGTGTCCCGATTGGCTGAAACAATCTAAGTGGCTATAAAGTTCAAAACTCGATCGTAGGCCGCGATGATATCACTAAACGGCTCGCGTCAGCTCGCAGTGTGTGTGTACACATCAGTTATACCTTAATCGTCTGCTATAGACTATAGTAACCTTCTAAGTTTTACTACTGCTAAACAAGCAAAAGCTCAAACAGTGACGGGTAAACGGGTCTGCTTGTGACATCGAGGTTGAGGAGTTAAACAACTTGAGCTGCAGCAACGTGACTGACAAGTTGACATGTCAGTTCAGTCGTCACGGTATCCCCGAAAAACTTAGAATTGACTGCGGAACGCGGTTTACCAGTAAACAGTTTAAAGACTTCTGCAAAGACTACAGCATCGAGCACCAGACTTCGAGTCCACATTTTCAAAGCTCCAATGGCGAAGCAGAGCGCGCTGTTCAAACTGTGAAACATCTCTAGAAGAAGAACTCAGGTAACCACTTGGCCTGCTCGACTACCGAACACCACCATTGGAAAGCATCAACCTGTCGCCATCCCAATTGTTGATGGGCCGTCGACCAAGAAACAAACTTCTTCCCGCACCTATGTGTCTCCATCTACCGTCGTCGTTCAATCACGAAACCGTCAAACAGCCTCTGAATGAAGAGAAGGTGAAACAGATACATTAGGGCAAACCAAACTCCAAACAGCACAAACCATTTCAAACAGGAGATCACGTACGCATGGCTCCGTACTGTTAAAAGTCAACATTGGAAACCAGCAGTCGTTGTACGACCTCACACGTCTCCGAGACCGCACATTGTCAAATCAAGAGCACAACTGTTTGGGGCGTAATGCGAAACACCTTCGGCGCTGCACCACCACAGTCAATCACTTGGAGTGATGCCGTACCACTTCCAGCACTGCACCATCACGAGTGATGTCGTACAACATACACCCAATTGTTGTTTACCTTATTTATATTTTTAAGTAAACTGTGTTCAGTGTTTAGACTGTTAGGTGTTCTGCTTGGAACTCTTCGCAAACTACGAGACAGTTTGTCAAACTTTTGTCTTCCATAGAAAGGGGGATGTAACATTCTACATGTGCCTGTAGTCAACAGGACGTCACAATATCTGACGTCATCTAAAAGCTTACGTCAGGACAATCTGTAACATCTCTGCCAGGCATGACCACCATCAACTCTAGCTCCTGGAAGTGAATCTTGAAAAACATCAGACCGGACTACCCGGAGAAAACCCTCGCTGACCTGAAAGTCTGGTACCTAAGTCACATAAGTTCGTTCCCTGCGTGGTTCGAACCCGCAACCTTCGGCAGAGGAAACCAGCTCGCTATCCACTGAGCTAATAGGCCACTACATGTATATAGAGAATCTTTTAATCTGCTTAGTTTTATGTCCTTCAAAGTGTCCCCTTGTCTTCCTTGTAGAATGCATGTACTTTGCCCTTTAAACAATCTTTTTCTTTTCTTCTTTTTCTGTTAAAAAAAATTATTTTCTAGGGTTTTTAAAAAAAACTACAAACACGTGGCCTTATATGTACTTTGCCATCTGAAATTTTAAAAACAAAATTGGTAATGCCATTTCCATTTTCATTTTTGGTATGGCCCGTTGCTAGTGTCCTGGTTTCCCTTCCCGAAGGTCTTAAGTGACTTTAAGCACGAGACTTTTCAAGACACCGAGGATTTTCTCTGGGTACTCCGGTTTCCTCCTTAATTTCAGTAATGAAATTGGATGCAGTCACTAGAGAACTTTAGGAAGCACAGACACTTGGTTCGTAGTCTACGTCATAACTTTTGCGCTTCCGGAAATTCACGACTTCCTCATGTGCATTACGCAAAAAATTTCGCTGAGTAAAAATGCAGAATTTTTATTATTGTGGCGAATCGTGATTCTCGTGTAAGTTTCTGTTTTTTTTTTTGTGTGTGCAAATATTGGGTCAATTGCTATAAACTAAGTTTGAATAAATGATGTGACTTTATTCTTTCACTATTTGTTGTGTTGATTCATTAAAGTAGGTGTACTTTGCTCCGGGATTGAAACCATGGACTTTTCGATTACTAGTAAGACGCTTTACCAACTGAGTTACCCGGCCGAATTGGGGCATTTCAGGCTAAGCCTTTATTTTTGACCGTTTCCACTGATGTTTTGTTTCCATGTGAAACGTTGGCTTATCCGCACTCGTGCCGCTGTGGTTTTCGCTCAGCATTGAACGCACATTTGAATACAACATTGAATGTAGAACTTGGGAAAGTAAATGAAGTTATGGATATGGGTACTTGTAGCTATTGAAATGTAGCATTGAAATATAGCAATAGACGTATAAAGCTAATGCATGGAAAGGTAGCATCGAAAAAATGGCCGAGATATGTAAACAGGACACCCTCCCTCCCTCCCTCACTCCACCCCTCTCCTCTCTCTCTCTCCCTCTCTCTCTCTCTCTCTTTTAAACACGTAACACTTACTACCACTCAAACGTAACAATCGGGCTGAATAAAAAAGAAATAAAACAACCTAACCTTTAATTGAGCAAAGACGGCTTTTGGCTCGACAGACTAGACTTCCCACGATGCACAAAATAACGCGTTGATCTTTTTTTTTTTTATAACACCGATTGAGTGATGGATTTTATTGATTGACTACATAAGTTGTTTTCTTAAATCTAATTATCTTTTCTTTTACAACATTCTATATGCAAAACGTAATTTAAAAAAAAAAGGATTCCTTTATGCGTTTTACTCATTGTTATTTATGTGTAAACAGGTATTAAAGGAGAGATTGATTGATTGTCTTTGGTATTTTATGTCGCTCAGTTCATGAATCACATTTGCTGAGTGGCTTATTTATAATGATGATGATGATAATAATAATAATAATAATAATAATAATAATAATAATAATAATAATAATAATAATAATAATGGACGCCAAACGCGCCTTTTTCCTAACTCAGACTCAAAGAACGGCGATCTGTAACCAAAATACTCGCCAAAATGTTACAGACACTCTCGCACACATCTATCACTCAAACATGTGGCGTAATGGCAGGGAGATCGCGTTTAAAACAAGGACACATACGTTCTGACCTTGCGGGAATCGAACCCGCGACCTTCCGCATAACAGACCTGCGACTAAACACACTGGGCCACGATGCATCGCCAAACCCGTCTATTGCCTTTATGGTAATGATACCGTCGCTACATATGTAGTCTATATTGTAGCAGGCGGTACACTGGAATCACATCGTCAATAATTCTGTCCGGGTGTGTGTCTGTCCACCCATATTCTCAAAATTAGGTGGAATACATATTAGACTGTTTTGACACATTACCCTATGTACCAAGTGTTTATTATGTTTATAAACATTATGTCACTTGGCGAAATTGAGCACAGCTCTTGCTGGAAAAGCGCAATATAACAACTATTAAATAAAAGAAATAAACTTTTTATCCGTTATCCCCTTTTATTCACACTTTTCTGCTATCCTATGCACCAACGGGAATCCCCTCAATGAAACATACTTCCGGTTTCTTTCTCCGCGTGTTTTAGTGAGTTATTTCCAAATATTCAAGAATAATAATATGTGTCACTGGCCACCAGTATCGTACCCTCACATATTTTTTTATTTTTTTTTGCTGCAGTTTATTATCCCTTTCTATCGCCAGTGGCGCGCCTAAACCCTACCTACCTAACATTATTTGTGAATTTTTGAAAAATATTCGGAAAAACATAACGACCAGATGCTGGCTCGAACCCACACATGTCAGGCGCCATTAGTTTCTGGCTTGTGGACAAGGCAAGTTAGTCCCGCCTTAGCCCACTTGGCCACGAGGCTCGCCTAACATAGTCAACTACTTCGTGTTTTGTGAAGGTTGCGACGGCGAAGCTATGGAAAACTACAAGAGTCTTCAGGTCCTGTTTCACTTTCTGTCGATGATCGACGCACCTCCGAAGTCGCCACAAATACAGGCCTCTACGATTGTTTTTTGCATCCTTTCACTGAGCATGTACTTCCTCCACCGTTTTTATACTTATCCCATTCGTTTTCTGGCTCTAACAATCGTCGTTTTCGGCAATTTGCCATATTTAAAAGTCACGCATCAAGCTTTGATAAAAGCAAAACAAGCCAGACCGGAACTTGGTTTCATTCTAACCTCGTTTTAATTTATAATGGCGATACCCACGAGTTTTTATGAGAGGTGCCGGAAAGTTGTGAATACGACCTTAATTTGCTCAGAAATCTCCTTGTACAATGTTTATGGGATAAAAAAAAAAAAAAAAGACTGTCTTCTGTAACTTGTTGAAATCGACATTTTGGGGCCTCATTACATTCTTCGTCTGTTTGTGTTTTAATGATGAATACTTTGTCTGGAATTCATAATCAATACAACTTATGTTAATCTGATGAATAGAAATTGTGTGTGTGTGTGTGTGTGTGTGTGTGTGTGTGCGCGTGTGTGTGTGTGTGGTTGTATGTGCGTGTACGTGCTTACATAAAATATATATGGGCGGTGACTGCTGTTGCTTTTGTTGTTGTGACTGTTTTGCTGTAACTCCGTATTCTGAGATTTTTTACATTTATGTTTGCCATTGTAGCTGCGGTGGTTGCTGCTACTGCTTTGTAGTTACGTTTGTTTGTGGGTTTTTTTTTCTGGATTGTAGTTTTGCTGCTTTTGGCCGTTTTGAAATATGTTTTCTTTACTAACGTTTGGCACTCAGTCCTGAGTAATATATTCGTTACTTATTGTTGTCAAATTTTTGCTATTGCTTTGCTTTGTATATGCTTTGAATGTTAAACGTTTGTGATGTCAGCATCGTAACTTTGTAACTGTGAACTCACTTTGTTGTGGGCCTTGTGGCCGGACAAATTATCATTAAATTGTCTCAATTGTCTCACACACATACACACCCCCACACACACGCGGAAAATAATCTGTTCTACATGTCACAGCCTGGTGCAGACTGATCAGATTCGCAATGCAATACAATACAATACAATGCAATACAATCCAATACAATTTCACCTCTCACGATCAATGGTGAAAGGGTAAAACAGGTTGACTCATTTACATTTTTGCACGGTCATTTTTAGCAACCTGTCGTGGTCCAACAACAGCATGTCCACCCTCACAAAGTGCCAGCAGCGCCTCCACTTCTTGAGACAGCTCAAGATCAAGAAGCTCGGGCTTAACCAGACGAGACTCGCTCACTTCTATCGCGCCGTGATTAGGAGTATCCTGTACTTCGGCATCAGGGTCTGGTTTTGTGACGGTGGGTCTATTGTAACTGGGCTCTGCACAATGGAATGCTATTACCCACTCGTCTATCGTCTGCGGGGATCGGCTAGTATAATCACCCTGTGACCAATCTTAATTCATTTATATGTTTAGCCCGGTCTGTGTGCGGATAGGGCTATAGAGATCGGGAGAAAATGTAAAGGAATCACTGACACACTAGCTCTCGCACGGCTATGAAACATAGGTAGTCCAGCCACTTGTTAACAGTAAATATTACACATTTATTTCCATTACTCTATACATAATTCTCTAAACCCTATTAACTTAAATGTCTAAATTCACTTCGAATAGTTCGTTCCATGATGGGTCTATGCTGCTACTGTTCTCGATATTTGCTAATGTCTCATCATTGGGCTATTTGTTCTGGTTGGCCTAATGTTTGTTTTCAGGAGAGTGGATTACCGCACAGATCAGTGTTAGTGCGTTTCTTCTTGCACTTAGCTGATTCGTTAAGGTGTAGTGATGGTGTCTCCTCCTTGGTTGTTGACTATTGGGCTATCGGAGCTCAGTGCTCGATGTTCCCCTGCAGGCCGAATGTTAGGGTTGACTCTTAGCAATCTATTTCCTGCATCGGTCTAACAAGTCTGCTCGTCTGCAAAACATAAGACGAGTTTCTGCAACGCCTTGTATAAAAAGGGTGTGCAGAGCGTCTCACTGATGGCAGAAACAGCCATCAGTGATCGCTCCACTAAAACAAACAAGGGACGAACATTCTTCTAAGTTCGTGGTCCACTGGAATCTCCAACATAATTCCTATACATATACATACATCATGGCTAAACTAAACACATGGAGAAGCAATTAACAATATACACATTCTCCGGTACAGCCATTGGTCTGCAATAATACACATAGGAGAAACAACAGTTGGACAGTAAGGGCTACCTCATGGTGGTGAAACCGCTTTACAAACATTCACAATGATAAAACATGGCCAGACTTCACAAACATAATCCAACAATAATATCAACAAAGCGCAATAAAACCAAAGATTGACCATTTACCTTTTCGACAATGTCAGGCTGTGGCTATACTGCGATGAATTGAATTTCACCCGTCACCTGCTTAGTCTTCAGCTAGATAGATCTTTCAGCGTGCGTCTTACTCGGTTGAGATTCAGACAAAGAATGACTACCTAGCCTTGTGGTCAGCCAAAAGCCCGCGAAAATCTCATTAGACCTGAGCGACTCCTAGCGGGCGGGTGGGGGGAGGGTGGGTGGCTATACGTCAGCAGGATGAGGTCACTGCCTACCTGAGCGAGAATCTAGCCTACACATGCTTCGCACAGTCCTTCACTTCTGTCGTCTTCTAGGCATCGACTTTAATTTATAAAGGCTACAGCAGGCTGAACTATTGAAGGCGTGAAGCCGTAGTGCAGGATCTAAATAGCCTATTGTGACAGGTTTGGAGGCGCCACTTCGGGCAAAAAGTTTCCACTTGAAACAATTGTGAAACGCGCGGCTAAAATCATTGGTTGCGATTTACCATCTCTCGCGTCTCTGTACACCACGCGTTTGGTTAGATGCGCCAGCAACATCATTGGCGATCAATCTCATCAAGCTAACCACGTGTTCGAACTCCTTCCGTCAGGCAAACGCTAACGCGCTTCAGAGCATTAAAAGTTAGAACCAGTCGGTTTAGACACAGCTTCTATCCCGAGACTGCCTTATCAGTAACAGTGACCTCAGTTATTCACAGAGATTGAGTGGTACACAATTGATGTTTTAATGCACAATACATAATGTTTATGCCTCAGTGTATTAACCTAGGTACAATTGTGTACGTGTGTGTGTGTAGGTGTGTGTATTTGTTTGTATGTGTGTGTGTCTGGCCGTGCGTAGTTTACTTCTAAAAACTTTTTTTTTCTCTTAGATCATTCAATGTTTTAATGTCCAGTGGAAGCATGTTTGTTTTTGTACAGTGACTGAATGTTTAACCGCATCAATATTTCAATTAATCATTTACAAGAGAGTGTAAGCAGGTGTGCGTGCTTGTGTTTTTCATAGTTTAACTGTATTTTGTACATATGTATATTATGTATCTTTTGTCCAGTTTTGTCTGTCTTGTCTTCACATTCCCCCAACCCCTTGCGCGCCTTGATCCTTAGGCTAAAGCGCCTTACAAATGACGAACATTATTATTATTATTATCACCTAAACAAAATCCTATGTATTTTGAATTCATTGGGTAATACAGTGTCGTGACTACAATGCAATGTACTAAAATACAACAACACAATACAATATTATATTCACAAATCAAGCCAATCCAAATCAAACTAAACCAATATAAAATAGTACAATACAACATAATACAATACGACATAATATAACATAACACAATACTATATAACACAATACAACACAATGCAATACAACTCAATACAACATAACACTATACAATACAACACAATAAAACATAACACAATATAACACAATACAATACAACACCATGCAATGCAACACAATACAACATAACACAATACAATATAACACAATACAATACAACACATCTATATTGTCCTACTTTCACATTTAATACATACAAGTGGAACATTGACTTTAGCGTGGGCACAAAACTTGAAATTATTCTTTTTTTGGGGGTGGGTCTAATTGCAGGAACCTAACCTGACCCCCTCTCTCACCCTCACTCACACTCACACACATACATACACGGTAACATACACATTCTCACACGCACACCCACATTCACGCACACACATATACACATACACACATTCACAAAAATCGAAAAGATTATTTTCAGGAGGCGCTATTTCAGTCATAATCCGTCTACGTGTGCTCGCCAAGCGTTGCGCATTGAGTGCATTGTTGGATTCACTGTTCCTCTGTTTGTTTTGCTTTCAAAGCCCCTAAAAAACACTCATTATGGGAACTTCTCACAGCGACAGTTAAATACCGGAGAAGAAATCCTTGTCAAAAGGCATTACGAACATACAAAATAGAAAGAACCAGACAAATAAGTCTGATTGTGTGCCGTAAACGACCTGGAATGACCCCCTTCCACCAACACACCCCCACCACCGTGCACCAACCACCCTCTAACTTCTTTGGGGTGAAATATAATCCTTGGACGTACCTCGCTTTGCCCACGGCCGTAGATCAGTGGTAGAGAGTTTGCCTAGCCACACCGATGATCCAGGTTCGTACCCTGCGGTCGGCAAGATAAATAGTGGCAGTTTTATTTACTATCCCTCTATAGCAGTTGGATTGCTTTGGAGGTTTCGGGTTGATTTAGGTCCATAATATGTCCATCTCATTGCCTGAGATGGTTATTGGTCTGCCGTATAATTGCCAACTGGTGGGGGTGGACTTTTCAAGTCAATGTTCATTCACGTGTCTTTCGGGGGATAAATATATTTCAGAGGGAGACTGGATGATGAAGGAAAGGCGGTTACACATTCTTTACTATATAACTTAGTAATAAAATGGCGTAGACATTTAGGTTTGGGTGCATGTAAAACTTCTAAGAATGAAGTACCCGTATCATCATTTTCCACAGGGTCAATGGCGAACGGTCATTTTACCGTTATTTATTTATTTATTATTTAATTCATTGTTCTTGTACTTAGCACTTTTTTCCAACCCAAGGTCTGCTAAAGGCCGTTGACGGCTGTAAGATGTCAGCAAATAGATGAACGTTCTATATCTCTTTAACACTTGTTCACACCTTACACACGACCCGTCGTTGATCCCATTTCGTTGCTCTTGAAAGCTTTCAATGTACGATCGTTGTTGACGGCTTTACGGGAATACTTTTACCTTTGATTTGGCTTTTAAAAGAACACACACTGCTGAAGAAGCTTTTGAGGGTAATACACCTATAGAGGACCTTTTCTGCTGTCGTTTGTCTCATGCATGGCTTTTAGCGGTCCGTGTCGTCTTCGATTACATTGCTGGCGCGTTAACCAAGATGGACACTCGGGGATCCAAAGCTACCTCTCTGTTATCGGGGACTAACTAATTCTTTCCGGCTATCCCTCTGCTATCGGAGATCCACTAATTCTTTCCGACTATCCCTCTGCTTTCGGGGACCCACTATAATCTTCCCGAGGGTCCATTCTTCTTGGTTATGGTTACACAAAGGAAGGAATTGGGGGTTACGTGCTGCGGGTAAGCTTAGGGGTCATTCTAGCATGTTCGTTCCTGTGCATGCATGCCAAGCATAGTCTACTTGTAACTAACGACAAAACAGCCTTTCTGTCATCGAGTTAGTCGTTCTTTGAGAAAGGAGGACTGGGAGAGGGGAGGGAGTGGGGAAGGGTGGGAAGTGCGGCTACATACAGTAGGCCTACTGACCCAGTTTTTTTGTGGCCTATAAAAAGTGCTCACTCACGTTAAAGAAGCATGTGTTGCAGCTCTCTACTCACTGGTGACACCTCCTCCTCCTCCTCCTCCTCCTCCTCCTTTCACAAGGGTTCCTCCTGTGTCCTAATCAAAGGCCAACCTAGGTCTAACTATTATTGATGACGATCCCTTCTTTCTTGTCTGTGCTCTAATCTCTCTTGGCCATTATCGCTAGGCAATGTTCACTCAACAAGCGCTGACAGCAGAAAATTCCCCCATCTCCGCCCCCCTCCAACTCCACCCCCCCCCCTCCATCCCTCTCTACCCTTCAAATGTTCATTCACTTGGCTACACACAGTAAATAGACGGCAAACCTTGTTCTGCTGACAGGGCTAGTTACCATCATGGAGACCTGCGAACTGCAAAAGTCTGCACGGACGTACCAGGAATGTACTAGATAGTACAGCTACGAAATCGTCGGAGTGAATGCCTGTGAAACAGTCCCTGGTTATGGCGAAGGCTATGTTTACTTTTGGCAAAAAACAGGTTTACCCTTAAAATTCGCATTGTTTTTACATTTAAATGGCGGTGAAGGGAGCTTACCGTTGCTCAAACCAACCGCTAAAGTTTTAACGTTCAATTACGGTTGTCACAGGGAGTTATTTCCCCTGTTTGTAACGGTACAGCCGTGTGACCCTTGATCCTATTTCTGAGTGAACCTCGCGGATGGAAGAGTATGACAGCCTACAAGCGCCAAAACCGAGAGTTACCATTATCACGAGATAATTTGAAATTATCACGTGTTCTGTGTAATTTACAAAGGTATCTTTGACGGCCTCCTAGCGCCAAAACCGAGAGTTACCATTATCACGAGATAATTGAAATTATCACGCGTTCTGTGTAATTTACAGAGATTTCGGTAATCCGCAGTGTTAATTAATAATTATCAGTATTTGCCACGCTTTCCTAGCGGCCAAAACCTGATAATTACAAATATCATGAGATAATTACAGTTATCAAGAAATAATTACAATTATCAAGCGATAATTACAATTATCACAGAAAATTATAAATATCAACTTTATACTGATGAGCATGCGCGGCCCGATGCGTAATGCGCATGCGCGGCAGCGGCACTGTTCCCAGCACGCTTGGGGTTTTGGCCCTAGTAAAGCGTGGCCAAAACTGAAAATTATTAATTAACACTGTGAATTACCGGTATCTCTGTGAATTACACAGAACACGTGTTAATTACAATTATCACTGATACATGTCAGTTTTGCAGGTTTTGACGCTAGTAAGCCGCCTTACCAGAATTATGCATGATCACGACAAAATTATAATTATCAAGTGAAATTTTTTAATTATTATGTGATAATTACAATTTTTAGTTTTCGCGCATTTCCAGGCGGATTGATAGAGCCAAAACTAAAAATTAAACATGATCACGCGAACATATTTGTAATTTTTCAATAATAATTGTAATTATCTCATAATAATTGTAATTATCCCATGATATTTGTAATTATTACATAATAATAATAATTGTATTTATCAGATTTTGGCGCCAGTAGGCCGCCATAGAAGAGCGTGTCTTTGGTGTCTGGTTTAACAAAACTTCTTACGAGCAATTAAGGTTATATGTGTTATTCACGAACATCTCAAATTTACAAACCATTTCATTATAAGACAAAAATAAATTATCAACTACTATGGAACTATGATTATTCTAAGTCCTCCTTTTGGCTAATTTATCACATATTTCATTCCTATAAATTCCGCTGTGTGATGGGACCCAACAAAAACCTAGACACATTCCTCTTAACATAACACAATAAATTACATGTTTATTCTCATATAAAAATTAACTTCTGACTTTGTAGTTCCAGTTTTCCAGTGCTTAAAGGACAGATTTTAAATCAACACAATTGTTTTCTTCGTTACAGAAACCTTTTTGGAAAAGAAATTATAGACAATTTTTTCTCCCTTGTAGAAACCCCGCAAAGATTATCACACAAGCCATTAAGGCCCCGCCACACATGCCGATTGTGCAACGATTTTGTTTGCGATCCGATCCCGATTGCTACGTGATGACGTCAGAACTACTACTTGCCCTGCGGTCCGATGACAATCGGCTCGGTATCGTGCGATTAGAACCTGTTCTATTCTGCTGTGCAAAATCGGCCCGATTGTAAACTTCCAACCAATCAGAATGCGTCCCGTGTTCATTGTCAACTTGGCGGCACAAACGAAGCTGATGACAGGTGACAGGCTGGGAAGTCTCGTCTTTCGTAGGCCTCAATTACATACTATATATACTATACTACATACCTATGTAGGAGGCCCACGAGTTTACAAAGACGAAATTAATAGAGACTTCAGAGCCTGTGATGTAACCCGCGATGTTTTGTATGGTTTTGATTTGGTTTTCCATTAGCCTACGTTTTTATTTTTAAATAGTTTTTGTAGCATGTAGAGACATTATTTCTGCTGTGGTTTCAGACAAGATAGTGAGCTGTTGGATGGGGATGGTAAACTGTTGGATGGGGTTGGGGATCGTGTACACTGACACTAGTGAAAGTGAATATAAACAATGCACATTGTGTGGAAGTTTCGGGTCGACCTGATCGGAAACGTGTGGCAGTGCTATCGGTTTTGGAGTCCGGCCCGATCGCAAACGGATCCGAAACCCGATCTAAAACCGGCCTTCAAACCGGTATGTGTGGCGGGGCCTTTAGACAACACGATGACATATTCACAGTGGTGAAGAAACGGAAACTCCGATGGTATGGCAACGTCACCAGAGCATCAGGCCTTGCAAAGACCATCCTGCAAAGACCATCTAAGGCAAAGAAGCGGAAGAAGAGGGAGACAGAAAACGGGATAGGAGACAAAAGCCGAGAATGGACTGACTTGACACTGAGCGAATCCATGAGGGTTGATGAGGACAGAAAAGGATGGAGTACGCTGGTTAAACGATCATCTGTAGTGCTCCAACGACCTTTGAGTTACTGGATAGGATAGGATAGGATAGGATAGTATAGAAACTCCGCAGTTGTGATATACAATGTATATTTGTTTCTTTCCAGGACTGTTTTCCCGGTGTGCTTTCTCCTACTCCTCCTCCGTTTTCTTCTCTGTAGAATCACCGCAGGCTGTTACACAAAATCTACATTTAAGTTCACTGCTTTGGAGGAGTGCTTTTCAAGGGATGAATAGCTTTCTCCCATCTCCTCCTCCTCTTTCTTCTTCTTCTTCTTCTTCTTCTTCTTCTTCTTCTTCTTCTTCCTCCCTACAAAATCTACCTTTTCACTCTCACTGTTTTGAATATGTGCTTCCCAATGGATGACTGTTCCTCCTCCGCCTCCTTCTTAATAATAATAATAATAATAATAATAATAATAATAATAATAATAATAATAATAATAATAATAATAATAATAATAATAATAATAATAATAATTTTATTTATAAAGCGCATTATCAAACAATAGTCTGCTCAAAGCGCATCAAACACAGTCACACGCACAATACAATAGTTAGAATACAATCAATAAATAAAATTTAAAACAAAATCCATAAAAATTTAAAATAAGAAATTGGAAGTAAACCTCACTCACACAATAGTCGCATTAAAACAATGTACTAATAGCTTAATAAGACTGAGAATATAATTTTAAAAAAGTCAAAAGTAAATAGAATGAAATTGATGGGAAATGTAAAAACAGAAAATGTTATTAGAAATGCATTCACATCTTTTAAAATCTGGACAATAAATAAGTAAATATCAAATTCCAAGTAAAAAAAAAATAGTCAGTCACATAAGATATGAATAATGATTATTAAAAAATTCTTCTCTTCCTCTTCCTTCTACTTCCCTTCCTTCTCCTCATTTCCCTTCCTCTCTGCAGAAACCCCGCCGCAACGATACAAAGCCTACACTACCTCTCTTCCCCACAAGTTTTGAAGGGGCGCTTTTCAATGGATGAATGTGATTTACATCCATAATTGTGTAAGTAAGAAGGCAGCTAACGTAACTGAGACCATCGGAGGTTTACTTTCGCTCTCTCCCACTTGTGGGGCCCCTTCTGCGAGTCTCAGCTACGCTATCAAGGCAAGGAACTCGCTCATACATTTACACAACAATCCCCCTTCCCTCCTTCTCCCTCACCCCCCCCCCTAGCCCTGCTTGCGGCCTAGAGTGGAGCACTGGGAAAGAAACCAGTCTGGCGGAAGGTCCCATTTCAGTACCTCCCTTCGAGCGGACGAATTTGACCCAGGTTCGAATCCCGCGGTGATCAAAATAAAAGTGGCTCTGTATCAAGGGTTTCTTTAGCAGTATGATTGCTCTGTTGGTTCAGAGTTGATTTAGTTCGCCAAAAAGCCTTGTTTCCTTTTGGGATGATTATCCACGTCTGTCGTATCGCCAATGGCAGGTGTTGACGTTAAACTTCAGTGTTCCATTCATTCCATCTGTTGAGTGGTCAGTGTCAAGTTTCGAATCTATCTAGGTGACAGATACTGCAGTGTGTGTGTGGGTGTGTGTGTGTGTGTGTGTGTGTGTGTGTGTGTGTGTGTGTGTGTGTGTGTGCGCGCGCATGTTTACACGGCGTTCTTTGGACAAACTAGTGCACATTTACCTACGTTCTTTGGACATACCTCCTTGTTGGGACGTCCATTTAGTGATCCGTTAGGGTTAGGGTTAGGGCTAGGGTTAGGGTTAGAACACTTAAAAGTACTTAAAAAGGGGGTCGGAAAACGACCCATTGTCCACACAACGTATGTGGAGTTTGAGGAAAGTCCAAATAACGGTGTCTGTGCAAGTATGTGTGTGTGTGAGCGAGAGAGAGGTGACATTAAGTGTGTACTATTTGTATGGCAGTGTTATTGCAGACAAGTTTAAATCAATGTATTATCATTACTTCAAATGATATTGCACTACATAGCAATTTCATTGACTAATTCACTTTATGTAGTTGGTATTTTTGAACAAAACACAATGTTGTTGTTTTTTTCATTTGCAGATGGACACTGCACACAATTGTCCTTGTAATCAGTTTTCATTTAATGTCTGTTCACACATTTAAATAATGATAGACAATTAAAATTAAACTTTTAAAACACCTTTTTGAACGATTTAACTATCCTCTATTGCCCTATCCTATCCCGTAACTCGAAGGTCGTTGGGGGCACCACAAATGATCGTTTAACCAGAGTGCTCCATCTTTCTCTGTCCTCAGGAGTCCTAATGGCTTCACTCAGTGTCAAGCCAGTCCATTCTCGAATGTTGTCTTCTAACCTCTTTGTCTGTCTCCCTCTTCTTCCGCCTACTTGCACAGTATTTTGCAGGATGGTCTTTGCAAGGCCTGATGCTCTGTGATGTATATATCATCCATACCATCGGGTTTCTGTTTCTTCACTACTGTCAGCAAGTCATCGAGACGCTTTAAAAAAAAACACAACTATTTAGAACTAAAATTCAATCAGCCTATGAAAGTAGACCTTAAAGAGAGTTAGCAATAGAGAACTTTAGCACATAAACTTGGTTCGTAGTTCTCTTTAATGGGAAAACCCTCAGTCTACGTCATAACTTTTCTCTTCCGGAAGGTCACGACTTCCTCATTTGACTTACGCAGAAATCTTTGCTGAGTGAAAATGCGGAATTTTCATTATTTAGAGGGATCGTGCTTCTCATGTAAGTTTCTAGTATTTTTTGAATATATCGAGTCAAATGCTATAAACATAAGCTTGAAGAAATGCTTTGACTATATTATCTCACCGTTTGTCGTTGTTGTTGATTCATTAAAATAGGTGTACTTTGCTCCGAAAAAAGGGTGCTGTTTTTGGGGCTGCTTTTTCTTTCAGATGAAAATGGCGGAGTTTGTGGTTTTGATTGCGATTTTGAACATATTTTGCATTATGCCTAGGTTTCAAGTGTCTTCTATGGCCATGGTAAAGATATAAAATCGCTTTTCTGGTGTAGTCTTATTAATCTGCACGAAACAGCCTTTGGTTTAGGTGAGCCCTATACTACTAAATTAGTAGGCCTAAACGGGCTAGTTAATATGCTAGCGTAGGCAATGAACACAAGTTGGGGATATGGAAGCTCTCTAATTTGTGTTTTTAAAAAGAAAAGAAGAAGGACAAATTACCAATGCTCTTTCCTAAACTTTAACTAAACTTTCGTTTGGAAAAAGTGTCTGTTTTAGCCCGTGATAAACAAAATCTAAAGACTCGTGCGTTTTCGACGAAAACAGCATTTACCTCCCCTGGAGGACGACGATCAAAATTTCGTCTGCAACTAAAGGCGCTGCCGCTTCAGAACTGCAGGCACGAAGAAAAGTTCGCAAGGATTTCTCGATTGTATAACCGGAAACGAAAGGTATCACTACGAAACAAGTTTCGTTGGTCGAACTAAAGTTCTCTAATATATTTCACAACTTCTGTAACATTTGGATGATACAGAACCGCTTCTACAGAATGTCCATATTCAATTATAGTATGTCCATTTACTTCACACAAGAGTTGCCTTTCTGTCTTGCAATGACTCTCCTTGTGAATGGTTATGAGTACATGAATAAAAGATTCTATATTCTGTATTCACTGCCTGGCCACGAAAGTATGGTGCACATACTCTCTCACACCGTCTCTCACCGTACGATGTTAGGATAATGCCTTCACAATACTGTACGTTCCTCATTACTAAATCGTCTTTTTTTTTTTTTTTTTTTTTTTTTGGGGGGGGGGGGGGGTGTTTTTTTTAGCGCAAAAACCGCCATCTTAGCCTTGACCTGAAAACTATAAAACACACATTAAACTGCAGGCTTGGAGGTCATTCCCACTCAGCGCCGTCCCTAAATAGCACGAAGAGGTCCATCACCTTTGATTTTGGGAATAAACATTTTTTTGTTTTACCGTCATCTGCAAAATAACTATTTTACGTCATGCTGGGAAGGGATAAAATTTTACGCCACTCGCGGCAAGTCGGAACGACATGACCGAATGAGGAAAGGTCAAACGCCGGCATAAAAGGTCATAGTCCGCATAACATGTTATAAAAGCCCGCATGATGAAACCGGTTCCCGTTGTAGATAGGCGGTCTAGATCAGTATAATGCATAGGCGCCCGTAGATGAATGCCAAAGAGAATCCGAAGCCTTGATTCTAGTACAGATTTGACGCCTGTGTTGTACTACTAACATTCATTGTGACCGATATTTGTAGTGTGGGCTACTTGATCACACTTAGAAAATGTCCCATTTGTGGGTGCCGCCCCAGCTGCTCATTAAAGGACTTGTTCTCTACACCGTGAGCACGTACACATGAGCCCGTATCCGGAGGCGAGAGTATCACTCTCTCTCTCTCTCTCTCTCTCTCTCTCTCTCTCTCTCTCTCTCTCTCTCTCTCTCTCTCTCTCTCTCTCCCCTCGCTCTATATCTTTCTCTAATGGTTCATCACTCAAAATGTGATGTAAAAGCAAGGAGCTCGCTGTTAGAAGACGAGAAAGGAAATCAAAATTCTAATGTCGACATTTTCGATTGCCTGTAACCAAATATTATTATTATTATTATTATTAGTAGTAGTAGTAGTAGTAGTAGTAGTAGTAGTAGTAGTAGTACTATTATTATTATTATTATTATTATTATTATTATTATTATTATTATTATTATTATTATTATTATTATTATTATTATTATTATTATTATTAATGCGCCTAATCTAGACTTAGCTTTAGGCATTTACGCGAATGGGGAACAGTTTTAACTGTAAAACAAAACGAGGAAAACTCATTAACTATTAACAGTAACCTAATATATAAAAACTAATGACTCTAAACACACACTCACCCACCCACCCACCCATACACACACACCCACCCACACAAACATACACATGTTTGCAATACATCACAAATGGGTTTATTTAAGAATGTAGAAATCGGAAAGTGATTTTTTGACGGAAAAGGGTTAGGGTAAGGGCTAGGGATAGATGTACAACTAACCCTTACCCGAACCCTTGTCGAAAAAGTTGACCTATTTCGTCTCCTATAGGCGACGAAATAGGTTGATTTTTCTTCAAAATTTCTCCGAAAATTGACTGTATTTTCTCCGTCCCTGATAGAGCACTCCTGTGTACTTAAAACACTCTCATGCACTACAACTGCACTCCCATGCACTAAAAGAGCACTCCCGCGCACTTAGAAAAGATTGGGGTCCTGGAAAAAAAAGTGGGTTCCAAGCAAATAAACCCATTTGTTACTAGAAAAGACAAGGTCTGAAACCCATTTGTGCATTTTTTCACGTACACCTACGCACACACACACGCGCAAATTATGATTTTGCAGATCTGTTTTATTCAATTCAAACGGCGTAATGAAAATAATGAGCTTTAAGAGAGGATTTGAATGACTGAATCGAAAATGAATTTCTAATAGAAACATTCTTAAAGATTGTGACAGCGTGTTCTTAAAACAACAACAACAACAACAACAACAACAACAACAACAACAACAACAACAACAACAACAACAACAACAAATCAAACATTCGCACATTGTCTTTTTTGTGCTGTGCTTGCAATTTTGTTTAACCCTCAAGACAGTGTATTGCGTTCAAGCAGATTTCTCTTTATTGCGCGGCGTGACGCCCCGAGCGTTGCATAATAGGTAAGGCTAAAATAAAATAAAAAATTCGGCGATAGGATACAATTAAAACGCCGAATCATTTTCACGAAATGCAGCATCAGCAACGGAAAACTGTGACTTTCATGTACAACGTCGGCCAGGGCCCCCCTTCCCCTCACCTTACCTCCACACCCTATCAAGGGGTGTTGCAAGCGATTGCATGGCGCGCGCGATCAAGGGGAAAATTTATGTGTGTGGCGCCTTAAGATCGTTATTGCGCGCTCTTAACAACAGTAATACTTTTTAAAAGTGCTCTTTGTCCTCTGAGAGATTTTTTTCTCTCCGAAAGAGCTTTTTTTTGTTTTTGTTTGTGTGGTTTTTTTTAATTGTCTCAAGTTATTGCCCTTGTAAATGATAATGGCCGCGCAGGACTGCTGTGGAACTGCTGTTTGACTGCCGTGCGTAGCTGTGTGCCGCTCTTTTGTGCGACTGGAAATCCCTGCTTGACTAAGCCGTGTGCTTATCCAACTTAGTTTGCCAAGTTTGCAAAGTTTTTTCTTGTACGACCATCTCGCAAGGGCCGCTGGCGATACAAAAGACGGAAGAAGACTCCAAGGATGAGCTGGATAGACTAAAACAAAAACAGCAACAACAGCAACAACAGCAACAACTAACAAGCTGGACCATCCAGAAGTGGCTGGCGTATGACAGATGAAAAGAGAGGGAAGACGGAGAGAGTGTGTGCTGTCGCTTCCTTCTTCTTCCTCTGTTCAGATGTTAACCAACATTTAAACTTTGTGATCAGTTTATTTCCGTCTCTCTCTCTCTCTCTCTCTCTCTCTCTCTCTCTCTCTCTCTCTCTCTCTCTCTCTCTCTCTCTCTCTCTCTCTCTCTCTCTCTCTCCCTCCCTCTCCCTCTCTCCCTCCCTCCCTCTCTCTCGCTCGCTGTGTTTTAGTGTAACACACTCTTTATACTTTAATTACGTTCTTTTGATGGCTCCGTTATGTTGACTTTAAAACAGTGTTCCTTTAGGGTTAGGGCTGAATTAGGCTTAGGGTTAGGTTAAGGGTTAGAGTAGGTTAAGGGTTAGAGTTTGGGTTCAGGGTTAGAGTTAGGAGTAGCTTCAAAAATTGGGCAAATTTCAAAAAATGTCAAAACAGCGTATGTGGTCTTTTATGAAAGTCATAACAACGACGTTTTTACACGGTTGTGTGTGTATGTGTGTGTGTGTGTGTGTGTGTGAGGGTGGACATGTAGAAACGACGTTACTCTGACACACACATGAAACTCTACATGGTTTCTTTTGACTTTTTTGGACGACCCAGTTATTTTGACGTCAAAATAGTGCCCCGTAAAGTTACAGCTGTTTTAGGATTAGGAATAGGTTAAGGGTTAGGGTTAGGGGTTAGGGTTAGGGATAGCTTCAAAAATTTGAAAATGTCAAAATAATGTCAAAGAAATGAAAAGTGTGTCAAAATAATGTCAGTTTTTTTTTCACAACAGTCATCACAACGTCGTTTCTACAAAAATGTGTGAGTGTGTGTGTATGCGTGCATCTTCCGAGATTGAGAACAGGACGTTTGCAGTTCAAGAACAATGTTTCAAACGCTTAGGCTAACATCACTTACCACCTGACACACGCCCCCTCTGACCACTTCTCTCCCCTCCCACCCAAATACAAACATTTTTAACGGCCCCCCTCATCGCATCACTACAAGGGAGTGAAGAAGAAACGATCTCCATCCCAAGAAATGAAACTCTATTACCGTCCGCTTCAGCCAATGTTCTTCCATGCCGGTCATAAATACTTCCTACGGTTTTGTGTTGTTTTTTTACGCCGTACAAGCGGTTCGTTTCTCTGCAATCAAACAATGTCCTGCAATGTTAAGCCTTTGTCCATTTTAAATCATCACTCTTCAAGCGCAGTTTCGTAGCATGATCTTTGTGAATTAAGCGCCCCTGCAAGTCTTCATCATCATCATCATCATCATCATCATCATCATCATCATCATCATCATCATCATCATCATCATCATCATCATCATCATCATCCACCCATTGCACATAGCTACGATCGAAAGAAAGTATACTCCAGGCATACGCTGCGCAGCAGGCCAAAGTATGTCCATTGTCCCTTGAAGGGATACTTTGGCGAGGTTAGCAGCCTGCTCAGTTACAGTGTCGCTGAAAGACTCCAAACGAAAAAGTAAGTTTCATCTCCTCTAGGCGACGATTTAGGTCACGCTGTATTTGTTTCTAGGTCAACTGTCTTTTACCAACCGTTTGAAAATCTTTTCGAAGAAAAAAAAAACAAAAAAAAACTCATCTTCAAGCGAGGTGTACCTAGAGTAAAGAACTGGAAAACAGGATGGCAAGCCATTGAAATGTATCTCCAAACACTCTCACGCATGCGCCGACAAAATAAGCATTGTCAAAAGTGCTAGTTTTTCTTGGCTGTGTTATTACTCCGCTTGACCCTAACTAATGGTCATGCCACACGAGCGTCAAATCTTGAATCCAATTCATGAAATCACGACAAAATCCCTTGATTGTCGTGTGGCACCCTGTGCATCGCGAATCCAGATTTTTGAATTGGCTCCGATTGCCGACTTTCAACATGTTCTAATTCCGCGAGTCTCGATTGTGTGATTCGGACCTTTTGGCCAATGAGAAGCAGAATACGAATCACGTAATCACAACACACGTACAGCAAAACTTCAAAACCAATAATCCTCAAGTTTGACTCGATGTGTGACTTTCGTGTGGCACTGCGCGATATTCAAGTCAAAATGAAATTCCGACTTCGAAGTCGAAAATTGCTCCGATTCGCGTCAAGTCCAGTAGATTTGACGCTCGTGTGGCATGGGCTTTAGCAAAATGAAAACATGGAATGACAATCCACTATCTCAACTATCTTAAAGCAAAACATTGGTCCAAATCGGCTCAGTTAAATGTTTAGATACAATGCAAAAGGCGTTTGGAAACAAGAGAAGCACAATGACCATGATCTTTTAGAAAGTGCCAATACGAATGACCTAACATGTTTAGCAGCAATTACAGTATCAGCAAATTAAAAAAAAAAGATGGATTTCGGTTCAGTTGTTCTTGAGATAAAGCAAAACTCACACAAGAAAAGGACTCCAGTGACCTTGACCTTGGCGGTCTAGAGCAAATAAGTCGGGTGGCAGGGGAGGCAAGCTACTCACCAATGTAATGTTCCTAAGACGCTTGGTCGAGAGAGGGTTTAAGAGAGAGAGAGAGAGAGAGAGAGAGAGAGAGACAGACAGACAGACAGACAGACAGAGGAAGAGAGAGAGAGAGAGAGAGGGCGGTGGAGAAAAGAGAGAGAGAGAGAGAGAGAGAGAGAGAGAGAGAGAGAGAGAGAGAGAGAGAGAGAGAGAGAGAGAGAGAGAGAGAGAGAGAGAGAAGGTGATGTTGCAAACGAAAGTGGCACGCGCCAGAACAAAACGACCATTGTGACGAGACAGAAGTTGTATCGGTATTTTTTTTCCCCTTTTTAAGTATTGAAGTTGTGGGTGTTACGTCCAGCTTTCAAAGAAAACAGCTTTTTATATGAAACACACACTTCAACATCGCGGGCAGCATTTAACCCGCGGTTGCCTCTTGTACGGACAGACAGACCTCTGTTTGCTCGCCAAGTCAGGCGCATGATCACTATTTACAATCCAGTCCCCATGCCCTTCAACGCATTCAGCACAAATGCCTTAATTGTACAGGCAAAGAGGAACCGCGGCGTTCCTTACACCCTGGTGAGACGTTGTGCATGCATATATACGGTTGAAACTTGGTCTGAGCTATTTCTCAAACAAGATTACTGTCTCTTGCTTGTTAAGGACCCCACCCCACCCCCTCCTCCAAAGAAATATGTCTATTTACGGTATCCCGACAGACCCTAATTTTTTGGCCCGCCCCTAAACATTTGGGAGGAGGGGGGGGGGATAAAAAATTGATGAAGGCCAAAAGAAATTCGCACTCAAGGTAGAAAAGGTTAAAAAAAAAAAGATGCCGACCTACCGACCCTATTTTTTCCTATGTTACCATAAACAGGCATTATTTTTGCTTGGCCTAAAGTAAAGTGTTGTTGCCGAAAAAAAAGGAAAAAGAAAAAAAAACGCAACTCCATCTCTTACTTAAGTACAAAAAAATAAGTTCGGGTTGCAGCGGTGTTCTTGTTACATTTTGAAGGATAAGATTTCATTAGAATAAAAGAAAGACTTAAGGGACATAGCTCATTGCTCCCGGGGATAACTCACCTGCAGTTTACAAGCATTGGATCCCAGCGTGAGTTGTTATATATATAATCTTCCCTCAACCCCCTGCCTAAAGCGCTCATCCTGTGAAAACGAACATTACTGAATATTTTAAACTTGCATTTTTATTTTGTATACTGTGGCACACAGAAGGAATGAACTGTAACATTGAGGCAATGGCTGTTTCACAACACACAAATTCCTTCTTCAGTGGCACATGAAGAGTTGGAGTAAACGTTAACTGCAAGATTTTACAAGTAACAAGTTTTGAATACTCTTTTATGAGGGTAAAAGAAGATACTTGATACAATCTTTAATTTTAAGGTAATGAAAAAAAAAACTTCTAAAAATGCTATAAGAATAAAAGAATCGGTTCTTTTAATTATTTATCGCGCACTTGCCAGATCAAAATTAGCGGCACCAGGCCCTGACTGACGTCAGAATCTCCCGACACCGTTGACTAAAGATTCGAATTCCGGTTCTCCCGCACTATAGACTAACGTTCTTCCGCTGAGCCAATGTGATACGCCAAAAAGGATATAATTGCTGCGCCAAAAGGGGAGAAAGTATAACGTCAAAAAGGTAGTTACTGCGTAAAAATGGAAATAACTGCAACACCAAAAGAAAAATTACTGTTTCGCTAACTGGAAAGTAACTACTACGCCACTACAAAAGGGAAATAACTACTTAATCAAAGGGAATGAAATGCTTGCTCAAAGGGAAATAACTGCTACGCCTACAGGGAAGTAACTGTTAGGCATAACAGAAAATAATTGCTTGCTCAAAGGGAATTAAATGCTACCATAAAGCGAAATAACTGTTAAGTTAAAAAGGTAAATAACTGCTACGTCACAAGGGAAATAACTGCTTTGCCCAAAGGGAAGTAACTATTACGATACGACAAAAGGGAAATAACTGCTTGTTGAAAGGGAATTAAATGCTACCCAAAGAAAAAAAAAACTACCACGCAAAATTAAATGGAAATAATTGCTACGCTGAAGTGGAAAACAACTGCTGCGCCAAAAGATAAACTGCTGCGCCAAAAGGGAAACAACTGCTGCGACAAAAGGGAAATAATATCTGCGCCAAAAAAGGGAAAAGAATTACGCCACAAGGGAAATAACTGCTTGTTCAAAGAGAATTAAACGCTGCGCCAAGGGGAAGTAACTGTTGCGCAAAAAAGGGAATTAATACACAAGAAAATCCAAAATGGGAATTAAGAATTTCCAATGAAGCCACGATTTTGTTTTTTTCACTTCGCTGGCTTCCCCCCGTGTATCGTGCGACCTGTTTTGAAAGTTTACGACACATTATTTCACTCAGTTTGTGGAACGCATTTAGATTTTCCGGTCACTGAGTGGCAGACTTGAGAACCCCCGGGACGCGTGTAAGTGTGGGAGATTGGGAACGCCACACCCCTCGCTGCTTTTAGGGCTCGCCACCGTACACACTGGCTCCAGGCTTTCTTCAGGGTTAATCCCGGTCTCGAAAATGGTTCATTTAAAAGTTTGCTGCCATGCTGTAGTAGTAGTAGTAGTAGTAGTAGTAGTAGTAGTAGTAGTAGTAGTAGTAGTAGTAGTAGTAGTAGTAGTAGCAGTAGTAAAGTTAGCCACGTTAATGTGACAGGGTTAAGGTTTGTAGCATTCATATTATTAAAATCCATGATCCCCAAAGGCTTACCGTACCTCCTGAATTGAGCTGGTAAAGGCTTGTTGCTATACATGACTGTACAATCGGAATCCAGGCCCCTGAAGGTTAACTAGGGACTGAGAGGGTTACTTTAAGACTCGCTGCCGTAAACACACACAAACACACAACACACACACACACACACACACACACACACACACACACACTGTTGTGAAAAAAACAGGGATTAGTTTGACACACTTTTCATTTTCGTGACATTATTTTGACATTTTCAAAGTTTTGAACCTATCCCTAACCCTAACCCAAACCCTAACCCTAACCCTTAACCTAACCCTAAGCCTAAAACAGCTGTAACTCTACCGGAACCCTATTTTGACGTCAAAATAGGGCAGCCTTCCAAAAAAGTCAAAAGAAACCATGTGGAGTTTCATGAGTGTGTCACTGTAACGTCGTTTCTACATGCCCACACATACACCCCCCCCCCTCCCACACACACACACACAGCCGAGGTTACACAGTATTATCATGACTTTCCCGAAACTCCACCTACATAGTGCTGACGATGAGTCATATTTCGTCCCCATTTTTAAGTACTTTGAAGTGTTCGAACCCTAACCCTAACCCTAACCCAGCCCTAACCCTAACGGATCATTGTTCTGACGTCAAAACAAGTAGGCATGTCAATACAAGTTATGTAGATGTTCACTGATTTGTCTAGATAACACTGTGTAAACAAGGACGCACACACACACACACACGCACCCACCCACACACACGCACACAAACCCAGCAGAATTCAGGCACCGAAAGGGTTAACTCTGCACTGCTTAGGTTCAGTAAGGCTCGCAGCCGCACAGAGCGGATCCAGGCACCAAAGCGGATTAAACTTGTTACCTATATAAGTCACAAAACACTTATTTTCTTTTCTTTTCCTTTTTCTTTTTAAAAATCCCATCCCGATGTCTTCAGATCATCCATTCAGCATTCCTCCCTCCTGCAGTTTTAGCACTGTCTGTGGTCGCTTCTGTCCACAAAGCTGCTCTCTGTTTTTAGTCGGTCTTTTCTTCTTCTATTTTTTTCACTTGAATGCGTTGTATGTTTTTTTTTTGTTTTTTTTTTTGATGTTTTGAGAATTATCTGGACATACTTTGAAGTAGTCGGTGGGGTGGGTGGTGGGGGAATAAGAAAGGGGGGGGAGGAAAGGAGGAGGGATAGGAACGAACCTAATGTTGGTCTGTCAGTCAGTTGGACGCCATATTTGAACCGAAATTCTTTTTTTTTGTTGTTGCGAATACTTTACCTATGGGCATTTTAGATTGTTGGTATTTGTACTTTCTCAAAGGTCAAGGTCAATGTGGTGGACATTTTAATAATAATAATAATAATAATAATAATAATAATAATAATAATAATAATAATAATAATAATGAATGGTACTTATATCGCGCAAATCTCACATTGTGACTCATTGCGCACCCACTCGCATTCATCCATTGTACATCGTGTCATTACAAAACATATAACATAATATTACAATAAAATAAAAACAACAATAATAATAATTATTATTATTTGAATGCAAGCTTGAACAGATACGTTTTCAGTTGCGATTTGAATGTCACCAAGTCAGGTACGCCTCTCATGTTTGCCGGCAGCGAATTCCAGAGAGTAGGCGCAGCAAAAGAAAATGCACCTTCTCCGAAAGTTTTCATATTTCGGCGTGGCGCTGTCAAAAGACGTTCAGACGAAGAACGTAGTGCCCGAGTTGGTTTATAGGCTACAAGTGCATTGGCTAGGTAGAATGGTAGTGTGCCTTCAAAGAACCGAAAAGCTAAAACGCAGACCTTGAATTGAATGCGAAACTTCACCGGCAGCCAGTGAAGCTTGCATAGTAAGGGAGTGGTGTGATCCCTTTTCTTCCGTTTCAAAATAAGACGCGCTGCGTTGTTTTGTACGCGTTGAAGGCGATTTATATGTTCAACTGGAAGACCAACCAGAACAGAATTGCAGAAGTCAAGCCGTGATGTCACAAAAGCATTGACAAGAGCTGCACACGCTGACTCGGTTAAAAACGGTCGAATAGAGGCAATGCGCCTCATCTCGAGAAAAGTAGCACGACAAATAGTACCAATTTTATCTTGCATTGACAAAGTTTGGTCGATTTTGACTCCAAGAGAGCGCACGGAGTCTTGGTACGGAATGCTGCTGCCATTTACAACTACGGAGTCGCTGCCGACCTGCCTGAGACACGAGGCTTTGCCTACAGGCATGATTTCAGTTTTTTCAGTGTTCAATTTCAGCTTATTGCTATCCATCCAGGAAAGAACATCATGGATGCAAGTTTGAATGTCTGACTGCACAGTCTTAAAGTCTGATGGCTGAGAACTCTTGGACAGTTCAGTATCGTCTGCATATTTATGGAAATTACATTCATGGTCTGTGATGACGTCTGAAAGTGGCTGAGAATATAATATTTTCTACATACGTTTTTCCCTATATCTTAAAACTGGCTGTGCCGATTTTCACACCCCCCCGTTGGGGTGCCGGGGGTTTCAGTATAAATAGTATCCCCACTTTCTGGAAATTTAGTGCTTTAAATTCCCACTGTCGCTGTATTTCTTATTTGCTCTTTCTCATTCCTGCTCTGTTCTATCAAACTGCTATACTATCTTCTTCTTCGCTAGACCAGTCACCTACCTTTTTTCTTGACAACTCTTCCGGGACAAGACTCCTTATTTGTGTATGGGGTCTGTTGGATCAGCTTGGGAATATTGGACACTTTCTGTCAGGTGGTCACTAGGGCTTCATATGATGTTATTATTTAGTAATTTTATATGTATGTGTTTTGTTGATAATTTATAATGATGTTTGTATTTTATTTTGTAAACGGGGGTTCAATAAATTATAGTGCAGCCTCGGCGTCCCCTGCGTGGGATGTCTTTATTGTAAAGTGACTGCCGGTGTAACAGGCCGGAATATACCCCTGGCTACTATATACCCTGGGTATAATGTAGCCTAGGCGGGTTTAACCCCCTGGGTATAGATCAGCCTAGGCCAGGTCATACCCCTCGCGCCCGGAATATACCCCCACCTAAAGAGATTTCACTCATGGGTTTGTTGTACATGACCGTTTGCGTGACCAACTCTCAGGTAACAGCCTTTTGCTTGCGTGTAAAAGAAAAAAAAACCTGAGGGAACTCAGCTAACAGCCTTTATCTTGCGTGTAAAAACAAAAAAAAACAAACTAAAAAACCCTAACCCTAACCCTAACTATCTATCTATCTATCTATCTATCTATCTATCTATCTATCTATCTATCTATCTATCTATCTATCTATCTATCTATCTATCTATCTATCTATCTATCTATCTATCTATCTATCTATCTATCTATCTATCTATCTATCTATCCGTCTGTCTGTCTAACTCTATCTATCTATCTGAGTGCATCAGAACAATTACAACACATAAATTAAAGAGTAACGTGAAGGATAAGGTCTTCCGTAGTGGGGGGGGGGGGGGGTTATAATGAGCAGGAGAGGGTTAAACGAGCCTAGGCCAGATAATACCCAGGGGTATAGTCTGGGCTAGGCCAGTTTATACGGGGGCATAGTCTGGGCTAGGCCAGTTTATACCCTGGGTATACTTGAGGCGGGGTATAATCTGGCCTGCTACACCGGGTGGAGAGCTTTCAGTTTTACCACTAGGGTTGTTTCAGCAGATCTTTTATGCGGATCAGGGGTTGTCCGGTCCTGATTTGGCTCGGAAGAGTCCGCTGGACCTAAAGCAATAATCATGTAATGTAATGTAATGATTTTGATACGTTTTTGCTTACAGATAGTTCAGATAGAGAGACCTATCATTCCATGTTTTCCTTTCGCTTCCTTAGGATAAAGGCGAGTCACAGCTCAAGTCAATAATTTTTTTAACGTCTTTTCACATAATGTGATTTTAGACCATGTGGTCATTCACATGCATGGACACAAACATATAATAAACTAAAACAAATTAAAGTTGAATTATAATCATACAAAATATCTAACAGTACTACAGAAGTTTACCAACTGCAGACTTGTAAACAATACGGGCAATATCTATCATTGCTGGGTTATGCAACACAATGTCAATTGATTGTTGACTACTTACATCGATATTCTTTTCTTGATATAACAGAACCAAAATAGGACATTCATATAAAATATGTTTAACTAATATTGGTTGTAAACAAGTACAAACGACCTCTTTCGAAAACTTGGTGTTCTATGAATTTACTTTTAGTGTATTAATTATTCTACACAAATGTATTGGACAAGAAAAGTTTTTGTTCTTTTCATTGCTAGGTAAATTATAATATATTATTATTTTCTAATAAAGATATTAATTAAAATACTGAAGGCTTTATATTATTATATGTATTATATGTAATAGTATCACCTAATTTCATTGCTCCTCGTTTAGCCATTTTATGAACTTATGAATTATTCCAGTAAATGCTGGTATGAGAAGGAATCCAACAAAAGGAGACTCCAAAACCTTTAAATATAATATATCAATGTATTAAAGACTTAATTTGAAATACAATATCTGCTCTCGTTTTACATGACCAATATTTCAAAGAATATAAAACTGATTTTGAATCTACACACATAAGAATATTAAATAAAGCCAATGAAGAATTACAAATAATATTTAAAACCATAAGGATAGCATACAATTCTGCTGTAAATATTGAGACATTCATACCAATATAATATGACTTTTGAATGTTTAAGTCAGGAATTGCAATTCCAGCGCCAGCATCTGATGTTTCTAGAACTCAGCCGTCATAATACATTTTTAAATGAGTAGAATATTGTTTCACCATCAGCTGTCTAGCCTCTGTAACAATTAACTGTACATTTTCACTTTTCGTTGTATTTGAATAATCAATATGGATCGTCGCGTTTCTATGCTCCCACTGCGGAATCTGAGGAATATAGGTAATATAGAAAGAGAAAAATTAATGTCAATATTACAATTTGTTAAAATATCGAATGTATAATTTTGTATTGGTAGGAGATATGATAAATGTCTAACTAGTTTTGGAAAATCTACATTAGCATCAATAAATATTTCTTCTGGAACAGAGTTTGAAACTGGTAAACTTCTAACAATTTATTTTGCTAACAATAATTTTCATTGTTCAAAAAAAGATAAAAGGCAAACTTCTTTATATGATTTTACTGTACTTGAATGCACTGGAACCCCTAATGCTATTTTCACCTCTTTACTGTGCATCTTTTGCAACTTATTCAACAATGAATTTGATGCTGAAAATACGCTTCTTGTTCATAACTAAGTACGAGTCACAAACAACTAAACCGATTCACAACTATGCTAAGAAAATTAACCCTTTTGAAAATGTTTATTTGAGGAGGGGGGGAGGGGGGGAGGGGAGGAGGGGGGGGGCTAGGTGTGTGAGCGTCTGGAACTACACTTGAATGGCTGGACATCTTGTTTCTTCGTACCCTTCACTGAGCAATTTGCTCAACCATTTCTTGAAAAGCTTTGTACGTGAGTCTGTGCCTCTCACCTAGAAACGTTTTATACGTGCGTACAGCAATATGGGTCGCGCCGTACATAGATGGTTGTGGGCCGGACACAGGCTGGAAATGTTTCAAGTAGTTGAGCTAGTAGACCTGCTTTGGATGGGCGGCCATGTATTGTTAGAAGGCAACCCCCAAGCTACACATTGGGATAACGTTATTACAAACCAAGCCCCGTTAATTTAACAACTTTGTAATGAACTCAGCACAGTTCGTCAATTACAACAACCCCCTCCACCCCCACCCTGAATTTTTCCTTTCTCTCTCTCACCCACACACACGCGCGCGCACACACACACGCGCACGCTCCCATGTAGTGCTAAAGCGCAGCATAAAACACTCCAGTCCACCCAACTGTGAACGGTTACTTCACTCTTATTTAGAATCGGGGGGAAAAGCTTAAGCAACGAGGGTGATTGGGACCCGCAGCGGTCTTTATTAAGCTGGTTCAGAGAAAAGAGATGTTTTGAAAAACTATTCTCTCTCTTTCTCTCTGTTCCCGCTCCCCCTCCCCCTCCCCCCAAGGACTGAAGGGTTGCGGCGGGAACATCTTCACCTTCACCTTTCTTGCGAAGTTCGCGAACCAGCTGCAGCCAAACTTCATGATAATTATGCAAGACGAAGACGTCGCGCGTAAATGAAATGCAAACTAGTCTTCTTTTTTTGTTTTGTTTTGTTTCGGTTGGCTTTTGTTGTTGTTGTTGTTGTTGTTGTTGCTGTTGTTGTTGTTGCTGTTGTTGTTTTGTATGCTAGATAGTTTGTAAGTACGTGAGAGTTTGTCACAGTTCCTTCGTTCTATCATGCGCCGCTTAATTACGCCAGGCCTGAATCGCTGCTGGCCGCTGCAGCGACATATGCAAATGAGATGGGGGCAGAGAGGGAAGACGCTCGTGGGGGGCCCATTCAGACGCTGAATGGAAAGTAAAATGAATGTCATAAAAAGTTAAGTATTCCAGTTTTTTTTTTAAAATGTCCTGTCCTGCTTATGTGTGTGTATCCTAGGAGGAGAGAGGGAGGAAGGGGGTGGGGGGTGGGAGACTCTCTTGCTCGTGTTTGCCTCCACAATTTCTCGTTCAATGATCGCATTCAGCTATATTATTAAACGCACTTCCATTCCCCCTGCCCCACCTTTTTTCATGCTCATGTTTCTCTTGACGTGCTCCTCACACACACAATTGAGTAGGCCTTGGTAATAACTCCTAACAGTGGTTGAAAAGTAGCTCCCTAGTGAAATGTGTTCATAACTTGTGTAAACAGCTCTGTATTTAAATGCAACAAAATGTACTTGTGATATTTACAGTGAAAGTAGAAATTAAACTGTTCGCCTCTGCTGTCATCTCCCAATGACGAGAGCAGCCCAGAGTGGTTCGTCGCTTGACAATTGGTAAGCGTGCTCCACTGACGTAAGATGCAGTTCTGTTTACAAAAAGTTATAAGCAATTTTCAATAGGGAATTTCTTTTTAAAACCATCTTCACCGCATTTACTTACTCCTTGTACTAATCTCAGCACACATCAACTCCATCCTTAACCCAAACGTACTGGTAAGTCCTGTGACGGTGGGTCTATTGTTGCTAGGCTCTGCACAATGGAATGCTATTACCCACTTGTCTATTGTCGATGGGGATTTGCTAGTAATCTCCCTGTGACTTAACTTAATACATTTATTTCTTTATCTCGGTCTGTGTTTAGGCTGGGGTACAGAGATAGAAAGAAAAATGGTAAAAGATCACTGTCACACTAGCTCTCACACGGCTATGAAACATAATTATGTAGTCCAGCCACTTGATAACAGTAAATATCACACATTTATTTCCTCTAAACTATACACGATCTTCGAAGTACGATACTAACTTAAAAGTTCAAATGTCAATGCGAATGGTTCGCTCTTGATAGTTCTAGGCAGCTACTTTATCATCATCTGGCACTGGATACTTTCTGCCCTAATGGTCAGAGTTCTGTAAGAGTGGACTACTGTGGTCCTTTTATACAGTTTTAGTGCACTGTTTGAATATGCACTTAGCTATTGGGTCGAAGCGCTGCGTTATGGTTGCTTCCTTGATAAGCTGTGTTGTGGTGGAGTCTTCTCCTTGTGGCTAGACTGGTGGGTTCTCTCCGTTCAGTGCGTTAGATGCCTCGGCAGGCCAACGTTCAGCGACGACATGTTTTTGTCTTTCGCCTGGTTGGGCTCACGATACAATGCCTGCTCGTCTGTAACATATGAGACGAAATTCTGCACAACCCTGTATTCACACTTTTCTGCTATCCTATGCACCAACGGGAATCCCCTCAATGAAACATACTTCCGGTTTCTTTCTCCGCGTGTTTTAGTGAGTTATTTCCAAATATTCAAGAATAATAACATGTGTCACTGGCCACCAGTATCGTACCCTCACTTCTTTTTTTTGGATGCAGTTTATTATCCCTTTCTATCGCCAGTGGCGCGCCTAAACCCTACCTACCTAACATTATTTGTGAATTTTTGAAAAAATATTCGGAAAAACATAACGCCCAGATGCTGGCTCGAACCCACACCTGTCAGGCGCCATTGGTTTCTGGCTTGTGGACAAGGCAAGTTAGTCCCGCCTTAGCCCACTTGGCCACAACGCTCGCCTAACATAGTCAACTACTTCGTGTTTTGTGAAGGTTGCGACGACGAAGCTATGGAAAACTACAAGAGTCTTCAGGTCCTGTTTCACTTTCTGTCGATGATCGACGCACCTCCGAAGTCGCCACAAATACAGGCCTCTACGATTGTTTTTTGCATCCTTTCACTGAGCATGTACTTTCCCACCGTTTTTATACTTATCCCACTCGTTTTCTGGCTCTAACAACCGTCGTTTTCGGCAATTTGCCATATTTAAAAGTCACGCATCAAGCTTTGATAAAAGCAAAACAAGTTAGACCGGAACTTGGTTTCATTATAACCTCGTTTTCATGTATAATGGCGATACCCACGAGTTTTTATGAGAGGTGCCGGAAAATTGTGAATAATAGGTGTGTGCAGAGCGTCTCACTGAAGGCCGAAGTAGCCCTCAGTGATTAGCTCCACATCTCTATATATATAAGCGACGAACATTCTGCTAAGTCCGTGGTCCACTGGAATCTCCACTCTAATTTCCTATACATATATAAATATAAATCATGGCTAACTATACACATAGAGAAATAATTAATATTGTACACATTCTCTGGTACAGCCACTGGTCTGCAAGCATACATATAGGTTAAACAACAGTGGGTCCGTATGGAATACAACATGGCGTCAAAACCGGTCGTGCTCGCAACGCAACGTTGGACTAACAATCCAATTCTAAGCATAGCACATTTCACAAACATAATTCAACAATAATATCAATACATCACGATGAAACAAAAGTATGTTCATTTACCTTCTTGACAATGTCTGGCCGTGGCTAACTTGATTCAATTCGAATATTCAATAAGCCCTGCTTCCCTAGTCAGTCAGTGGAGAGATTTCTGTTGAGCGTAGCTGTGTACTGCTCTCAGCTTGAACGCAGAATGACTATTCTACCTGGCTGCTTGAACCAGGCAGAACTGGTCTACCTAAGCTAGCTGTGGTTTGATTGGCTGTAAAATCGAGGAGCTCTTTAACGTAAGCTGGGTGATGTCACTACACTGCGCGGGCGTCAAGCTAGCACATCAGTTATACTTCTATCGTCTGCTATAGACTAACAGTAACCTTCTAAGTTTACACTGACTAAACAAGGCAAAAGCTTATCACAAAATGTTATATATATTTCAAAATCTTTTCATATTAACAGTTTATTTCACAGAATAAGGCTAAATGCTTGGCGTGCTCGTTTCATAAATCCTCCAGTACTTTGTAATTGTGGTAGCATATTGAATGTAAATCACTTTATATTTGAATGTCAACAAAATTATAATCATTTTCAGCCTTTACTCGTTAGATTAAATAAATTAAAACTACCTATCTCAATCTCAAGTATTGTATATCCAGAAGAACATTCTGATTGGTCATTGAGCTTAATGCTCATAGATTTAATTAGAAGTCATGAATTATTCAATTACTTCTAATGTTTTGTTTGTTTGCTCATAGATTTAATTAAGTCATGAATTATTCAATTTCTTCTAATGTTTTGATTGTTTGTTGTTTTAATTTTTTACAATTAGTCTAGAAATCTTTTTAATTAAATTTGTGTACCTATGTCATTTCATTAAGCATTATTAGTTTCAATAAATATTTATTAATTATTTATTTTGGTAGGGGAGGGAAGTGGGGGGGAGTTATTTATTAATTTGTTTTTTTTTTTAGTTCTTTTTAATAAATAATAATAATAATTATTTTATCATTTTTAATTTATTATTATTATTATTATTA
>CM072513.1:80139962-80242462 GCA_036898135.1 Oncomelania hupensis
ATCACACAAGCCATTGGACAACACGATGACCTGCTCACAGTGGTGAAGAAACGGAAACTCCGATGGTATGGCCATGTCACCAGATCATCAGGCCTTGCAAAGACTATTCTGCAAGGCACAGTGCAAGGAGGTAGAAGAAGAGGGAGACCGAAAAAGAGGTGGGAGGACAACATTCGAGAATGGACTGGTTTGACACTGAGCGAAGCCATCAGGGCTGCTGAGGACAGAGAAAGATGGAGTATGCTGGTTAAACGATCATCTGTGGTGCCCCTACGTCCTCCTGGTTACGGGACATGATTGATTGATTGATTTATTGTTGCTTTAGGTCCAGCGGACTCTTCCGAGCCAAATCAGGACCGTGGTTACGGGACAGGATAGGATAGGATAAGATAGGTGTGTCATTGAAAGTTAGTTCCTTTAGTTGTATGAATAAAATGTGATTGGAAATGTGATAATAAATCTTTGTCATTTGTTACATGTTGTACTTGTTTGTAGGTCCTATCTTTTCTCCTCTCTGCAACTGAAGGACGTCCCGCCGATCAAGAGCGCTTTTGTGAGTGTATGTTTATATGTGAGTGCCTGCACGTGTAGTTGTGTCTGAACGGTTCGGGTAACAACAGTGATAGTATGATGTAGAGACTATGAATTTAGTGTATTTATATTGAACATACAGTGCACAATGTGATTCTAATTGGACAAGCGTTTGCTATCAAACACCCAACATACACACACCCACCAAAACCACCCTTCATTCCGATCAAGTTGATGAATTACACACAGTGTTGATATTGTGCGCCTTTAAGGACTCTTCATGTTGCAAGCAGCCTAAGTAATGTCGAATTTCTTAAGGCGTTTTCTTGCAATTGTGCATGCCTAAGTCAATATAGATATTTACAGAAATCTGTCGATGCTTGCTGTCAAAGTCTGATTGACGTAGCTTAAGGTATATGAAGAGGCTGGGTATGATTATGGAGTAATAAGATATGTGGGTTATATGTGGTAGTTTGTTATATGGGGATACGGGGTAGTTGGGGATACAAGAATAGGGGGTAGTTGGGGTTATGGAGTACTTAGTTACATAGGGAATATGACTTAGTTGGGTATTTGGGTTTATCAGCTAGCTCCATTGCAGTGGCCCTATAGCAAAGTGGTTTTAAGCAATCGCTAGAAGAAAAAAAGAACGTTTGGTGAAATTCGAGCCCAGTAATTAGTACGTGGATGGATGACCATGATGTCTGAAAGGCAAACGACTGAACGACACATAGAAGAGCGAAACTAAGTAGCTACCAGAAGCGGGTGACAATGCGGCATTGCTTAGATGGACGGAAGTGGTGAATCACCCAGCATTCCATTAGTAAAGGCCAATGACCGATCACTGCTGCTCTGTCTTACTGCGACAACAACCTTCTTTCTAATGTCCAGTACTTGTACATGCACGCGCTCAGGACAGGACATTCTAATATTTTCTGTGGAAATAAAACGACGAAAAGGGTGGATGCAGAGACGGAGGAGGGGAGGGGTAACCGAAGAAGAAGAAGAAGAAGAAGAAGAAGAAGAAGAAGAACAACAACAACAACAACAACAACAACAACAACAACAACAACAACAACAACAGTAAGAATAAGATGATGATGATGATGATGATGATGATGATGATGATGATGATGATGATGATGATGATGATGACGACGACGGTAACAACGATGACGACAACGACGACGATGGCGACGACGACGAAAAAGAAACATGACGACAACGGCCCAAAACAACACTAACTATCTTACAACGATATATAATATCGATGGCTCCAACTGTTTGAGTTCAGCATTCATAACAATAGATGGTCCTGCCCCTCCCCCTCCCCCCACCTCTAGCCCCATTTCCTCCCCCCTGCCTTGTGTGGCGCTGATCTTGCGGATGCCGCGCTTTTTGCACAGAAGGCTGTCCAGATTTCTCCAAAATGGGTGACAAATAAAGTCCCAAAATCCAACACAAGTTCTATCTTATGAAGAGATAAATTAGTCTGGAAATACAAAAACACCAAGCACCAGTGTTAGGAGTTAGGAATGTTCGATGTAACTTTTTCTTCTCTCAAGTAAAACCATGTTCTACCATATGATTAAATTTTCACGAAAGGCAGAATCAAATTCACGCGGTGCACTGCACTGCTAGGTTCAAGCTGTAAAGTTGTGTACATAGTTGTAAATAGTCTATTTCTGTCTTTTTTTTTTTGGGTAATTTGTGTACATAGTTGTAAATAGTTTGTACCTTTACTGTTCCGTCTTTTGGTGTATTGTAGCAAAAGCGATGTTTTATCGAGTGCATGTATTTATATGTAATGACTATGTAAAGCGTGGTGAGTCTGGTCATAGGCTGGAGTACCCGCTATATAAAAATCCGTTATTATTATTATTATTATTAGTAGTAGTAGTAGTAGTAGTAGTAGTAGTAGTAGTAGTAGTAGTAGTAGTAGTAGTAGTAGTAGTAGTAGTAGTAGTAAACACGCTACTTAAGGTATGTTACAAATGAAAAGAGGATGATAAAAGCACCGCCAGCTTTAAGGGACAAGCTGTTCTCCTTAACTGCAGTCTTACGTAAAGGTACCGGCGACATTTCTACATAACATTACACAAAACAATGCTACGGAGTTGAGCCTTCTCTGATTATTTGCAGTTTTAGAGATTTTAAAGTGGACAATTAATAATAGTACGTATTTTTATTTATGTATTTAATCGTGTCCACATGCTTAACACTGAGTGGAACCGTGAGGACTGCTGCTAGGACAGAGAAAGATGGCGTACACTGGTTAAACCACTTTCGAGTTATAGGATAGGATAGGAAGTTATAGGCAGCGGGACTGAACTGAACTTAATCGTTCTTGTATGGCGCTTTTCCAGTTCAAGAGATGCTCAAGGCGCTGACCGAAACAGGATCTATTTCAAGCAGCTCGAGGCGGCCACTTGCAGTCTTTGGGCGCAACGTTTGGCGCCCAGGCGACTGAGCACAATCCTAAGCGATTGAGGAAACAGAAACAAGACGACTTTGGAACGAAGAGACGAAGATGGGTGAGCGCGGGCAGCTGAGAAGAAGAAACTATTTATATTATTTTCTTTGTTATTGTTGTTTTCGCCGGTTTAAATCTTTACGACTTTGAATTAAACTTCCTTTACCGTCATGATTCTGACAAGACTTATTATATTACAGCCACAGACGGTTGCAGAATCAAACACATTGTAGTTGTCGTTGGACAATTGAAAGACAAAAACAAAATTGGCTCTTTATTTCCATTTTAAGGATATTCCCAACAAATATTTAACCTGCTATAGGGCTTTGTCTCGCCTTAGCCCTTCGCTTCACTTCTTGTCTCTACTTCGCCGCCCTGTAATCACAGTGTCTGCAGACTACCAGCGCGCACTCAGGTGGAATCACTGTGTACCGTAGATAACCACTGGTCATTCCGCTTGCCCACTGACCGATCACTCACCCCAACTGTTCGGCAGTTTGGGGACGTTCCTCCTTTGAGGACTCGCCCTCGCCGCCGACATTCTATGACGTAACAGGATCGTAACAGGAGGGGTCGCTTGGACCGTGGTCCAAGTAAGTGGGAGGAACGGCCTCGTGCACCCCAGGAAAGCTTGAATGTCCACACTGAAGAGGGAGTCCGTAAGTTTTTGTCTAAATTGAAAAAAATGAACATCTTCTCTCATGACCCACACCCTAAGACAACCATACCAATGCAAAAGCCAGTTCTTTCAAGAAGGTATCTCAGACACCCCCGTTGGGGTGCCGGAGGTTTCAGTATAAATAGTATCCCCATTTTCTGGAAATTTAGTGCTTTAAATTCCCACTGTCGCTGTCTTTCTCATTTGCTCTTTCTCATTCCTGCTCTGTTCTATCAATCTGCTATACTATCTTCTTCTTTGCTAGACCAGTCATCTACCTTTTTTGTTGAAAACTCTTCCGGGACAAGACTCCTTATTTGTGTATGAGGTCTGTTGGATCAGCTTGGGAATATTGGATGCTTTCTGCCATGCAGGTAGTCACTAGGGCTTCCTATGATGTTATTATTTAGCAATGTAGGCATTTTATATGTATGTGTTTTGTTGATAATTTATAATGATATTTGTATTCTATTTTGTTTTTGTAAACAGGGGTTCGATAAATTAGAGTACAGCCTCAGCGTCCCCTGCGTGGGATGTCTTTATTGTAAAGTGACTGGCTGGTGGAGAGCTTTCAGTTTTACCACTAGGGTTGTTTCAGCAGATCTTTTATGCGGATCAGGGGTTGTCCGGTCCTGATTTGGCTCGGAAGAGTCCGCTGGACCTAAAGCAATAATCATGTAATGTAATGTAATGTAATCTCAGTTCAGACACACAGTTATGTTTCCCATTACTGACAGTGGTATACAGCTTGCAATACGCTTGCTGTGGGAGCCGAATGTCGCCCATCCTTAACAGTCTGAGCTAGTATTTCATGGCGCTGATGTAACCATTTAATCGTCATGGGTGTCATCCTACGTCACCATACACCATTCTTTTTGGGGTGCTACATTTAGGAACATTTTACATGCAAACAAATACACTTTTTTCTGTAGGATCTTCTTTGATTAACAAGCTCCAAACCTCAAGAGCATAGGTTGTTGAATCATCGTGTCAAACAACTTAAAGAATGTTTTTTTTTCTGGTTAAAGCACTAAGGCTAACATGAGATCTGAGCACTCCAAACAAATGCCCTTTTCCTTTTTAGTGCAAGTTGATTTGCGCTTTTTCTGAGGCTCGTTGTTATGATAAAAGTGGAGCCGAAGTACACATAGCTGTTTACAACTTCTTGTTTACTTCTCTGGACAAACAATTTTTCATTTAATTCTTCCCAAGAAATCCTCCATTACTATGCCTTTATCTGTATTTATGGTTTAGTCCAAGTTCCTGTGTTAAGTCCAGATTTGATGTGTACTATATCAAGTTGAGTATTCAGTCCCTTGGGTGAAGAAGACAACAGTCCGCTGGACCTAAAGCAACAATAAATCAATCAATCAGAAGAAGACAACAGAGTCAAATCGTCAGCGAATAGCAGAATGAACAGCTTGACAAGACCAGGCACGATTAGCACTCCCTGAATGCCTCTGGTCAGCACTTCTAGAAGCTAGTTCGTTAATTGTCATCGAGAATAGTATCTGTCTAAGAATACATCCTTGCCTTTAGCCCTTGTGGGTATTCAAACGTGTCTGTCAGTTTATTATTTACACCGACACAAACGAGGACTGATCGGTACATAGACCTGATTGCTTTTATGAATGTAGAGGATGCGCCACTTGTGCACAGCGTTGCAATAAGAGTTTCTTTCTTAATTGTGTCAAAAGCCTTCTTGAAATCAATAAATGCTACGTTTAGTTTGCCTCCATTCTTGGCCAGACACTTCCAAGTAATAGCATACAGTGTAAATACATGTTCTCCAGTGGAGTACCTTCTTCAAAATCCTGCCTAGGCTTCGTTGATTTTATTATGGGCTTCGAGCCACGCATACAATATATGATTTAGAATTGAAGTATAACACTTCCCTAGTAAACTCAGCATTGATATACCCCTCTTATTGTCTGGCACTTCTGGATCACTTGGCTTATGAATAGGTACTATGAAACCTTTAGTCCACACCTCAGGATAATGACCACTGGTGCATGAGGCATTGAAAAGCTCTACCGAAAAAGTGGGTCACAAAACCTCCCTCCACGCTTCAACGTTTTACTAATAATGCCGTCAAAACCACAGGCTTGAATGGAGAGAGAGAGAGAGAGAGAGAGAGAGAGAGAGAGAGAGAGAGTGTGTGTGTGTGTGTGTAGGTGTGTGTGTGTGTTTACATGTATGGGACAACTATGTGTATGAATGTGGGTTTAACATTTTTAAAAAATAATTTGTGTGTGATGTTTACGTGTGTTTGAGCCTGCCTATCTGTCTGTACTATTGTGTGCACAGGTACTTTGTACTTTATGCGCAAACAGTCCGCCACGGCAACCACATAACACACGTAACACAATAAAAGAAGAAAAAGTGAAAATTGTATTCCAGCAACTATGTACATTTCTCTTTCCGTCGTTCGATCGTTGTATAGTGGGTACAGAGATCTACTCAACAATGATCAGTCAAAGTTAGTAAACAACATTATGCCTCATCAACTGCGATATAATATAACAACATTGTATATAACAACAGCTCGCCATAGAACAATTTCGCACATAACAACAATCGTCATAGAACAACATCGCATTTAGCAACATATATAACATCATATATAACAACATATATAACATCATATATAACAACATATATAACAACAACCGTCATTAACAACAATGCAAACTGTTTAACAAGAGACAACAGTCGAGATGAGGACGACCAAATTTAAAAGGCATGATATGTTTAGCATTCATTATGAAAATGGTCCAACATATATTAGCATATTTCATGATAATTGAGGATATGTTTAGCATAATTTATGATAATGTATCACGTGTTTCCAGTAACGTATCCATAAGTGCTGTCCTTTAAGAACAAAGCATGTATATACAATATTAACAGTAAACAATTAGTAACAAAAGCCCCCCAAAGTCCTTCGAAATAACAGAACAACAAAGAAAAAAAATGAAAATGCGCTCAGGAATAATCAGTAATAATAACTCATGTCAGTTTGTTATTGTAAAACTCACGTCTCTCTCTATGTCTCTCTCTCTGTCTCTCTCTCTCTCTGTCTCTCTCTCTGTCTCTCTCTCTTATTTAGTGTAATCGTTCTTATATATGGCATTTCAAGCTCAAGAGCTGCTCAAGGCGCTGGCCGATACAGGATCTAACTCAAACCGCCCGAGGCGCTCATTTGCAGCCTTCTGGCACATAGGCTGATGCCTAGACGACGGAGCCCAACCCTGGGCGGATCCGGGGATGGAGAATGGGGGAAATTGACCTAGTGCTTACTGGGTGTATTTGTGTACATCCGGCACTCCCCCGTCTAGGACAAAGAGCGTCAGAATCTGTTCAAAGTCCGCGCTATGGAATGCGTGCAAGCGCAGACTAGATCACTCTCTCCCTCTCTCCCTCTCTCTTATACACACATACTATATCTATCTCTCTCTCCCCCTCTTCCACCTTTTCTTCATTCTTCTTTTTAAGAGAGAGACAATTTAACTGTATAGGTGACAAAACGTGTGTAGACTACCAATGGACTTCTTTGGGAAAAAAACAACCCAGCCTTGCCGATCTGTCGGTATTTCCTAAGTCTTTCGTGTCACACGCTGCACGTAAACCCTTTGCGGCGTATGCCTTCTATGTGAAATCTCTGTTTACCATCGCTCAGTACAATGCCTCCTCAACTGATTGACGACAATGTCATTCCCCCAGCGCAGCAATACCTCATAATGTATTCATGACAAACCTTCATCCGATCATCATACACACGACAAGACGAAGGCGTTTCCTACACGCTAACGTCGCACCGTGTAAGTTCATTCCATTACAACCGACTCCTAACTTTTTCCACGTATAACCCCCGGCTCTTTCTATAAATTTAGGTGCGATATAGTGTTGACTATTCTTTCGGCTGTCTAGGAAACGGGCGCTGCGTCGTTCGCGGCGGCACCTAGGACAAGGGGGAAGGGGGTAGCGGCAGCGCGGCCGGAGAGTGATTAAGACAAACATAGCGACAAAGAGATGTTTGGTCGCCAAACAAGCGGTGTCGCAAGGAACGACAATTGTAACATCATGACAAGAGAACGTCGCACACAGAACATTCTGATAAGACACCCTGGATGCTACTTTGCACTGTAGAGGTTAAATAATTTCTACTGCTATTCCGTGAAACGTCGAAGCCCCAGATCATGAGGATGGTAACATTTTAAAACCACATCACTACCCTCCTCCCCCCTCACCCCCGCCCCAACTTACCCCCACCCACTACACCCCCATCGGCCATGTACACGTACATTATCATCCAGACTTCTTTGACTTGGGAGTTTGCGCTTCATTATGTACACTAAATACTTTTTTTTTTTTTTTTTTTTTTTTAAAATCAGTTTATAGTCCCCTCTCTTCCCGGTAAGGATTTTCAGAGAGGAGACTCTGATTAATGATTGAACTAACTAAATACTAACATTACAATCCTTTATATCGACTTTCCGGAGTTCTGTGACGCCAGTTTGCACTTGATTTTACGATCACGAGGCGCATGAGGGACGAAGACGGTGATCTCAAGCTATTCTTAAGCTTTTTTCAAATTTGAACAGACATCGTTGGCGTGATTTTAATCAGTTGTGTCAACGTGGACACGACCGGGATCTCTATACATACGGCAACAAGGACAGCAAGATGACGAGGCAAGTTCATAGTCACAGGTTTACGCAAGACCCACAAACCCTCGTCAATGTAAACACATGTACGATCGTCAATTGTAAAACACACATTCTTAACAATTTTTTTTAAACAGCAATAGCCCCTTGTAAACAACCCTTGGCCAAAAGACAACAAACGTTCATCAATTGTAAACAAACTTTCGTCAACAGGAAATGTTCGCCAGTTGCAAATAAACCTTGTTGAAAAAAAACCAACACCAATGAAATGTTAGTCAAAATAACACAGACATTTGTCAATTGTAAGTAAATGTGTTCGTCAAAAAGAAAACAACTATTCATTAATGTACACAAACCTTCCTCTAGTCTAAAATAAAATTTTAAAAAATACGTTTTTTTAATTCCTGACATTATTGTTTAAAAAAAAAAAAAGCAAACGTCAACAGAAAAGAAGTGTTCGTCAGTTATAAAACAAACCCTCAACACTACCTATTGTATATAAAAAAAGAAAACAAACACAAAAATATTTGTCAAACGAATACAAATGTTCTTCGATTGTGCCATAATAAATGAGCGGACGTTAGTCAATCCCATTCAAACACTTACAAACATACGTTTCTGTTAGTTCTTTCTAATAGTGTACATATACAATACAAACATAAAGTTACCTCCAGGACCAAATGGCAGAACCCCATTATAATACTCATTTAAGAGGGACCTAATTCCAACATTCAAATAGTATAAGCGTCATGAAAACTCATTGTTCAATATACTCTACATTTCATCGAGCTTCGACCTAAATTACATAGGACATAAAGTCCGTGTGGGACACCACCAAACTAACAGCACTATCTTTTCAATTCATCTGACCCAAATCATGTGTAATAAATCCGTAATGCGTCTAGAACGCTATAACACTATCATATTTCACCGCAAATCCTGCACTCGCAAGCGCTGCAGATTCCGATCTCCCACAATATATAATTATGATCTTGAAGTGCGATACTTATCTCTCACAACATATATGATCCTAAAGAGCGAAGGGCGTCAAAAATGTGTTTTAGTTTCGGGTGTTGTGTGTGTGTGTGTGTGTTTGCGTGGCTGTGTGTGCGTGTGTGGGTGTATGATTGTGTGTGTCAATGCGTTTAACTTCTGGGAAATTGCATCGTCGACACATTCAAAGATGACACAATGGACCATCGCTGCTCACACTAACCGCAAAGGTTTGAACTTGAGGTGTCTCATTCTTGTTTAGTTTAAAAAAAAAAAAAAAGAATTGTTATAAAAGCCCCTTAATCTCAACAACATATGCAACCATGTAATCGTCCCCTATGCGCATATGTGTCCGGGGACGTTAATCTATTTTAACTAACTAACAACTGGGACTGTTTCACCCCATTTTCACCGCGTTGCTATTTTCACAACCAACCTTGACGCTTATTAATAAGCACATAAACCAATGAATATTATATGATTTGTATCAAAACCTGTACTTTTAAAAAGAGGGGAGTTTTGAGGCTTAAATTAAAATATTAAAAAAAATCCCGGTGGGGAAACATTCACTATTAATTTAAAGAGAATCTGTGGCGAAAACAAATCCTGTGTGATCCAGGCGTCCTTTCATTACGCGTGATCCTATCTCTCGCAATAGAATTAGGATCTGTTAAAGTGTGTTTCTTATCTGTTACTATATATATATCTGCAATAGTACTTTACTTAGGAGATAGTACTAAATATAGCAAACAAAGTAATACAACTTGAGGACTTGGTAGAGTGTCGGCCTGTGACTTAAATCAATTTACATTGACCTAGATCTAGATCTGCAATACAATTCTAATGCAAAAAAAGAAGAATATGCGATCATATGCTACAGTAATTTTTTTCTAAAAATCACAAACACACACAAAAAAGAAACGAAAAGAAAAGAAACCCGCACTTGTAACTTGAACTATTGGCACCTACAACAATAAAATCAAAACGAAACAAGGTGACCGGCTACTTAAACATGATCCGATACCAAGAGGACGACAGCCGGTGGTAAATTACACTTTGTTTCATAATAACAAATGACGGTATAGTCCTTTTCATGAATGGTGACTATGGCCCAGTCTGTGTAAAGCCGATGAGGTTGTGTGCGTAAGCGCGCGCGCACGTGTGTGGGTGTGTGTGTGTGTGTGTGTGCGTGTGTTTGTGTGTGTGTAAATTGTTGGGAGTAGTAGAGAAGAGGATTTGGGGTAGGGAAGGAGTGTATGAACATTAGTGAACAATTTAATGAACTGGCTTGACACTGAGCGAAGCCATGAGCGTTGCTGAGGATAGAGAAAGATGGAGTACGCCGGTGATGCCCCAACGACCTTCCAGTTACGGCATAGGATAGGATAGGATAGGAACAATTTCAGTGTTGGATTTATACGTCATATTTCTTTTTTTGTTGGGTGGTTGAAGGGGTGGGGAGGTGGGGATGAATTTTAGACAGACGGCGTCTAATACCATTATAGAAGGTAGGAAAAAACCCGAGTACCCGGAGAAAACCCTCCGTGACGTGTTAATTCCCCCCCCCCACTCCCTCTCCCATTCTCTCCTCCCTTGCGGGGTTTGGAACCCGCGACCCTTGGCGTAGGAAACGAGCTTCTTATCAGCTGAGCTACCAGAACATCCCTCTCTCTCTCTGTCTGTCTCTATCTCATTCACCCCTCTCTCTCTCTCCCCCCCCCCCTTCTCTCTCCTTCCCTTATCTGATTGATTGATTGATTTATTGTTGCTTTAGGTCCAGCGGACTCTTCCGAGCCAAATCAGGACCGGACAACCCCCGATCCGCATAAAAGATCTGCCGAAACAACCCTAGTGGGAAAATTGAATGCCCTCCACCGGCCAGTCACTTTACAATAAAGACATCCCACGCGGGGGACGGCTGAGGGTTGACCTCAACTACGCGAACACCCCGGTTACAAAAACAAAATAGAATACAACCATCATTATAAATCATCAACAAAACACATACATATAAAATGCCTATAGTGCGAAATAGTACAATCATAGGAAGCCCTAGTGACCACCCGGCAGAAAGCGTCCAACACTCCCAAGCTGATCCAACAGACCTCATACACAAACAAGGAGTCTTGTCCAGGAAGAGTTTTCAAGAAAAAAGGTAGGTCACTGATCTAGCGAAGAAGAAGAAAGTATAGCAGAGTGATAGGACAGATCAGGAATGGGAAAGAGCAAATGATGAAGACAGCGACAGTGGGAATTTAAAGCACTAAATTTCCAGAAAGTGGGGATACTATTTATACTGAAACCCCCGGCACTCCAACGGGGGGAACTGTTGCCGCAGTGAATTAGTCATGCCTACAAAGGCAAGACAGGTTTTCAACTGGGGCTTTCACTGTTCCCTTTATAGGTTAGAACAATCTACAGTGACAAGATTGCTCATGACCCCAAGGGGTCTTCCCTTATCTCTCACTCAGGAAATCATCCTTCCAATACCGATAAGAACAATAACATAGCTAGGACAATTTTTTTTGTTAACATTTCAAAATTATGACCTTGGGGTTCAAATCTGGATGCATGTCCCGCCACCATGTCGGACCCCGAATTCCTTCACACCCAGCTGTAAAAAGTTAGAACCACAGCACAGCGCAAGTCTCGGAAGTAAGGCGACACGCATGCGCATTAATCCGGGGGTCTGTAATCAGAGACCAATGGAAATTGTTTCCCCTGTGCTGTCAGAACCTGAGGCGTGACAAGTACTAACCTACATTTCAAATTGTTCCTTTTTATTCCACATACCGACCTTGCACAGGGTCAGAATACAGACTTTGATTAAGTGAAAATCTCCGAGGCCCAGTGACTCGGACAGACAGAGATCTGGTGACAAGAGTTCTGTTTCCGGGCTGATCTCCAATTTCTCACTCCTCACCCCGCAAACAGCCCCAAACTCTCTGTCCTGGCTGAATTAGCGACGGAAGGATCTTTTTACCAAGACACTGAACGGAGCTGTCTATAAATCAAGGGGAAGATAAGCGAGTGTATGTGGCGATGACCCCCCTCTCTACCCTCCATCTCCTATCCCCCTTCAATTCTGTCTTCTCTTAAAAACAGCCTGACGCCGGAGGAACCCCCCCCCCCACCCCTCCCTCCAATCCATTATTTTCATTTCGAAGCGGATCCAAATCCAATCTAGTATTTTTCGTTTGGAGAGGATCACCATTCATTCATCCTAATGGGACTGTACTGATCAATCTGCCGGATATTACTTGCACGCCCCTTCCTTTTTCCAGATACCACGGCACCAGATTGCAAATATAGTGCATGGTAGTTCATACTCATAAAAATACAACAGTAAGTTTTCTTTTCCGTGGTGGGCAAGAGAAAGGTGGCCATTTTCTACTGTTCATCTTACATTACATTACATGATTATTGCTTTAGGTCCAGCGGACTCTTCCGAGCCAAATCAGGACCGGACAACCCCTGATCCGCATAAAAGATCTGCTGAAACAACCCTAGTGGTAAAACTGAAAGCTCTCCACCAGCCAGTCACTTTACAATAAAGACATCCCACGCAGGGGACGATGAGGCTACACTCTAATTTATTGAACCCCCGTTTACAAAAACAAAATAGAATACAAACATCATTATAAGTTATCAACAAAACACATACATATAAAATGCCTACACTGCTAAAAATAATAACATCATAGGAAGCCCTAGTGGCCACCTGGCAGAAAGCGTCTAATATTCCCAAGCTGATCCAACAGACCTCATACACAAATAAGGAGTTTTGTCCCGGAAGAGTTTTCAAGAAAAAAGGTAGGTGACTGGTCTAGCGAAGAAGAAGATAGTATAGCAGATTGATAGAACAGAGCAGGAATGAGAAAGAACAAATGAGAAAGACAGCGACAGTGGGAATTTAAAGCACTAAATTTCCAGAAAGTTGGGATACTATTTATACTGAAACCCCCGGCACACCAACGGGGGGGAGGGGGGGGGGGAACTGTTAATCTTGGCAGTGTAATTGCTCTGGTGGCTCAGTGTTGATTTAGATCCCTACACCTCTCTTCTCTGGGAAGGTTATCCCCGCCAAGATTGGGTTGTAAATGTTAAACTTCAATATTCATTAATCGGACTACTTCTATACGTTTGTATATATATTGTGTGCGACTCTGTCGTGTAATAACGTTGGACCCTATAAACAATGACTTACTAACTAACTCGTGTAATGGAATAATTGATATTTTCAAATTATAACTTTTCTTTTACATAATGACACATTTTCTGTATTTTGTAGGGAGTATTCACTTGACCTTTGTTTTCTTCTCCAGACTACGAGACTTGCTTCCCCTCTCCACCCCATCATCTAAATCATCTAAATGGACCTTTCACTGTGGACGTCGTGGTAGTCAAGCAAATGGGTAGCGTTCACTATATTAATTATACAGGGCTGCAATAGGTCAAACTAAACACCTGGGTTAAAGGGGCTCACTTGGACCACGACCCCTCGACAATCCCTTTTAACAGTCACAATGAGTGTTTCCCCCTTTTAAAAAAATACAACAACAATTTCCAATGTATGGTTACTTTTTCAGTGAACAAATGACGTAGTGTTTGTGTGCCTATTGATACCAACAGCCTCGGGCAAGCCAGACAACATTCTGAAGCTAAAAATAGCAGCTGACAAAGCCGGCAGAGGGAACGAGGAACCCGTAAAAACAATTGCTCGTAAGGTTCTTCGTTTTAGGTTTGATTTTAAAAACAAAATACAATTTTAAATGTTAAACGCTATAATAGCTGTTTTCTCGGGTCAGGGATGTGTGGGAGTGAGGAAAGACGGGGTAGGTTGAGAGGAGGGGGAGGGGGAGGGGAGGGGGAAATTTAAAACAACAACAACAACGACGACGGCGACGACGATGATGGTTTTTAAACTCGCGTTTTTTAAATTGTGTGTGTGTGTTGTGTGTGTGTGTGTGTGTGTGTGTGTGTGTGTGTGTGTGTGTGTGTGTGTGTGTGTGTGTGCAGTTTATTATCCCTTTCTATCGGAAATCCTGGGCCGCCTCCCTTGGGGAAGGCGTAGTCGCAGCCTGTGGCGCGGCCAAACACAACCTATTTGTGATTTTTGAAAATTTGCTGGGGGAGCAAACCGGAGTACCCGGAGAAAACCCCCGAGACGTTGCCCGAGTCGAAAGTAAATAATATTCGAAGAAACATAACGCCCAGAGGCTGGATCGAACCCACACCTGTCAGGCGCCATTGGTTTCTGGCTTGTGGACAAGGCAAGTTAGTCCTGCCTTAGCCCACTTGGCCACAACGCTCGCTGAGTGCGTGCCAAGCGCGTGCATGAATGAAAGACCCGCGGCGCAGGGAAAGATGATCGTGGGAGATATAAATCAAAGAGTACAAGTTTTCCTGTACGCTAACGAAGGTCTAGGCTGTCGCAGATAATTATATGCTTTGTACAATACGAACACAGGGGGAATCAGGACTCTAAAGCACACTGCGTACCCGAGATCCGCGAAGGCATAAATTCACTTCTCGTAGACTTCTCGTAGATCTAACCCCCGTTGGGGTGCCGGAGGTTTCAGTATAAATAGTATCCCCACTTTCTGGAAATTTAGTGCTTTAAATTCCCACTGTCGCTGTCTTTCTCATTTGCTCTTTCTCATTCCTGCTCTTTTCTATCAATCTGCTATACTATCGTCTTCTTCGCTAGACCAGTCTCCTACCTTTTTTCTTGAAAACTCTTCCGGGACAAAACTCTTTGTTTGTGTATGAGGTCTGTTGGATCAGCTTGGGAATATTGGACGCTTTCTGCCAGGTGGTCACTAGGGCTTCCTATGATGTTATTATTTAGCAATGTAGGCATTTTATATGTATGTGTTTTGTTGATAATTTATAATGATGTTTGTATTCTATTTTGTTTTTGTAAACGGGGGTTCGATAAGTTGGGGTGAAGCCTCAGCCGTCCCCTGCGTGGGATGTCTTTATTGTAAAGTGACTGGCTGGTGGAGAGCTTTCGGTTTTACCACTAGGGTTGTTTCAGCAGATCTTTTATGCAGATCGGGAGTTGTCCGATCCTGATTTGGCTCGGAAGAGTCCGCTGACCTAAAGCAATAATAATGTAATGTATGTAATGTAGATCTAAGCTTCAGTAAGTCTGATCTATGCAATTTGAACCCCTGGTTACTACTGCGTGATTGAAACTCCTCTCTCTCTCTCTCTCTCTCTCTCTCTCTCTCTCTCTCTCTCTCTCTCTCTCTCTCTCTCTCTCTCTCTCTCTCTCTCTCTCCAGTAAAGAAGAATTACTGTACACGGTGGCTTAGACTAATGAAGGCCATCTTACTCCCCCTCTCAAGTAAGGCTTGAAGTCCACTCGAGTGTTTGACTTTCATAAGGGAGATTAGGAAAGCCTCCTCGTCTAGGCTCAGCAACGCTGTATGCTCTAGGTTATCGCCTTGGCTATGGGATGACGAACATTCAACAGTACCTTCAACACTATGAAGCATGTTGAAGATGTCGTTGAAGCTGACACTTTAAATCAAATAAAAGCGTTAAGCATAGATAGCCAATGTTCAAAGGAAACTGAACGATCATCAATCCGTTTTTGCAGACAGCTTTTACGCTCGTCAACGTTGAAATTCCCGTTCACCGCCGTTGATCCTCTCAACAACAAATGAATAAATTTAAAAAAAATCGATGAAACGTGTAATTCAGGCATTGGCACCACAGGTAAACTTAATTCGAGAATTGATGAGTACAACCTAGGTAATACGGTTCTAATCGTCGACACTGGATTACTTCAAGAGTTTTCGAACCCTTAACGACGTTAAAGTGTGTCTGAAATCAAGATCAAAATACGAAGAAAAAAAAACTTATAAAATTCACGCTAAAAGAATAAAATTAGCTTAAAAAAATAATATTCATGCATTGTGTGTGTGCGTGTGTGTATGTGTGTGTGTGGGTGTGTGTGAGTTTGTGTGTGTGTGTTTGCGAACTCCAACGCCTGTAGTAACAGACGCTGTTTTGACAGCATAGCCTGGTTACTTGCCCCTGATGCAACGTCACGATGATCTAGCCTATAAATAATTGTGTGTGTGTCGAAGTCTGTCGACAGACCATCACACAAGCCATTGGACAACACGATGACCTGCTCACAGTGGTGAAGAAACGGGAAATCCGATGGTATTGTAACGTCACCAGATCATCAGGCCTTGCAAAGACTATTCTGCAAGGCACAGCGCAAGGAGGTAGAAGAAGAGGGAGACCGAAAAAGAGGTGGGAGGACAACATTCGAGAATGGACTGGTTTGACACTGAGCGAAGCCATCAGGGCTGCTGAGGACAGAGAAAGATGGAGTATGCTGGTTAAACGATCATCTGTGGTGCCCTTACGACCTCCGAGTTACGGGACAGGATAGGATAGGATAGGATAGGAAGTTTTTTGCTCCACAAATGCAACCTCATTCATTTAAATGCTTTTTTTTCCAGCAGGTATTGTAGTAATGCTGGCATTGACAGTTTTGCTTCCCTTCCTTCCAGCCCCTCTTCCTCCCCCTCCCCACTCGCATTCTGTTAAGATACAGAGAGCAAACTTAGGTAGTCTTGATCAAGCTAAAACGGCACGTTCCCTAACAAGCTCAAACTAAGCAGTAACCATTTGGACCTCATCACCGCATCCCCGGCTGTTTAACCTGTTTAATCTTCGAGTCTGGTCAGAAAAGGTTGGGTCATTTTTATTTTTTATTGCTTTTTTAATTCTTATTTTTTTATTTTGATTTCTTTTTGCTCTGAAGAGAAAACTTTTGCCGCAACAATTTTGATGATTCAACTCTTCTAGAATTCAAAATTACAATGAGTTTTAAAAGTGTGAGAATTTGATTTCAGACACACTTTAAGACATTTAAGATTTGTTGGCTTTAGACGTGCGTGGGATTGGACGACACCGGATAAAGATCCGCACAAACTGCAGCTATACAAATGGGTTGGCACCGCCTCAACTTCAATTAACACAAACGAATTAACTCCAAATTCATCTCCGAGGCACCCGGTACGGTTTGTTTATTCATAAAGGTTTTTCACATGGATATAACAATACCAGAAACAAATATAAATTTTAAAAGAATAAAATAGTAATTAAAAAACAACAACATAGTGTATTCATTATGCGCATGCTTTAAAAAAAATGAGCACCTGAGTTCATCGTCCTAAAGAGAATAATAATTATTGTTTTTTGAGAATTTGACTTGCTTGACAAAAGACTAAAAAGTACCTGCGTCAATTACAAGTTGAGAATAACGATTATAGTAGCATAGACAACAAAGCCAGCATTTCAGGTCAACTCTATTAAAAACGAAATCAAAGTGGCCGCCATGACACATCGCTGTGCGGGGAATGTGGAAGGACAAGAACAGTCACTCTTGTCATAGATCTACTACTGCATAATTATGTCCCTTGTTTCATTGCTAACCAGACTATCCAAGGCCTAAAATAAAACATCCACAGTATAGTTATATTATATGCAGATTTCATCAATACAACGCAAAAAAAAAAGAGTATACTATAACGCAAAATATAATATCTTCTTCTTCTTCTTCTTCTTCTTCTTCTTCTTCTTCTTCTTCTTCTTCTTCTTCTTCTTCTTCTTCTTCTTCTTCTTCTTCTTCTATTTCTTCTTCTTCTATTTCTTCTTCTTCTTCTTCTTCTTCTTCTTCTTCTTCTTCTTCTTCTTCTTCTTCTTCTTCTTCTTCTTCTTCTTTTCTACATCACAAATTATATTTGTTGTTGTTGTTGTTGTTGTCGTTGGTGTGGTTTTTTTTTCTTCTTCTTCCTCTTTGTCTTATACAACACAAAATAACATTTTATCGTCTTCTTCTCCTTTTTCTTCTTCTTTAATTTTTTTTCTTTTGTTTCTTTCTCTTTCTTCTTTCTTTCTTTCTTTCTTTCTTTCTTTCTTTCTTTCTTTCTTTCTTTCTTTCTTTCTTTCTTCTTTCTTTCTTTCTTCTTCTTCTTCTTCTTCTTCTTCTTCTTCTTCTTCTTCTTCTTCTTCTTTTTCTTCTTCTTCTTCTTCTTCTTCTTCTTCTTCTTCTTCTTCTAATTTTGTTCTTTGTTTATTTCTTTGTTTCTTTGTTTCTTTCTTTGTTTCTTTCTTTCTTCTTCTTCTTCTTCTTCTTCTTCTTCTTCTTCTTCTTCTTCTTCTTCTTCTTCTTCTTCTTCTTCTTCCTCCACCTTCTGCGCCTTCTTCCTCCCTTTTCCCTTTCTTACCCCTTTACATCAAAACTGCGAAATGTGGCTTTTCTATGTTTGAAGAGCAGGAGTATCGATACGTAGGTAGACGCCAAATCGATAGCGTACCACAGTACATGGACCAAGAATAACTGAGTCAATATTAACAATCATTATGGCAAACATTGGCAATTTCAAACAAAAGTGTATAATTTGCTTTTTAAAAAAAAGTACATTTAATGCATCGCACATAGAAGGCACATTTTGTCAACAAACAAATACTGAGCAAAAAGAACAGTAACGTATTATGCAAAATTATTTACCAGTAACAAAACAATAAACTCTTTGCGTACTCTGGTGGGACTACTCCGCTCAGCAATGGGCTTTCGAGGAAAGGAACATCGGTTTTAAAGCTGCTAGCCTGGCTTTTAACAAGTAGGTCAACTTCTTAAAGCAAAAAGAGTCCGGACAGTTTTTCAGAACATAATGGTAAAAGGAAAAAAAGAACCACACTCACACACACACACACCATTAAACACACATTCATACACGCACATACTGCCATGATCAAAACACTTTGATCCAGTGTAAGGAACTGGAAGAAAGCAACAAGGAATTTGGTCGCATCAATCGTAAAATACAAAAGCTTAAGACGCATTTCTAGCTTTACTTCTGACAGTCCACAACATTACTGTATCATCATCATCATCATCATCATCATCATCATCATCATCATCATCATCATCATCATCATCATCATCATCATCATCATCATGGTGACAAAAGAAAAAGCTTTTCATCAAAACATGCATCTGGTTTTGGAGGCAAATCTAAATGCATAGATATAGATATATATAAATCGGTTATGAAACGAATGCCACACAGAGACATCGACGAGTGGAACACAATATAACTTGCTGCTAGAGACAATGTTAAGAGACACGGTCGGTGACAGTCATTCTGTCACATACACACAGACTGCAACAACAATGTATACTATAGCGCTCTTTTCTAGGCAGAGTTGCTGCGCAAGGCGCTATGCTGAGTCCAAATGTCCAAAGATGGCAATAATAATAAATGCTGCAGTATTGCCCTATGCAGTGTCAGTGGGATCTCCTCCCAGCGTCAAACGATCACGACGATGGTGATTTTGGAAAACCTTCAACGATCAACATAACATGTTACACTGTCTTTTTAAGAACAAATTCGGACGTCACACAGTCTTTAAGAAAGGTGCCAGGTGTCACGCTGTAGTTAAGAATGAAGTCAGATGTCACACCCTCTTTAAGAATGACGTCAGATATCACACCATCTGTAAGAATGAAGTCAGATAGAACACAGTCAGATGTCAAACCATCTTTAAGCACAAAGTCAAATGTCACTCCTATCTTTAAGACTTAAGTCAGATGTTACACCATCTGTAACAATTAAAGTCAGATGTCTTTAGGAATGAAGTTATAAGTCACACTGTCCTGGAAACGAAATGACGTCAGTGACGAAACTAACGTGTTCGTTGTGGGCATCTGTTGTTAAGTAACAGCATACAGAAAGTCAAACCAACATTGAACTAGGCTACATCGTTCTGTTCTGGATGATACATACAGAGTTTCTGGCCTCAAAGTTGAAATGAGACATAGCAAACGATTAGGCACATTTACAGTACATCACAAACTTACATACGTCGGTCACTAAGGTCTCGTCCAAAGCCAAACAGGACAGTCCGGTTCTTTTAATTGTCTGGACAACAACACTTTTGTTGGTATGTCAGACTCAACACAACCCAAAGCAACCTACCTACCTACAGCACTGGTACAACAAGCCGATACTATTTGCGTCTCTCTAACGCTGTTTTATTGAAATCTCCACGTAAATTGCCTGAGGTCAATAAAAGAATTTTGTTCTGGTCTAGGCCTACCTGCCATTGTATCTGAGGTCCCATAAACCAGTTAAAAAATATAATGATCACACAACATTGCAACCGAGACTAACAAGAACAATGGCGCTAGTCCAAAAGGTCACACTATGCACTTCGTGATACTGGAATCCTGTGGCAAACGGGATTACGTCCGCAAGTTCATGTCTTATTATAAAACACAAAGTATCCATTCATAACAGTCACGGGAACAGTGGTAAGCCTATTTTCTTGTAGTTTTATTCACTGATAACGCAATCCATATAGTACGCAGTCTCCAACATCTAAATGTTGGTAGAATGCGCGCAAAATATTTCCCATGAATTTATTTTTATTATTTACACAGTTCGATGCTTATTTGGTCTACGTTCATGTTTCGACAAGCACGGTCACCATAATTCAAAAACGTCAATGTCTCACGTATAAAATAGGATTCCTGAATGGAGGCAGAGTCATCGCATGATGTCAACTTAAAATGTTGTCAATGAGTGACGTAAGTTTTATTCTTGTTTATGAGGTCCTTCAGTAGAGCCGACGTCCTCACAAAACACTGGCCACAAGTTCTAGACACATTTCCTCTTCGGGACTGAGAGTGGCCGTGAAGTCTGGACTGAGGTCAGGGGAGAAGTCGGCGCTGAGCGTGGCGGCAAAGAAGTCCAGGTCCCCAACTCCCACAACGTCCATGTCTGACGTCGGCGACGACAACAACGACTCTTCATCGCCGCTGTTCCTGCTGGGCGTCGTCGTCGTTGTGGACGCCGCGTCCGACCCCAGGTCATCGTTGCAGACCAACAGGTCAAGGCCGAGGTGTAGGTCACCGCGATGCAGGTATCCTCCTGTGCTGAGCACCGTGTCTTTACACGTCATGACGCTGTCCGCGCTCCTGATGACGCCAGCTAACACGTCATTTTTGGAAAACATGCCCGCGTCACAGACTGAGGAGGAGATGCCCTTGCTACACACCACGCTGTCTTTTCTAGCACTGACAGCGTTGTGCTCCATGCTGTCTCTGACGGTAAAATTGGCTAGAACAGAGTCTGTGTACATTGGTTGTGGCGCTAGAGACAGGTCATTGAGGGTATTGCCTATCACGTCCTGATAGCCAGTGACTGCACGACGGTCAACACTACTAGCCACACCAACACCACTGGCTACCACATCAGCAGTATTGTCCTTGGTTTTTGGCTCTCGTCGTCTGCTGGTGCTTCTGGACATTGGCCTCTTGCTGGCTCCCTTCCTGCCGCCATTGTTCTTGGCTTTGCTACAGGCTGAGGGTGTTTTAGCGTTACTGCTGCCACTGTTCGGCAACGCCGCGTTACTTGGTACAGTCGTAGTGTGAATCACAGGCGGTGAGAGGGCCAAACCTGCGCCACAGTGAGCAGAATAAGATCCACACAAAGAGTCGCGATGGGCAGCAGGCAGTGTCGTGCTGTCCACCGTGTAGGCCATGGTATTGTTGTTGGTGCACGTCACCTCACCGTGGTTTGTGTATAACAGGTTGTTGTCGTGGCTTTGAGAGGAAGCTGCCACGTCATACGTGACGTCTTTAGCGCTGTAAGTGATGTCAGCATGGCTAGAGGCGCTGTTGTCGGACTCTTGCAGCATATCGGCCAGTGCAGCGATGTAGTTGATGGCTAGGCGTAGCACGGTGATCTTGGTAGGCTGGTTCTTGTTGGCGCCACGTCCACCACCACTACCACCGACACTGCCGCCACTGCCGCCGCCGCCGCCGCCACTGCCTTTTCCACAACCTTTACGGCTGCCCTTGGTGCTGATGGTGGCGGTGCTGTGAAGACTGTCGTCGCTGCCCGAGGCTTCGGCGCCTGCCATGAGTTCAAGACCGTGCTGTGGGAGCACACTCTTCAGGTTGTCGAAGGCCTCGTTGATCTCCGCCATGCGACATCGCTCCCTGGCGTTGGCGGACCTCCGCCGGTACTTGCTCAAGGGAGGGGGTCGAGTCTTGGTTTTCTTCCCCTTCCCTCTTCCTACTCCCCCTCCTCCACCTCCTTCCGCTCCTTTCTCCTTCTTCGCCTTCTCCTCCTTCTCTTTCGGTTGACTGCTTGTTTCCGTCTGAACGCGAGTCCGCAGCGAGCTCCGCCGGAGGTTGTACTTCTCGCATCGCTTGGGCTGCTCTGACGTGCCATTGTCGTGATCAGAGGACGTCATGCTTTCTTTGTCTGTCGCAGAATCCATCGTTTGTTAAACCCTCGATCACCTGCAAAGACATACGCAATATTTTAAAAGTGGGAGATTATCAATAGTTTAATAAATAAGTTCCACAAAGACGCATTTTGTGAGACGTAGGCTACAAACTTAAGCAAATGATCTTACCTAGACATCACTATGAGAGGGGAAATCGCACGAAGAAAGGATTTGGTTTCCTTCCGTTTGATGTCATTCCACCAAATGCTTGTTTTAGTTAGGCTTACTGTAAACGATGAGTTTGTTCTTATAAGTCTTCGAAACAGTGACTAACTAACTATTTGGTTGATATAATTCGCGAAATTTACCTTTATAAACTAAATCCAACCAAAAACGAGTCTCTGAGTCACAGTTTTCTTAGACCTACACGCAACACTAAATTTAACCCATTACATGCCATAGATTATTATTATTATTATTATTATTATTATTATTATTATTATTATTATTATTATTATTATTATTAATTTATTTATTATTATTTTTTTATATACAGCGCTTTTTCAGCTCAAGAACTGTTCCAGGCGCGCTGACCGATACAGGATCTCACTCATGTCGCTTGAAGCGCTCACTAGCTGCCTTAGGTATATAGTCTGACGCCCCAGACCACTAAGCCCAATCGGGGGCCATAGGAACCCTAAAGACTCTCTTAAAAATAATAATGCAATAAGGAATAAATAAATTAATTAATTAATATACCACTTTATAGCTACGGACTACTTGATTGTCTCCAAGCAATGAAGGCATGATCACAGCGACGGTAATGGTTAATCATTTCCTGCCAGAATTTCAAACTTCAAACTCGGACCACTATCTTGACTTACAATTCCCACTAGAAAGAAGAAACGGTCGGGGGAGTCCGGACTGAGGCGTCAGTTCCTATTAAATTGATGAACTTAATGGAACAAAGCTTAATAATAGGTCACACACAAAAGAATTATAGTTAATATGTATAAATCACTATCTATTGTGTCAAAAATCATTGTCTTAAATGAATGAACGTTTATTTTATTTATTTAAACGTTTTTGTACAGCGCATTTCCAGCTGAAGACCTGCTCAAGGCACTCACCGATACAGGATCTAACTCAAAGCCGACCGAGGCGCCCACTTGTCAGCTGTGGGCGCATAGTCTGACGCCCAGACGACTGAGCTCAATCTTGGGCCACCGAGGATGGGAAGAAGAAGCTTAATGCGTGGTGGGTGTGTTTGTGTACACGGCACTCACCCGTCTAGGACATGAGCGTCAGGATCTTTAAAACCCCAAGGAGTAGGGGCTCAGGGTAATTTATGTGTTGTTTTGTATACTCCAAGCTGTAAACGGGGTTTGAACCACGCAATGCTATCGCCTGACCACCGAGTACACTGCGTACGTATACCACTGAGCCAAATGCGCTCTGAACAGACGTTCAGTAAAAACAACGGAACTGAAATCACACGAAGTATGATGGAGAATGTGCATTGGATCAACGATAAAGGTTTTCTTCTTTCTTTTTAAATTGTGAAGTCAAGAGTGGACCGATTTGTAGTTTTAAATAACGTCTTTGTTATTCTTTCACATTTCCGGCAGAATTTTATACGTGTATATTACTAAAGAGAACAAAAAGTGAAAAATAGAACTATATATAATTATATATTTTAAGTTAATTGTTTATTGTCTCTCGATTCTTTATTTGTTGCTTGCGCATCACACTGTAATTTGTAGAGAAAAATATCTTATCTTGTCTTATCTTATCTTATCTTATCTTATCATAATAATGTATACAGAAAGATAACATGTTATCTTACTTTATTAATTTTTTCGTATCATATATCATATCATATCATATCATATATCATATCATATCATATCATATCATATCATATCATATCATATCATATCATATCATATCATATCATATCATATCATATCATATCTTAAGCAGTGATTAGGACTCATTGTCCTGCTCCAGGTTAAGACACCGCCCAGCTCCAGTACTAACTTGGATGGTACTTGCTAATATTGTGGATGTGACAAACACGAGTTGCAGAAAAAAAAAGAACGAACAGCGCACAACATCCTTATTCGCCCTTCCTGTTAATGGCTACCCGAGTCTATTTTTAATCGAGGAAGACACAGTACAAAGAGATAGGAGATAGGGCCCAACCCTCATCAAGCTGGACCTAAGAAAAAAGACACCTTTCTCTTTCTAAGGGTCTAGTTTTACCTAATGTTTATTATTGTTTTTCACACAGACCATGTTCAAAAGACCTAACTGTAAGAAAGCTATCAGTCATAGCATATTGGCTTCCAATATAACAGAGAAAGCAAAACAAAATAGTGATCACCAGTCAGTGCTAACAAAAGAACCAATGAAGGCCTCAAAACGGTAACTCTTACCTGTAAATGTGTACAGTTCTTGCTGGTATCAGAAGTTAGGAACAAAACAGAAAGAAGAACAAAATACACCCACCCGCACAAGAACACTAGTCAGTTTAAAAGCATTTCTGGTGTCAGAAACGTGCACTATATAAACAAAGGTATCAGTCCCAAAAACACTTCTAGTGTCAGACACGTGCACTATATAAACACAGGCACAGAACACGGTGTCAGTCAAACAAACTTTAAAAAAAAAACCTCTAGTGTCAGACCTGTGCACTAAATAAACACAAGCACAGATCACATTACAGTTTTGTCAACAAGGACGTGGAGCTCACAGGTCGGCGAGCATGTGTACATCACACCTCACACACACGCTCCACACCTCCGAGCAGAGGCACAGTGTAAGCTACACTTCTGAAAGGTCGCGGAGATGTCACAAGAGAAGGTCAAAGGTAAAGATCACGTGAACTTGCTGCACTAAAGTTGTATTAGTGTTACGTGAAACGTCACACTTCAGGATTGGTTTGAGTCTCTACAACCTGAAGACAGATGGGGTTTTTTGTGTTGTTTTTTTTTTAAAGATTGTTTTCACAGAAGAATCACAGTCCATTTAAAATGAGCTTGACTGGAGCTGATTTTATGTAAAACCGATTCTAAAAGTCAGTGCTGACTATAACTTGTAGGTCTTTCTTCAAGAGGTCGTCTGATTCAGTTCTGACATTACAGATCTTTTCTCCAAGAGACGGCCAAAATGAGACACCGGTACTGTTTTATTAAAAAAAAAGAAAAAAAAAAGAAACTGGAAATGCTGAATTCGTCCATTTAGTGTAGAACTACGAATGCCTAAGTATGTCGTTACTGCAGGTTGTTTTCATTACAGTTTTTGGGTATTAAAGATAAGTTGGTCTGCAAGGATATTTATAGATTTACCAAAAAAAAAAAAATAACAACCTTGTCTGTGAAAGCAGAGCAGACATGTACTGACGTAAGTCTCCACTCTGCAATGACTGTCATGGAGAGGTGCTAAACCTATATTGACGCAGAGGCTCCACGACGCGAGGACAACTACTTCATCGCCTATAAGTACACTACTACACTACCCTCAGAGGATCCTCCAAACAGCGTCCTTCAGTGAAGAAGCGCATTGTAGAAGAATATTAGACCAATGATTTTTTTCCCCTCCTTCTAAACACAGTCCACAAGGCCACCGAAAGGCTACACTGGCCTAGACGACAATCACCAAAGACGTGACCGATGTCAGAGTGTGTGTTGTGTTGTGTTGTGTGGCGCGTCCCTGAGGGTGATCACGGCTCTGGCCAAACACGCCACTCCACCAAATAACGTTTGCCCACTTCACCACACGACTGAAGACAGGAGTTAGTTTTTACGACAGTCTGAAAGCTGTAGTCACCAGTTTGTGACTTCTCGGAGTATCATTTACCACCAAACTCATTTTTGACCGAAATCTTCTCTTAGGCGGTTGGTTGTTCACTTTCTTTTTCAAATGGGAAATCTCGTTAATGGCGGCTCGGCTGGACTCGTTTTTCAGCTATGCAGGCTCGTGCTTGATGGGGAGGAGCTGATAGATTGTTTTTGTGGAGTTGTAAGATTGTTTGGCCGACGGGAGTCCATACACACTTGACTCAGTTCGAGCTTGGTCTCGTCTCACTGACATAGTTCTTCAACACATGACTGCAATCAAAAGTTTTTATTCTTGTCTGCTGAGGGGGGAGTGGAAAGGAGGTCAAAGGTCAAACCTGAGCGAAGTATATGTAAAATCACTGTTGTTAATTTAGCTGGATATTTAACACCATACTGTCAGTATCTTTTTTTTAATCACCGTATTTCTGACTTGTTTCTTTCTAACATGCAATGCAGACACTCGAGTAAGACGTTTTGATCGTTAAAAAAAAAAGCCAGACATCCCCTATATCTTGTTTCGCTGTTACTATTACTACTACCTCCGGTTGTAAGCAACACTATCGTTCTCTGCACTATGATGACTAAATGCTCGCACAAACGCACACCGCTTGCCTCTAGTTATGGCCACAACTCCAGAAGGTCTTCACGAGGCGTTTGTTTGCACAGGTCGCTGGTACTTCTTAACGTTGCTTTGCGACAGTCTGGAACCTCAAAAGCGAATCTGCCAAACTGTTGAGCCGTGTTAAATATTTTTTTTTAAAACAAAAGAACAACACGACGAACAACCGTGTGTTATTGTTTTTGATACAGTCTATTCACCAAGTCATTACTCTCTCGCTGTGCGGAAATGTTGAGCGCTTCCTGAAACAAGCAAAACAAGAATGTGTTACAGTTCAGACTAAACTACCACCAAAAAAACAAACAACAAATCACTTGCTCGTGCAAGGATAAATAATATAGAATATTAATCACAGATAAATAATTACACAACCAAAGCAAAAAAAAAAAGTTCTACTACTATTGCTGCAGAGAATAATAACAACAACGACGACGTTGACGACAACGACGACGATGATGATGATGATGACGATGATGATGATGATGATATAACTACTACTACTACTACTACTACTACTACTACTACTACTACTACTACTACTACCAGTCAACACTTGCAGACCCTACACTGGCACAAAGAAAGGAAACGAGTGAATGAGAGGAGGAGTGTCGTTAAGCACCTTAACTGGAGCCAGTTAATGCATTTTCATTACTGCAGCTTATCCCGTCATCTACATCTTCCACAGCCAGTCCTACTCGCCCCTCGCTCACCTCCTTCCCCTCTTCCTTCTCCTCCACATCCTATACTGCTCTGTCTCTGTCTCTGTCTTTCTGTCTCTCTGTCTCTCTGTCGTTGTCTATCTCTGTCTCTCTCTGTCTCTCTGTCTGTCTGTCTCTCATCCACTCTCTCTCTCTCTCTCTCTCTCTCTGTCTCTCTCTGTCTCTCTCTCTCTCTCTCTCTCTCGACTAGAAGATTGGAATGTGCAGCCAAGCTGGAAGACAGGTCCCTAGGACCTAAAGCTATTATCCTATTTAAAGGTTTTGACTTCTCTCTCTCTCTCTCTCTCTCTCTCTCTCTCTCTCTCTCTCTCCCTCTCTCTCTCTCTCTGTTGGGCCGGGTAGCTCAGTTGGTAGAGCGGCTTACTAGTAACCGAAAGGTACCTGGTTCGAATCCCGGATTGGCCAACGCGTGACCATATTATTTTCCCCTTACCATCAACTGGTTCGCTGGTGTGAGAATAATGTGACCAGTAGTCGCCTATACGCTTCGGTGTCGTGTGACTATAATCTACAGTTACCCTTTTTTACACCTCTCTCTCTCTCTCTCTCTCTCTCTCTCTCTCTCTCTCTCTCTCTCTCTCTCTCTCTCTCTCTCTCTCTTTCTCTCTCTCTCCCTCGTCCTCCGAAGTGCAAAACTTAACGAACGCCTTCTACCTTTAAAAACACTTTTTAAAAAGATCCTTGATATAGTTAAAGATTTGGTGGTTTGGTTAGAATGCGCAAAACATAATTATAATACGCTTAGTTCCATTTAAATACACATGTTTCATTCCTTCATCTAGAGTTCAATTTTGTTTGTTTGTTAAGAATGTCAATATGAGTGTGAGACTGAATGAGTGCGAATAGTTTGATGTATCTTTTTTTAAAAAAAGTTTTAATTATTAACATTATAGTTACTTTTATTGTTATTGTTCATAAAGTTATTATATTATTATTATTAAATGTTGTAAAATTAGGTCTTGCCTAAAACCTTTATCCCATGAAAGTTTTCAACTTCAACATTTTTCAACTTCTCTCTCTCTCTCTCTCTCTCTCTCTCTCTCTCTCTTTCTTTCTCTCTCTCTCTCTCTCTCTCTCTCTCTCTCTCTCTCTTTCTCTCTCTCTCTCTCTCTCTCTCTCTCTCTCTCTCTCTCTCTCTCTCTCCCTTGCAATCTTACTCGATCTCGCTACACTTACCACATTCATTACTTTAAGCAAGCCAGCTTTGCTACCACCTATCTTGTGTACTACATAAACTGTTCACCTCGTCCTTCTACACATGTCGTCTCCTCTTTAAAACAACTCCTAGGCAATTCTTGCTACACTAAAACGGGCGTACAAAATGATAAAATCGCTTTGGTTTAGCGTAATATACAACTAATGCCGTCATTCTCTTTCTCGTCTTAACGACACGCCAAGAAATATTCTTGCTACATTAAAACACACCAAAACCATAAAGTCATATAATTATAGTATGCAATGTAGTGTATATTAAATGCCAACGTGATGTACTATAGAGTACATAAATTACCATGGTGATGTAATCTAGTGTACATAAAATGCCAACTTAATGTAATCTAGTGTATATAAAATGCCAACTTAAGTTAATGCAATATAGTGTGCTTAAAATGCCAGACTATTTGTCTCGTCTCGCCTCTTCGTAATAAAACTCCTTTTCTTCTAATAACAAGCCCAGATATATTTTGTTTGTTTTATTGCGAGTAGTGCCTGTCATGTCTACAGTCGCAGATGAAATGTCATTACTACTGTAAAACTACTAATGCGCGCCCACATACAAGCATACTGTCATCCCATTTGTACTACATAATTATGTACAGACATCCATAAGTGCCAACCTAGTGTCCCCCTGCACATACATCCTAGTTGTAGTTCACGCATACATAATACATGCCAACCCAAGTTACTCTACTTCTGTACAGAAAAGAAACACTACAAGCATTCTGTCATCCTATTTGTACTACATACATACATACATACATACATTCATACATACAATTGTGCATGCATACATATATCCTATCCTATCCTATCCTATCCTGTCCTATCATATCCCGTAACTCAAAGGTCGTTGGGGCACCACAGATGTTCGTTTAACCAGCGTACTCTTCTCTGTCTGTTCTCAGCAACCCTGATGGCTTCGTCCAGTGTCAAACTAGTCCATTCTCGAATGTTGTCCTCCCACCTTTTTTCTGTCTCCCTCTTCTTCTGCCTCCTTGCACCGTGCATACATACATACATACATATAATTATGCATACATACATAAATACATAATACGTACATATACATACATATATATACATGCATACATACATATACATACATACATGCATACACATATACATACATACATGCATACACATATACATACATACATACATACATAAATGCCAACCCACCTTACCCTAGTTTTGTACAAAAAACACCCAAAGAGCAAGGTTTCGCTACAATATGTCTTTTTGATTTAATTTATGATTATAAACTGTCAAGCTCCTTCTTCCGTTGCCATATATGTAGCTATCTGGGTCTTGCTATATTTAAACTTCTCCCTAATGTTTTATTTTTAACATAACTATATTTAAACTTAAATTATGGTTGTTTCGGTTGTTGTTGTTGTTCTTTTTAATCCTCCCCAACCCAAAAGGGGGCAAGCAATGGGATTAAATCTTGAATCTCGAAATTGAATCTTGAACCCCGCCAAAATAGCAGTTAATCGGGTTTCTATAAAAGGAATATAATTTCAGATACTGCAGATTTCGAAAAGGGCTTGAAGTATATTGGCGAACTTGTTAAAGTTATTTTACGAGCACTTGCATTTGACACTTGACATTTCTGTCATCTGAATGTGTTAAACTTAAAGTGTTAATTTGTTAACTTTAAGTTGTTAATTTGCTACCTTTAAGTGTTTGTTTTCTTTTAAATTGCTTTCTAGGTGAAGGTAAAAGCGTATCCGTGACACTTAGGTCGTTAAGGAAGGATGCGTTTAATACCTCCATTTCCCTCTAGGCCAGCTTAATGAAGGCGGGATCTAACTCCTCTCTCCCTCTCTCTGCGTTACCTTCCCCGGTTCTGAGCACATCCATGTATCCATTCACCGCTGGGTCAGTTAGTTAGTTATTCATTGCTTACAGGGTCCAGCGGACTGCAAAGAGCCGAATCAGGACCACAAAATCGGGACCACCACTTGTTTGAAAGACTCACCCCTGATCCGTATAAAGGATCTGCTGAAACAACCCTAATGGTAACACTGAAGGCACTCCATCAGCCGGTCACTGTACAATAAAGGCATCCCACGCAGGAGAAGCTGAGGCGATACTCTAATTTATCGATCCCCCGTTTACAAAAACGAAATAGCATATAAACATCGTTATAAAATATCAACAAAACGCATGCATATAAAATGCCCACATTGCTAAATAGTAATATCATAGGAAGCCCTAGTGACCATTTGGCAGAAAGCGTCCACTATATCGTTGGACTGGGGTGAGTCGTGCGCTTGTTTCGAGGTGCTTGTGTCGTTTGGTGATTGCCTTCCATGCATTATGACCCATCCAAGTACTAATCTGGTCCCGACGTGGCTTACTTAACATGAAACATTCGTACCGTTTGCACCAGCCACTACGCCACCCTGCTTATTGTTGTTTATTGTTCGCCAAAATCACGGAAGATTCATGATAGAGGTTAAGGACTGAGGACTAAGCTTTCCTTCGTCTGCTTCAAAACAAACCACCACAGCTCGGTGTATGGGTAGAACGTTCGCCTGTCACCGATGACCCGGTGTAACGTCGTCAGAGTTCCGAGAGTCTTGTTTTAGCCGGGCGCCTTTGCGCATGCGCCAGGTCAAGTCGGGCCGTCTTTTTCACGATGTTCTTAGGCGTCGTAACCCTAACTCTAACACGAACCCGAACCCTAACCCTAACCCTAATTCTTACTAAGACTGTTCGCATGCCTCTATTTTGTAATGCGTCGACCAATCAGAATGCTCCCAGTCGCTCCCAGCCCAAATGGGATACTAGGAACTTTGACGATGTCACACTGGTTTGGAATCCCATGGTGAAAAAGATACAAGTGGCTTTCTATTTCCTCCTGGCTATCTTAGCACTATCAATGCTCTGCATCTGGTGCTTCAGTGCTGATCTGCCGTGAACTGACAAAACCGAGCAAGTCCACAAAACCTACTTTCGAGAAAATCGACGTTTTGTGTTGCGCTATATTACGCGATCGTTTCTGGAAGTTTAAGGGCATATTATAATGCAATTCCTCGATTTAAGAGTGCATACCTTGAATGTTAAAGAAATGTTTGATAGATTTGATGTTTTAAGACTATTTGTGGACTTGCTTTGTTTTGTCAGATTATTCTTGAGATAGATCTTTGTTGAGAACATGACAAAACCAAGCAAGTCACCCGCTTGGTTTTGTCAGTTTATTATTGAATTAAATCCTTGTTAAAAAAATTCACAAAACCAAGTAAGTCAAATCCGCTTGGTTTTGTCAGTTTATTATTAAGTAAATCCTTGTTTTCAAAATTCACCAAATCAAGTAAGTCCCATAGGCCGTTTCGTTTCTTTGTTAAAAAGTCTGACGAGATGAGTCACATAAGTTGGGTTTTGTAAGATGTGGGTGCGGCAGTTACAGTGAGTGTATATGTGTGCCTGTTTATTGTTTTTAGCCATTCTTCACTTAATATTCCTTGGTTGGTATGCAGGAGTAATGGATTTTTTTGCTCTCCCTTCAAAATAATATTAGATGCAGCCAATTTAATTTTAAAAATACAAAACTATTTTTCTTTCAGTTTCCTATTGTAGCGATCTTCCTGCCTTTACACCACGTGTATGTCTTGTATTTTGTTGCCCTTGTTGTGTGTCTGTAATATATTTGTTGCTGTTTGTTTGTGGGTTCGGGCACTGAATAGAATAGGCCCAACGTTTCCCGGCGAGTCGTAAGAGGCGACTAACAGGGGTAATGTTAGCACGGCATCACTGGGCGAAAGTCTTCTACACAGAAGTCACCGGCCAGGGCGAGGAACCTCACGTTGCTACATGTTCAACGACCACGTGCTCGGGGCCAAGGCGAGCCACACTGTATTCGTGGATTTCGGCTGTGCCCAACAGCCTGGAGAGGATTGGGCACCGCCAGGTCCTTTTTTGCCCAGGACACTTTACATGCATGATGACACTATCCACTAATTCCATACCGGATAGGTCGTCGCCCGGCTCAAGGACCGCGCCTTCCGTTGGCCACCAGGACGGAGGTGTTAAGTATGCTACTGATGGACAATTTAGCAAGATCCGCACGAGAAACAACATCGTCATAGGAACCTGGAATGTCAGGACCCTAACTGCGGAAGGAAAATTAGAAGAACTGGCCCACGAGTTGGACCACTATCGATGGAACGTTCTAGGCATTAGCGAACTGCGCTGGAAAGGCCTAGGTGAAACAACGACAGACAAAGGCCACAAGCTCTATTTCAGCGGTAGAGATGACAGGCACGAACACGGCGTTGGATTCTTGGTCCACAAGAACATTCTAGCCACTGTCATGGGTTGCCGCCCAGTAGACTCATTACCATCCGCCTGAGAGCAGCCCCTTTCAATATCACCATCATCAAGACCTATGCCCCAACATCAGACTATGACGACAGCGAAGTGGAGGATTTTTATGAAAATCTACAGGCGGTCCTTGACCAAGTGCCGAAGAAGGACATAGTCATAGTGCAAGGCGACTGGAATGCCAAGGTTGGCCAAAATGCGCACCACAACTGGGGAGACACATGTGGACCCCACTGCAACAACGAGACAAATGACAGGGGTCTGAGATTCTTGGAGTTTGCCAGATACAACAATCTGGTACTGGCAAACACGCTTGGTCTCCACAAAAACTCCAGACGATGGACATGGCACAGTCCCAGGGGGGAGCATCACAACCAAATAGACTACATCATGGTCAAGAAACGCTTCAGATCAAGCATCAACATTGGCAGGACACGCACTTTTCCAGGAGCAGACAACGGAAGTGACCACGATCTCTTGATGATGTCTTTCCGGCTCCACTTAAAGAGAGTAAATACTGCACTAGACTGAAGTTCGACCTGGACAAACTGCAAGACCCGGAGGTGGCAGAACTATTTCAGGCCACAATTGAAGGGAAATTTGCACCACTGCTCATTTTGGGGGCTGGTGAAGTAGATGTCAACACCATGACCACCATCTTCAACTCAGCTGTGACAGATGCCGCCACTGAGATCCTTGGCAAGCACCGACCAAAGAAGAAGCCGTGGATCACACCTGAACTTTTGGATCTGTGTGATAAACGAAGAGAGATTAAAAAAAGAAAGAAAAAGAACACATCACAGGGAGCTGATGTCTACCGAAAAATCAACAATGAAATCCGAAAGGGCATGCGCACAGCAAAGGAGAACTGGATAGAAGATCAATGCCAGGAAATAGAGAACAGTCTGAACAAAAACAACAGCAAGAAGGCCTACCAGACTGTAAAGCGGCTGACAAGTTTCAAACAGCCCAAAGTCTCCACGATCCAAAGCAAGTCTGGCATATGCCTTACAGAAGAACAAGAAGTCTTGGACAGATGGACAGAGTACTGCTCTGACCTTTACAACCATACACCAAATGGAGACCCATCAGTTCTAGCATGTCCCGAGAACAGAGAAGAAGAAATCCTCCCAATTCTCCGGGAAGAAGTTGAGGCAGCAGTGCAATCGCTAAAGAAAGGGAAGTCAGCGGGAGTGGACAACATACCCGCGGAACTGCTACAAGCAGGAGGAGAAGCGATGTTTGATGCCCTCACCATTATCTGTAACAAGATCTGGCAGAGTGGAGAGTGGCCTATACCATGGGCCCAGTCGCTTGTCATCACTCTTCCCAAAAAAGGTAACCTTCAGGAGTGTGAAAATTACCGCACCGTCAGCCTCATCATCCATCCCAGCAAGGTCCTCCTGAAAATATTACTCAACAGGTTGAAACCCCAAGCTGAACAAATCATAGCTGAAGAACAAGCAGGATTCAGGGCAGGGCGAAGTACCACTGAACAGATTTTCAACCTCAGAATAATCTATGAGAAATACCTACAGCACCAACAACATCTATATCATGTGTCCATAGACTTCAAGAAAACGTTTGACCGAGTCTGGCATGCAGCTCTATGGGCAACAATGAAAGCGTACAACATCAGACCTAAAATTATTGAAGTCATCAAAAACCTGTATGACAAGGCTACCAGTGCAGTCCTCCACAACAGCGCCATCGGGAACTGGTTCAGAACAACAATCGGTGTGCGTCAAGGATGCCTACTCTCTCCAACACCCTTCAACATCTTCCTAGAGCGCATCATGTCAGATGCTCTTGCAGATCACGAAGGCACAGTCAGCATAGGGGGTAGAGCAATCTCCAATCTTCGTTTTGCGGATGACATTGATGGATTGGCTGGAGAGGAACAAGAACTTGAACAGCTGGTACAGAGGCTTGACACCACCTCCAAAGCTTGTGGAATTGAAATAAGTGCAGAGAAGACCGAAATGATGACCAACAACACCAATGGCATTAACACGGACATCAAAGTCCAAGGCCAATCCCTCAACACAGTGCATAGCTTCAAATATTTAGGAGCCATTGTATCAGACAATGGGTCCCGACAGGAAGTCCTCTACAGGATCGCACAAACAACTGCTGCACTGGCAAGGCTGAAGCCATTTGGAAAGACAGGACCATCATTCTACACTCCAAAGTAAGACTGCTGCGCTCCCTTGTCATCTCCATCTTCCTATATGCTTGCGAAGCATGGACCTTCACAGCAGATCTACAACGAAGAATACAAAGCATGGAGATGAGGTGCTACAGAAGACTTCTGGGCATTTCCTATACCCAAAACATCACCAACGACGAAGTCCGACAGACCATCACACAAGACATTTGACAACCCGATGACCTGCTCACAGTGGTGAAGAAACGGAAACTCCGATGGTATGGCCACGTCACCAGATCATCAGGCCTTGCAAAGACTATTCTGCAAGGCACAGTGCAAGGAGGTAGAAGAAGAGGGAGACCGAAAAAGAGGTGGGAGGACAACATTCGAGAATGGACTGGTTTGACACTGAGCGAAGCCATCAGGGATGCTGAGGACAGAGAGAGATGGAGTATGCTGGTTAAACGATCATCTGTGGTGCCCCTACGACCTCAGGGTTACGGGACAGGATAGGATAGGATAGGATAGGATAGGATAGGATAGGATAGGATAGGATAGGATAGTTTGTTTGTTTATTTCCACACCTCGTGGAAGTTGCCGCGTAGGCGCCAGATCTACAGGATCCTTCATGGTGGGCAGGAAAGTACATGAAGAAAACTCTTTTTCAAAAAGCGGAACACGTCCTTTGCTGACCGAAATTTCGTCATCAATTTCACAGGAAAATAATATTGCACAGCAGCAATAACATGGATTCTCACTGGTCCACTACATCTTAAGGCGCTTTCTCATTGGTCGGGAGGACTTACTTTTCTTTGTCAGATTATTGTAGAAAATGACGTCATCATGCCAACTCGAGCATCAGCCAGAGGATCGCCGAAACAAAATCGCAGGGGACTTGCTTGGTTTTATCAGTTTATTCCCCCACTTAAAAATTTTTTAACAAGGACTTACTCTATGATATCTCCAAATCTAAACATAGTTCGGATTTGATTTTTACAGGTAAGATGCGTCATTCTCTTGCAAGTTTGATGGCGCAAAAAACTCATTTTCGACCTTAGGTGGACTTACTCGGTTTTGTCAAATCACGGCAGTGATGGTGTTGTCACGCCAAACTCTTGGTCACGATTTACTCGGTGAATAAATAAGTTTTACGTCTTCGTTTAGGTCCTTATGCCCAGTATTCTCCGGGGACTGCTTGGTTGTCCCCCCACCCCCCCCCCTCTGCCATATCGCCAATGGTGGGTATAGACGTTAAACTTCATTGTTAATATTTGTGTTTTGAGAGTGTTCTTAAAATAAGCCTGATTCTGTTAGTCTGCGTCCGACAAGTTTAAGTCGCGGTTCATTTGCAAACGAGTTCATTTTTAATCAGTTTTTTTTTCAATCATTCTCCTTTTCAACCGCGTTCATTTTCAAGACGCATGTTTTATTTTGTGAACCCTGTTCGTTTTCAGCCATGGTCAGTTTTAAGCTGTGTCCGTTTGAGTCATGTCCAGTTCAGAGAACGCGCACGCGCGCGCGCGCGCGCGAGAGAGAGAGAGAGAGAGAGAGAGAGAGAGAGAGAGAGAAAGTGAGAGAGAGAGATAGAGTTATGTCCCCTATTTATCTGTAGTCCTACGAGTCAGAGACGTTTGTGGAATGAATATCTATTCTACGTTTAGTTTGTGTTGAATGTCCTCGTCTTCAGCGTAACTGACATCCTGACTTCAATTGGGGTTATCCTACACATGACTTTGGTTCAACAAGTGTGTTTTTACCCCCAATGGAGAATTCATACAACACGTAGCATCTCAGCAAATACAGATTCTTTTTTATAAACACAATACAAATAAAAGTAATACATAAAATCACAATTAGCAAGTACTCAAACTACATTTCTACGACAGTTATTACATTGCATGCCCGCAACACTGAAATATAGTGATGTTGGATGCTATAGAATACCTCAGTCGGCGTTGAATTCCTTAAGAAACGTTAAGCGAAATACATGCACAGAGAAGGAGTGTTCATTTTTTAGTCTGCTGCGTTTAACATCTTTATCTAGTTTTATGGTACAGTGTTTCCAAAGACCTTCGAATGTTTACTTTTGGTTGTATTGGATACGTTTAAAGCTTTACCGTTTTGCTGGTAGAGTATTGTATTGAATGAGTAGAGGGTGTGCGTGGTTCAAACTTGGCCTTTATTTATGTTTACATTGTTATCGATAAATAATATCATTGTGATGCTTGACTGTGATAGTGGATATTGGATGCTTTTTATAATACCGTGTATTATAATCCCGTCACTCGTGCTCTGTGATATTCTGTGATGCCATGTGATATATCAAGGCGTGCAACTCGCTCAGCTGTGATTTTTATTGGAGTGTGTGTTTTGGGAGAAAGAGAGACATTTGACATTGACATTTGGACATCGTCCTTTTACTTCCCCAAAAATATGACATACATACAGTTCACACAATCTTCTGGCCACCAGCCCCATAGAAAGATAGAGTTGCGGGTCACGTGATTCATAAACATTGCATAGTTCTGTAAACTTAATATAATTTCATTTGAATTTATGAGGAAGTAACGTGCTCGTAGAATTCTGTTCGTAATTTTAGGGCATGGAACATAAACAAACAAACAAATTCTCCATAGATGAAATTTTGTTCCGTATTTTAGAGAGAGAGAGAGAGAGAGAGAGAGAGAGAGAGAGAGAGAGAGAGAGAGAGAGAAAGAGAGAGAGAGAGAGAGAGAGAGAGAGAGAGAGAGAGAGAGAGAGAGAGAGAGAGAGAGAGAGAGAGAGAGTTGGAATAATGTTTACGAGTGTGATGCAGATGAAGTCGGATTGTTGTGTATTCTTAAGGCATATGAATTTAAAATATGATTCTGCGCCTGCTGTAATTCCTTTTGGCGTAATAAAGTTGTTGTTGCTGTTGTTGTTTTAGTTGCTTTATTTCATTTTTTTTCTTTATCTCGGCGTCTGCCATACTGTCACTCTGCTACACTGATATACCACGACAGAAACACGTTACGCCCAATATATATGTACGTACCCAGACGGTTGTCACGCCCGATTTTTTTACCCAGAAGTTGAAAAACTAGACCTATCTCGGTTCAAAGTATACTACCAAGTGGCAGAGGTAGTTAGTAGTTTTAAGGGTATATAGCTCGATGTCACCTAGGGTAATTGTGGATTATAGTCACACGACACCGGAGCGTATAGGCGACTACTGGTCACATTATTCTGACACCAGCGAACCAGTTGATGGTAAGGGGAAAATAATATGGTCACACATTGGCCAATCCGGGATTCGAACCAGGTACCTTTCGGTTACTAGTAAGCCGCTCTACCAACTGAGCTACCCGGCCCCACTCTAATGATGTCACCTGTGACCAAATGCCTGATATAACTAATTTAAATGAGCATACCCACATGCCACGTCGATGTCCTGGATACAAAATCGGACGTAACAACCGTCTTTGTACGTTTATTCGGCGTAACGTGTCTCCGCCGTGTATACTGCTGATAATGTTAAACTGATACGCTGTTTTACTGTACACGAACTACCATAGTCCTCTTTTTTCCTGCCATGACGTGGTACTGGTATAAAATACCCCCTCTACGATAGCTAACACATATGGGGCCGGGTAGCTCAGTTGGTAGAGCGTCTTACCAGTAACCGAAAGGTACCTGGTTCGAATCCCGGATTGGCCAATGTGTGACCATATTATTTCCCCCTTACCTTCAACTGGTTCGCTGGTGTCAGAATAATGTGACCAGTAGTCGCCTATACGCTTCGGTGTCGTGTGACTATGATCTACAGTTACAGTTTTCAGCTAACACAAACCACCCCAGCAAAGGCGTCTTGAGCTGAGGCATTCAAGCATTGCGTCTTCTGTCCATTACGTTTCTGTGTCGTGGTCGACACGCTCGCTGCACAGCGTAGAAAAATCAAATTGCATTGCCTAATCACAGACCTACATATGTGCCCACACGAAATAACAAATAAAAATACTGATTCACATTCTTTGGTACTTGTCAGATGCAGCAATGATATTCAGCGCGATGTATATGTTACCGGCAATGTGTGAAATCCCGCATTCTATAGAATGCCTAGATAAAGTATAGAAGGCCTGAAATCTTATCTAGGCATTCTATACAATAATGGGATTTGACACATTGCCGGTAACATTATAACCAATCAGTGACATCAATATGTTTATTGCGTCACTCGGGTCGTGCATCGCTTATTGACGTAACATATAACCCTAGCAGTTATAATTACTGGCCTTTGCTGTCAGAGTCTGTCATATACCATAGGCTGCTTCTACACACACCCCTCCCCCCACCCATCACCCCCTCCCTCTCCAAGGTCAGTTTTAAATTATTTCAGGGACATTAATTAACCAAATGTCCTTAAAAGTCTTTTCTGCAGTAGCCTCCATTGTCCTTGACCTGTACTTCCTCCCCCACCCCCACCCCCATCCCCCCAAAAAAAGAAAACAAAAAACAAACAAACAAACAAACAACAACAACAAACCAGTCTTAGCAAGACCTATCACGTGACCTTAACTGCTCTTTTTTTTTTTTGGGGGGGGGGATGGGGGGGGGGGGGGGGGGGGCAAAGGCCGATCAGACGCACGGAAAGAGATGCTTTATTGCTTAGAGATGTCCCCTCCCCTCCCTTCTCTCTCTCTCTCTCTCTCTCTCTCTCTCTCTCTCTCTCTCTCTCTCTCTCTCTCTCTCTCTCTTTCTCTCTCTCTCTGGAGGCGCCAAATGTCGCCTTCACTAATGCTAAGTCTTAATCCTTTAGGCGTTGCTTAAAGTGCGTCTCAGGTCCAGATCACATTTTGCGCCAAAACATGTATATCATCGGTGTTCCTTCAAAACCTCGTATCTCCAAAAAGTAAGTTTTGAGAACAACGAAAAATACTGTTTTTTAAAAATCAGGTGTCATTTAAAAAAGGGGGTTTAATATAATTTGTACTGAAAACAAATTATATTAAACACGTTTGTTTTGGTGATATCCGATTTTTAACAACAGTATTTTTTTGGTTGTTCCCAAAACTTAATTTTGGGAGATAGGACTTTTTGAATGGACACCGACGGTACATAATGTCAAGTTATATTTTAAAAGCTCTAATCGTTCTTATATTACGGCGCTTTGTCCAGTTCCACAGCTGACCAAGGTGCTGGACAAGTCAAAATCACACTAAAAAATGGTCTTAAATATTTTTTTAAAAATGTTAGTTAAATTATGTTAGTCGTTCTTAAATACCGCTTTCCCAACTTAGACAGTCGTGGCCGATCAATATCTAACTCAAGCCGCCCGAAGCGCCCACTTGCAACCTTTGGGCGCATCGTCTGACTGACGCCCAGCCAATTGAGCACAATCCTGGGCGACCGGGTCTGAGGACAATGAGGGGTGAGGGTGGGGGGCGTAGGGAGTGGGGGTGGGGGGCGTGGGGGGTGGGGGTGGGAGATGCGTGTAAGAAAGAGAAGGTAGCTATTGTGCATGCTGGGTGTATGTATGTAGCATGTCGAGGACATGAGCGTCAGGATCTGTAAAGTCAAGTCCGTGCGATGGAATGCGTGCGTGCACAGACTAGACCTCGGTTTATACTCTCATCCTAATGAGTATATATTTCATACGTCGTGTGTGCGTGTATCTGTGTGTGTTTAATATTTTCTCCAAAAAAAAAATTTTGAATCTAAACTTCTGTGTCCGACCATCCAAAGAAAGTCCGCATGCAGTAGGCGCTTTGTAGGAGGCTTACCGACCGCTCTTAGAATACGATCATAAACAGGCGACGAAAACATTAGGGATCTTTCGAAAGCGGGTGAAAGTGAAAGTGAATGTGAATCGGGACTACTTATTGTTGTGACGTCAGCAATTTATGTGACGCTTTAACTTCCCGTGGTGAAAGGTCACGAAGTCTGCCTACCACAAGGAATAAAACTTCGTGGAAAACCTGATTTCCACGAACTAATTTTAGTGAGTACATTTTGGTTATTAAATCGTTTGTAAAATGTCCAAAAATGATTTGAATTTGTATATGGTACATTACTCAACCATTTTAGAAGGAATAATGGGGATCTAAACTCGGTCTCAGACTTAAAACGTATTTTCAAACGAGCTACTGAAAAGCCGTCATGGCTGTCTAGAATCTATCTATTCTGTATCACCAATCAGCAGTCCAAAAACTGTTTTATGTGACAAAAATGAAACTCGAAGCTAGAATGTAAAATATCTTCAATGTTAGAGCACTAATCCATCTTTAAAGTTCAACCTAATCGTTACATTCGTGTCAAATCATGATTTGTTAGAAGAAGCCTTACGTAGGCATAATAGTGCTCTGCCTCTGGGCCTGCCCTGTGTGTGCTCAATAAAATCACAACGAAACTAGGTGCTGGAATCGAAAGCGCACAGAAACACGTTCGTTTCGTTTCGTAACGCGGCGTAAGAATCTCCCGGCGTGCCTCTCGTTGGACGAAACGAACACACAATCACTTTCACTTTTACCCGTTCCGAAAGACCCCTACTGTACATTATTATCAGCTGCTTTGCTTTTTTGAGGGATGTTTCTATGCGATGGTAACTGTTCTCGGTTGTCTGTAGCGTGTGATGGGTAATCAACGTTTTAGGCTGCGTACACGCTTATTTGAGTGCTTTCACCTCATTAACGTGTGTGGGTTTTTACAAACAAAACATTTCTTAATCTTCTACGATACAAAAAAAAACGAAACAGACATAAAAAGCCAAAGAAGAAGAAGAAGAAGAAGAAGAAGAAGAAGATGATGATGATGATGATGATGATGATGATGATGATGATGATGATGATGATGATGATGATGATGATGATAATAATAATAATAATAATAATAATAACACAGGATGCTATTAACGCCCTTTCTTCTTCAATCGAACTCAAAGCGCGGCGATCCGAAGAGATAGCTATTACAGCAGATGGAATAGAAATCAACTTTTACTCGGGACATTTTAGATTGACTGCATTTTGTTACTGCTATTGAGGGGAGTGTGGAAATCGGAGTACCCGGAGAAAACCCTCGGTGTCATGAAACGTCTCATACTTTAGTCACGTAAGTTCATCCCATGTGGGGTCCGAGCCCGCGACCTTCGGAATAGGAAAGCAGCTCACTACCAACTAAGTTACCAGGCCACACCCAATAAATCACACCAGATTAGTAAAAACAAAAAAAAAAGTTCTGTTATACATGTTTTTTTTCTGCTTTAAAAAACAAACTTACAAGCCATCTTTATGAGCATGCCATCTAGGGTACAAATGTCGACCCAAAATGAAATGACTTCAATGAGTCTCCTCTCTGAAAATCCTTTTTGGGAAGAGAGGGGACTATAAACTAATAACATAACATAAATGACTTCAGACTCAACTTTAACAGTAACGCGTAGGTTATTAGTTTAGCGCAGTCGTTACCACTCCCCCGTTGGGGTTGTTTGTAGATTATAGTCACACGACACTTTCGCATATAGGTGACTACTGGACCGATTTATACTGACACCAGCGGGCCAGTTGTTGGTAAAGGGGAAAATAATATGATCACACGTTGACCAATCCGGGATTCGAACCAGCGACCTTTCGGTTACTAGCAAGACGCTCTTACCAACTGAGCTACCCGGCCCCTCTACCCCCCGTTGGGGTGCCGGGGGTTTCAGTATAAATAGTATCCCCACTTTCTGGAAATTGAGTGCTTTAAATTCCCACTGTCGCTGCCTTTCTCATTTGTTCTTTCTCATTCATGCTCTGTTCTATCAATCTGCTATACTATCTTCTTCTTCGCTAGACCAGTCACGTACCTTTTTTCTTGAAAACTCTTCCGGGACAAGACTCCATTTTTGTTTGTGAGGTCTGTTGGATCAGCTTGGGAATATTGGACGCTTTCTGCCAGGTGGTCACTAGGGCTTCCTATGATGTTATTATTTAGCAATGTAGGCATTTTATATGTATGTGTTTTGTTGAAAATTTATAATGATGTTTGTATTCTATTTTGTTTTTGTAAACGGGGGTTCGATAAATTAGAGTATAGCCTCAGCGTCCCCTGCGTGGGATGTCTTTATTGTAAAGTGACTGGCTGGTGGAGAGCTTTCAGTTTTACCACTAGGGTTGTTTCAGCAGATCTTTTATGCGGATCAGGGGTTGTCCGGTCCTGATTTGGCTCGGAAGACTCCGCTGGACCTAAAGCAATAATCATGTCATGTCATGTAATGTAAAGTCGTTACCACAGGCGCCAGGACCGTCGGAAAGAATCAGTGAAATCCCAGCTACCTCTCTGCTATCGGGGACCTCTAATTCTTTCCGAAAGGTTTCCATTCTTCTCGGTTAATGCGCCGGTGGGCGTTGGTAACAGTGCTGTTCTCTTGTAAACCATGTTAGGTGTCCTCTCTATAATATTTGCACGTACAGTTATGGTATCATAATTTAAGCAGACGTGTATATATATAATATCACAATACACTTGTCTAACACACATATATGTACAAGTCTCATGTTTTTTAGTGCTGCTACCTGTTACTTGCGGCGATGCAAAGTGCTGTTTGAATTTTCCATTGTGGGTAATTAAAATGTGTTGACTTTATAACGTGACTGGACCGACTTGACCATTTCAAATTTGCTCTGCGTGGTTGTAATGTATGGTTGTTGATGTTACTGTTGTTGTTGTTGTTGTTGTTGTTGTTGTGATAGGTTGAATTGTGATTAAAGGTTGGTTGTTTTCTGAACATTTTCTTCATCGAAATTATACGATTCAAGTGTTAATTGTGTTATGATGTGTTGTGTTCTATCGTTTTGTATTGTGTTGTATTGTATTGTATTGTATTGTATTGTATTGTATTGTATTGTATTGTATTGTATTGTACTGTAATGCGGTAACAAATATTAAGAGTGCAGAGTGTCAGAACATAATTCCAGTCTTTTTGCAGTAGCAGTTTTTTTGGCGAACTGGTAAACATGTATTACGACGTGAAGAAGAAGAAGAAGAAGAAGAAGAAGAAGAAGAAGAAGAAGAAGAAGAAGAAGAAGAAGAAGAAAAAGAAGATGATGATGATGGCGATGATGATGATGATGATGATGATGATGATGATGATGATGATGATGATGATGATGATGATGGTGATGATGATGATGATGATGATGATGATGATGATGATGATGATGAGGGGGCGCTACTCTGGAGCGACCACAAGCTCATCACATCGCTCCAATCTTTGTTCATATTTTGGTGCTTTTTACGAATTGTTTTTATTCCAAGTGTACGTGAAAGTTCGTGCGTGATTATAGTGGATGCAAAGAAGTGAAAGATTATGTTGTATGACCTGCGCAAGCAAGTGTTTAGAACTTTCTTCCTCGTCGTCACTTTGGCGCTCACCGTTGGGTGTGTCATGGCGGCCGCCGACACACAACACACTGTTGTCCCGCACCGTGTGATACAGTACACACGAGATAAGCTGCTGATGTTGAACGCCAGCCTACCCCCCTGCCCTCCACTGGAGGCGTGGGTGCCCGTCAGCAGCCCCCAGATGCAGCAAACACCGTTGCAACCCCATGTCCCCGGCTCGATCGGCAACAACAACACCGATTCCATCATCAACAACAACAGTAGGCCTACGGGCCACAGGCGCAAAAGAGGTAAGAGAGGCGGCATTCGAGTCAGACTGCGAGCTAGAAAAACCGCAGTGCCTCTCCCATCTATTATCCTAGCCAATGCTCGATCTTTCGGCAAGCGCATAAACAATTACAAATTTGACGAACTGTATTCCAATGTCAAACTACTCTCAGAATATCGAGATGCCTGTCTACTATGCTTCACAGAGACATGGTGGTGTGAAGACACTCAGAACGATGCTATAAAGCTCGATGGTTTCGGTGCCCCGTATAGACTTGACAGAGACAATGAGGTGACCAGGAAGGAGAAGGGAGGGGGCGTGGCTGTGTATGTGAATGAAAGGTGGTGTAGCAAGAGTAACGTGATTGAGAGAGAGAAACTGTGTACGCCTGATGTTGAATTGCTAGCCTTGTCTATGAGGCCTACGTATCTGCCGAGAGAGTTCGGTCAGTTGTTTGTTGTTGTTGTTTACATTCATCCTAAAGCAGATGCTGAGTGTGCGGCTACGGCCGTAGCTGAGTGTGCCGACAGATTGCGCGCTGTGTCGCGCGACGCACCTATGTTTATTCTAGGTGACATGAACCACTGTGACTTGCATACCACCATCCCTGATTTTTATCAGCAGGTCACATGTTTTACAAAAGACAACAAAATTCTTGATCAATGTTTTTGCAATATACAAAGTGCTTTCAGGTCTATCCAAAAGGCGCCCATTGGCAGTTCGGACCACAATGCGGTTCATTTGCTTCCTACATACACACAGAAGTTGCGGAGGGAGGGAGTGGAAAGGAAGAGTGTGAAGAGGTGGGAAGAGGGAGCGGTAGAGCAGTTAAAGGGGTGTCTGGCATGCACAGACTGGGAGGTTCTCACAGCTGATACAGACGTCAATCAGGCCACCGACGTGGTATCCTCGTACATTCAGTTCTGCGAGGACATGATCATACCAACTAAAAAGATCAAAATCTATGCAAACAACAAACCATGGATTACAAAGAAGCTAAAGCAAAAAATCACAGAAAAGAATACACTGTTTGCAGAGGGGAAGAAAGCAGAAGGAAAAGTAGCACAGAGGGAGATCAATAAGGTAATAAGGGAGGAAAAGGTGAAATACAAGGAGAAGGTGGAGGGGCAGTTTGCTTCGGGGACGGTGAGGGATGCTTGGAGGGGGATTAAGGAACTAGCGGGGAAGGGGGAGGTGAGGGAAAAGGATGATGGCAGGACAACAGTAGAGAGAAAACAATTTGCTGAAGATTTAAATAGTTTCTATTGTCGTTTTGATTCCCACGACTTTTCTAGAGAGAGGAAGGAGGTGGTTGATGCTGTTGCGGCAGGCCTTGCAAGTGCCGAGACCCCCTTAGTGGAAGAGAGGGAGGTGGCCAAAGTGTTCAAAAAAGTCAACCCAAGGAAAGCCTCCGGGCCTGATGGCATTGATGGTAGACTTGTCAAGGCCTGCGGCGACGAACTCGCCCCAGTGTTCTGCGATATTTTTAATCAGTCACTACAAACTCATGTGGTACCGCAATCGTGGAAAGAGGCAACGATCTGTCCCGTTCCAAAAAGGTCCAGCCCCTCTACCCTGAACGATTATAGGCCCATAGCCCTTACTTCTGTCTTGATGAAGTGCTTTGAGAGACTTGTACTGTCTAAACTGAAGGTGGAAGCACAGCCATCCCTCGACCCCTTGCAGTTCGCCTATAGGCAGAACAGGGGTGTTGAAGATGCTGTGATAACTCTGTTACACCGTGCACACTCCCACCTGGAAGACGGCGGCGCGTACGTCCGCATTCTCTATGCTGATTTTTCATCGGCTTTTAACACCATCCAACCCCATATTCTTGCTCAAAAACTTCAAACCATGAACATCAACCCTTTTCTTACCCTTTGGGTCACAGACTTCCTCACTAACCGAACACAGACGGTGTGCATTAAAGCCCCCCCTCCGCCACTTTCATTACCATCATCGTCTTCGTCATCACCGACGTCATCACTATTATCATCTGCAGCAGTTGCAGCTACATCATCATCCTCATCATCGTCATCATCATCATCATCATCAGCAGCAGCAGCATCCCACTGTATCTCCTCTGTCAAGGTCATCAACACAGGTGCGCCACAGGGTACTGTGATAGCCCCCTTTGTCTTTACCCTTTACACAAACAACTGTCAAATTTCCAGAGATGACACACATATTATCAAATTTTCTGATGATGCTGCTGTTGTCGACCTTTCAGACTCTGTGACATGTTACGAGCAAAGTGTCAACTCTTTTGTCAACTGGTGTGATAGGAACCATCTTGAACTGAATGTCAAAAAAACTAAAGAAATGGTTGTGGACTTTAGGCGGAATGGGACAGATTTGCCGGCACTCTTGTTAAAGGGAGAAGAGGTAGAAAGAGTAGACACCTATAGATATCTTGGCATTCTCATTGACAATAAGTTAAAGTTCACAGCTAACGCTGAGGCAGTGTTCAAGAAGTGCAGACAGAGGATGTATATGTTGTACAAACTGCGTTCACTGATGGTGTCGCAAAGAATTTTGCAGCAGTGCTATACTGCTTTCATTGAGTCTGTGTTAACATTCTCATTCATCTGTTTCTATCAGTCTCTTAATCTCAAAAACCAAAATTCTCTTAACAGTATCTCCAGAACATGTAGCAAGATTGTAGGCAGAAATCTCCCCCGTCTCTGCGATTTGTTCCAAACAAGGGCCCTGAGCAAGGCCATGTGCATCATTAAAGACCCCACCCACCCCCTGTGCCCCCTCTTCCAGTGTCTTCCGTCCGGGGTTCGACTCAGGACAATGCAATGCCGAACAGTTCGCTTTAGTTCCACTTTCATCCCTACTGCAATTACCCTTTTCAATTCAACCAACAAACGCTGATGGCTCTGCTCAGGACACCTCACCACCCTCAAATTAATAACCCCATCATTTATTTTTATCTGATTAATTGCTTTTATAATCAAACTTGTATGTTTTATTTTATTCTATTACCCACATGTCCATTGATAATTATTGTGTTTGTAAGTGGAAGTGTATTACCTTATTTGTCAAGGACTGTTTGGTATTTTTTATCTCGTTGTTATAGTTGCTTATGATGTGTTCTGTGTGGATGAGTGCACGGCTGCAGTGATGAGTGGGCAAATGTAGTGCGTGAGTGTGTTGTAACTGCGCGAGGCTTTTATGACTGAAATAATAGTGCCTATTCTTTAGTCCTATTTCTTACCTGTAATATTTTTACCTGCAAGAGGCGTTCGCTCAATTAATGCATAGTTAAATTATGTACGAATGATGTGCGTACGGATTCTATGCTTTCTGAACCTCTTATATTAGTCTGTGTCTTATTATTGTTCATTATAACTGTCTTGATGTGTGGAGCCATTATATAACATAATGTGATGAGACTTGTACAATATTTCCATTCCTGTGGTAATAAAGATGTGTTGAATTGAATTGAATTGAATTGATGATGACAAAACAAAACTATATAGCGCTTTATCCAACAAACCGTGTGTACTCAAGGTACATAATAGAAAACAGAAGAAAGACGCAGGGAAACAGGTTTCAAATGTTGTACAGTAGTGCAACTGGTAGCAAGATTTTCTGTTGCGTAAAGATACAAGTCTTGTAAACACGTTTTCCGCGGGGCTAAGATACTGTACTTCATAGTGTAGATGCTGTCCCAAACGGAAAGTGTAGGTCAAGTTTTTCGGAGTTTTTCGTTGTCAACAGTCCAGAAATTTTGTTTACAAATAAAAGTAATCTGTGTATCTAAACAGCAAAGTCAAACTTATAGAAAAGGTGTGCGTGACCGAACCCGGGTTGGTCATGTAGAAAAGGAACTGTAACTTTGGCTATAACTACTACTATGACTATAACTATGGTTATGACTGACTAAAACTATATGACTATAACTATGAATATAACTATGACTATGACTGACTAAAACTATATGACTAGAGCTATACATACAGCCTAACTATGATTATGACTGACTAAAACTATATGACTATAACTATGATTATGACTGACTAAAACTATATGACTATAACTATGAATATAACTATGATTATGACTGACTAAAACTATATGACTAGAGCTATACATACAGCCTAACTATGATTATGACTGATTAAAACTATATGACTATAACTATGATTATGACTGACTAAAACTATATGACTATAACTATGAATATAACTATGATTATGACTGACTAAAACTATATGACTATAACTATGAATATAACTATGATTATGACTGATTAAAACTATATGACTATAGCTATACATGTTCATATAACTATGATTATGACTGACTAAAACTATATGACTATAAATATGAATATAACTATGACTATGACTGACTAAATTTATATGACTATAACTATGAATATAACTATGATTATGACTGACTAAAACTATATGACTATAACTATGAATATAACTATGATTATGACTGACTAAAACTATATTACTATAACTATGAATATAACTATGACTATGACTGACTAAAACTATATGACTAGAGCTATACATATAACTATGATTATGACTGACTAAAACGATATGACTATAACTATGTATATAACTATGATTATGACTTACTAAAACTATATGACTATAACTATGATTATGACTGACTAAAACTATATGACTATAACTATGAATATAACTATGATTATGACAGACTAAAACTATGTGACTATAACTATGAATATAACTATGATTATGACTGACTAAAACTATATGACTATAGCTATACATGTACATATAACTATGATTATGACTGACTAAAACTATATGACTAGAGCTACACATATAACTATGATTATGACTGGCTAAAACTATATGACTAGAGCTATACATATAACTATGATTATGACTGGCTAAAACTATATGACTAGAGCTATACGTGATTATGATTATCACTATTTTATTTTTACTAAGCATGACTCGAGCTATACGTGATTATGATTATCACTAATTTATTTTTACTAAGCATGACTCGCAACTTTAACAAGGACTATAATAGCGACCTGCCTGTTCACCACATTGTTTGATGACTGAATGTGTGTTTGTTGTGTATGCAGGAGTGTCTGTAACATGCTAGCGTGCATGCTGGTTACAGATCGCCGCGCTTTGAGTCTGATTTAGGAATCAATTGCGTATAGCATCCACTCTTCTTCTTCTTCTTCTTCTTCTTCTTCTTCTTCTTCTTCTTCTTCTTCTTCTTCTTCTTCTTCTTCTTCTTCTTCTTCTTCTTCTTCTTCTTCTTCATCTTCTTCTTCTTCTTCTTCTTCTTCTTCTTAATAGTAGTAGTAGTAGTAGTAGTAGTAGTAGTAGTAGTAGTAGTATAACTATGACTGTAACTATAACTATATAGCTAGGACTATACCTATGTAACTATAGCTACATGTATGACTATGTAACTATAGCTACATGTATGACTATGTAACTATGTAACTATAGCTATGACTATGTAACTATAGCTATGATTATGTACATGTAACTATAATTATGACTATAATTATGACTTCGACGGGAATTTGAAATCCTCACTGGGATCACTGGGTTCATTTTTCTACAAAGTTAAACTTAATAAACAACTTTAAAAAAAAAAACACCACAAAACCAGGTGGTTTTTTTTTCTTTTTTTTTGTGGTAAATGGGATGCGAAATGGAGTTATGAATCAAGATTCGCTAACTTAGCTCTTGGATGGAATAAAGCAGAAAACTGCTAAAATTGGAAATTTACAACCAGCGAGAAACAAGTAAACAGATAAACAGCCTAAAAGAATGCTAATTTTGGACAAAGACATCTCATTGTAACTGTCCCAAATCTTATCCAATTGAAGAATGTGTTTGTCTGAAGACTATGTTTTCTCTACCATCTTCAAAAACCGTTATATACCTTATCACACACACACCCACACACACACACCCACACACACACACCCACACACACACACACGCACATACACAACCTTTTTACAAACGACAGTACAATGGTTCGAGGTACTTTAAAAACAAATTCTGTTGAAAGTATTAAACTTCTCTTGTTAGACGAAATAAACTACAAAAGATCAGGAAGCATGTATAGGAAATTGTAGTATACAAATACTTAATTTTCAAGGTAAAATTTTATTACTCTTTAAAAATATTAAACTTGTCCTGGTTTAACGGAGTACTAAATATTTATCTTTGTTGCTTGTACTGAAGAATTGCAGTGTAAAATGTGTGGCTTAATGATAATACTATGCAATGTTGATGGTAGAATCTTTACTTTTCAAAGGATTAAACTTCTCTTGGCTAGCGAGTACTACAGATTTATCTTCGAAGCATATCATGAAAACTTGTAGTCGTAAAATTACTTAACATCATGACTTACGATAACAAAATGCAATATTTAAAGGTACAATTGGTTATTCTTCCAAAATATTAAACGTCTCTTGTTAGACAAAGCACTAATTTCTTTCTTTCTTTCATTCTTTCTTTATTTGTTAATTTAGTGTTTTATTAATTTATGTATTGCTTTATTTAATCACTTTTATATAGCTCTTCACCAGCTCAAGAGCTGCTCAAGGCGCTGGCCGATTCAGGATCTAACTCAAGCTGTCCGAGGCGCCCACTTGTAGCTTTTGGGCGCATAGTTGACGCCCAGACGACTGAGCACTGTCCTGAGAGACCGGGAATGGGGAGCATGTAATGATACTTTTTGGTGTACAACTTTTACATCATAATTTATTCATGATAGGCATGCAACATTTTAAGGTATTTTAAAAAAAAATATTTTTAAGATATTAAGCGGTGCTTGGTTAAACGAAGTATTGATTAAAAGATTGATCTTTGAAGCAAGCAATGAAACATTTGTAGTGCAAACGTGACTTACATTGTGGTATGTTATTCCGTGAAAAACATGTTGAAAACGTGAACGAACACACATACACAACGTTAACACAAGACACTTGGAAAATCTACTGCCCGTTTCGCTATACCGACGTCAAGTTTTATTTATACACCTCTCTCTCTCTCTCTCTCTCTCTCTCTCTCTCTCTCTCTCTCTCTCTCTCTCTCTCTCTCTCTCTCTCTCTCTCTCTCTCTCTTCATCCAAAGTCTTGAGCGCATTCGACGATAGGTATAGGTAGGATGGAACAGGTTGGTTTAGAGGAGATGATTAAGAGAAAGGAGAGAGAAGACAAAAAACGAAAGAGAGAGAGAAAGAGAGAGAGAGGGGGGTAGTGGGGGGGAGAGGAAGAAGATTGTAGCAAAAATGATTTAAAAGACAGATAGGAAAGGGTTGAACAGCAGAGAGAGAGAGAGAGAGAGGGAGAGAGAGAGAGAGAGAGGAAGGGAGAGAGAGAAAGAGAGAGAGAGAGAGAGAGAGAGAGAGAGAGAGAGAGAGAGAGAGAGAGAGAGAGAGAGGAACAAAATGTCCCAAAAAGCTTTGAGCGGATAAAAGCAAACTAGGTGAGACGGTGGTAGAGCGGTAGGAATGAGAAGGCAGGGCAGAGGCACGGCGAGAATGGGAGAAGGGGGGGAGGGAGGGAGGGAGGGAGGGAGGGAAGGGAGAAGGAGTTGACAAAATAGGAGTTGGGGAGGGGGAAAGAGAGTGTAGTTAGGTGTTCAAGTTACTACCAAATCCGTAGCGCCGACAGCGAGAGAGCGATCTGTCACACACACGGTAAGCAATCCGTCTATCTGGGGCGAGCGAAGCAAGTAGGGAAGAGGAGTGTGAAGGGGGAAAAGAGGGGGTGGGGGGTAAGGGTGTGTGGGGAGAGGAGAAGATGGTATGCATGGGATTAGGAGGAGGAGGAGGAGGGGGGGATGGGCAAGGTTGGGATTGAAGGGACGTCATTGTAAAGCGCCACGCGCGAGCAGTTAGCCTCCCCCCCCACCCACCCACTCCCAGCGAGTGAGTGGAAGACGCGGGAGGGAAGGAGGGTGGGACAGCTTACAAAACCCACGGGACACGCCGCCAGTTGGTAGCCGCTGTGTGTGAGAGAGAGGACGAGAGGAGAGGTTGTAATTGTCGTCCTTGAGGAAATGTAGGTGTTTGGTATTGAGAGAGAGAGATAGAGAGAGAGAGAGTTAGAGAGAGAGAGAGAGAGAGAGAGAGAGAGAGAGAGAGAGAGAGTTAGAGAGAGAGAGAGAGAGAGAGAGAGAGAGAGACTAAAGTGTGTTGTAGCGTAGATTCATTCATAATGTTGGCAGGTTGTCGACTCGTCAAACCCCTTGTTCCACTGTCACAGCTGCCAAACCTGATTTGCTAGAGAAGTAGAAGAAGAAGAAGAAGAAGAAGAAGAAGAAGAAGCAGAAGAAGAAGAAGAAGAAGAAGAAGAAGAAGAAGAAGAACAACAACAACAACAACAACAACAACAATAAGAGCAAGAACAAGAACAAGAAGAACAACAATAACAACAAAATGAACAAGAACTAGAACTAGAAGAACAAATGCAAAAAAAAGAAAAAGAAAAAGAAAAAGTAGTAGTAGTAGTAGTAGTAGTAGTAGTAGTAGTAGTAGTAGTAGTAGTAGTAGTGATATCTTTAAAAAGAAGAAGTAGAAGACAAAGAGGACGAGGAAAAATAACAAGTAGTAGCAGTAGTAGTATAGCAGAAGAAAAGTGCAAAGACGAAGAAGAAAAAAAGGGTAGCAGCAGCAGCAGCAGTTGGAGTAGTAGTAGTAGTAGTAGTAGTAGTAGTAGTAGGGATGAGAATATAAACCGAGGTCCAGTCTGTGCAAGCATGCATTTCATCGCAAGGCACGTTAGGATCCTGACGCTCATGTCCGGGACAGGTGAATGCCATCAATATACTCAGCACACGCTTTATGTCCTGTTCTCCTTTGTCCTGGTTGTCGCTGCTCTTGCGGCGGCCACCTTTTCGCTCAAAACGGAGCCCGAATTTCGCCCGCAAGGGTGATGACGTCCAGTTTGCTGGCTTAAAGAAGGGGACAGTTAATATAACATAAAAATATACCTCTATTTCTGAAGTTTCTGGCAAAGCTTGTCAATGTTTTGTTGTTGTTGTTGTTGTGTTGTTTTTGTTGTTGATGATGTTGTTTGTAGTCTTCTTCTTCTTCTTCTTCTTCTTCTTCTTCTTCTTCTTCTTCTTCTTCTTCTTCTTCTTCCTCTTCCTCTTCCTCTTCCTCTTCTTCTTCTTCTTATTCTTCTTCTTCTTATTTTTCGTCTTCTTCTTCATCAAGAAAACTATATACAGAATACAGAATTCTTTATTGTCCCCATAAATATTCACAAGGAGAATTATGCAAATGCCGTGTCAATTTGCATATTTAAAAACCATAATTTGTTCAAAAATACCAAACAGAGAAAAGTGAATTGAATTATGAAAATATGATTACAATAATACTATACAATTGGAAATTAGTACTACTACTACTACTACTACTACTACTACTACTACTACTACTACTACTACTACTACTACTACTACTACTACTAACTACTACTACTACTACTACTACTACATTGATTAAAATTTGTCGACCAAGACACTATCAAATCTAGGGTGAAAAATAAAATCACATACGTACACCTACACACACGCACACACACATCCAGGTACGCACCACACACATCCAGGTACGCACATTGAAGCGAAAAATCTTCTTCTTCTTCTTCTTCTTCTTCTTCTTCTTCTTCTTCCAGCATGACAGCTTTACAACTTATTCGTATTCGTATTCAAACCTCCGCCGTCGTCCTGGTTGCAGGTGTTGCTGAATTTTGTTGGTGATGTTCCTCTTCGTTGCTATTGTTGTAGGTCTTTAGGAAACAAGATCGCATATAGAAGTTGGTCGTTATAGGGTTGAATACATGTACTAAAGTATAATCGCGTTTCATCGTGTGGATGGAATAACGATGTACAGCGTAAGGCTAAATTAATGTTTATGCGTAATTCGCCCTGGCTTGCTTGTCATGCTAACAACAATGGCGGATGACAACACAACATGACATGAATAGCTGAACACACGCATACACACACACGCGCACACACACGCACCCATAAACACGCTCTACAAAGACACGCACATTACAGCAGTAAAACAACATTCTTAAACATCTTACTAAACCTATAAAGTCACCAGGAGAATAGGTGGTGGCTGAAGCGATGCTGATAGAGAACTATGCTTTTCATTCCCTTTCCCCACTCTCACAACTCCACCCTACCCCTCCCCCTTTTTTAAGAGGGGGGGGGGTGGGTGGGCGGTGGGAGGGATTCTGTTGTGAACACTCAATTGGGAATTTGTATGTGTGTGTGTGTGTGCGTGCGTGTTTGATTGATGTTTTAGATGTGGGGTTTTTTAACCACTGAAGTTTAGTTTAGTTTAGTTATATAGATTAACGTCCCCGGACACATAAGCGTATAGGGGACGATCCATCCACTTGTCCAAGGAGAGATTTTTATTCGCATCCACCCCTACCTCCAACGTTTTGGTTGGTCATGTTGTGAGTTTGTTGCATTTGCTCTCTCTGTGGGTTAGGTTGGTGTGTTTGCGTGCTTTGGATTTATGCATTTGGCTATTGATTGGATGAGTGGAATAATATATATTTCACGATCTCTCGTGTGATTAATCTGCTCATGGTTTGATTTGAGTAGTGTTCACAACACTACTCATGGTAATTGCTGTACAGAGTTTTACGCATTTAGCCTTGTTTTATCTTGAGTAATTAAAAAAAAACACCTCGAAAGCTTGGTTTTTGACTGACGAGTTGTGCTGTTTTTATCTTCTTTTTTAGACTTATAAAAGTATAATAATGTTGTACCACTGTAGCGAGATTTTTGAAGGCTCGGGTTTCTGTGTTTGAATGGCTGGCATTCTTATCATCCCACGCTTAGCATAATGTATGCGCAGTTTACATCAGAAGCTCGCATAGTTTGCATGTTCAAGAGAGAGAGAGAAAAAAAAAAGAGGCCTGCCTCTGTAGGGATAGGCTTTGTTATCAGATTATTACCGGGAGGGGCGAGGAAGAGGGGAATGGAGGGGGGGGGGGGTGAAGATAGTGTTGACAAGTGTTCATTTCGCTTTTGAAAAACACACACGCATCATCAACAACAATAACAACAACAACCAACATTCAGGTAGTTATCTGCGTTGTAGTAGTTTTTGCAACAAAATTCCTTGCGTTTGTTCATTCCGCAGTGTCTACACGAAGTCAGACTATCCCTTTTTTGCTCTCTGTCCCCACGTATTTTGGTCGCCTATAGTGGAGTCGTGCTATGTCAGTAACGCCAAGCCTGCAGCGCTTGGAGCAGGCAACATGGCCAGCGGTCTATGAAATAGGGGTAGGCAAGCAAGGAAATACGGGTAGCATACTTCAATACTAGGGGTATATTATATTGTATCTATCTATCTATCTATCTATCTATCTATCTATCTATCTATCTATCTATCTATCTATCTATCTATCTATCTATCTATCTATCTATCTATCTATCTATCTATCTATCTATCTATCTATCTATCTATCTATCTATCTATCTATCTATCTATCTATCTATCTATCTATCTATCTATCTATCTATCTATCTATCTATCTATCTATCTATCTATCTATCTATCTATCTATCTATCTATCTATCTATCTATCTATCTATCTATCTATCTATCTATCTATCTATCTATCTATCTATCTATCTATCTATCTATCTATCTATCTATCTATCTATCTATCTATCTATCTATCTATCTATCTATCTATCTATCTATCTATCTATCTATCTATCTATCTATCTATCTATCTATCTATCTATCTATCTATCTATCTATCTATCTATCTATCTATCTATCTATCTATCTATCTATCTATCTATCTATCTATCTATCTATCTATCTATCTATCTATCTATCTATCTATCTATCTATCTATCTATCTATCTATCTATCTATCTATCTATCTATCTATCTATCTATCTATCTATCTATCTATCTATCTATCTATCTATCTATCTATCTATCTATCTATCTATCTATCTATCTATCTATCTATCTATCTATCTATTCAATACTAGGGGTATATTATATTGTTTCAAATACTGGGTATCTATCTATCTATCTATCTATCTATCTATCTATCTATCTATCTATCTATCTATCTATCTATCTATCTATCTATCTATCTATCTATCTATCTATCTATCTATCTATCTATCTATCTATCTATCTATCTATCTATCCATTCAATACTAGGGGTATATTATATTGTATCAAATACTGGGTATCTATCTATCTATCTATCTATCTATCTATCTATCTATCTATCTATCTATCTATCTATCTATCTATCTATCTATCTATCTATCTATCTATCTATCTATCTATCTATCTATCTATCTATCTATCTATCTACCTACCTACCTACCTACCTACCTACCCATCCATCCATCCATCCATCCATCCATCCATCCATCCATCTATTTATCTATCTATCTATCTATCTATCTACATGTATACATATGTATATAGATATAGCTTATTGTTAATACTGAGGAGAGGGGTGTTCTATTGTCTTCTTGTATTATTATCTTTTGCCACCTATGCACTGTGACAAGAAATTTTACCCTTGTTTCCGTGGAATAACAATTTTTTTTCTTGACTTGACTTGACTATCCGAGGTTTAAGACGGGTAGGAGGCATACAGCGAAGAGAGGGGGGAATCAAGATAGGCTATCATAGCAAAAGGGGTGGCAGCTAGCTATTATAGGAGGAGATAGTCACAGTAATAGAAACCTCTGGTGGTGGCCCCTATCATGGCTCACTCAAACTAGAGGGCTTAGCCTTAGGAGTGAGAGAAGCGAACTAACGATGGCCCTGCGCATCAGGCTGTTGTCCTCAGAGCCAAGTAGCGCCATTCCTCCGTCGTGAAGCACTCACTACCCTGCAGAATGGGGGGGGGAAATAAAGAAGGGTGGGGATTGGTCCAGTGGTTAGAGAACTGGACTATTTTTCCAAGTGTGGGTTTGTCTCTCACGTCTTTCGTCTATCATAACACTCATTTTGCGCTTTTTATCCCCCCTTGTACTACCGGCTTTTTTATGAAGATTTAATGGGGACTTTGTCTTAAATACCTGCAACTATCCTTCTGTCACAGTTCCCCCCCCCTCCTCCCTCTCCCTTCTGCTTGAGATGGGACTGGTGAAGAAGTAGTCGAGTCTTAGATCTTAAAGAAATCCCTCCATTAGCTTCAGAGACGGACGGATGCCGGAGGGACGGACAAAGCCCCAAAACAATAGCTCCAGAGCTTACAGTTCAGGAACTAAAACGGCCCTCAAAGTATAAACGCTGTACGCGGACACAGACAGAGAGAGAGAGAGAGAGAGAGAGAGAGAGAGAGAGAGAGAGAGAGAGAGAGAGAGAGAGAGAGAGTCCTCATACCTGAAGATCCTTGAATGACAAGGCCCGACCGACATACATACCCCAAGGCTGCGCGACAACAAACAGTCGTGCGGACAGGCACTAGCGCTTGTGAATGAGAAAGAGAGAGAGAGAGAGAGAGAGAGAGAGAGAGAGAGAGAGAGAGAGAGAGAGAGAGAGAGAGAGAGAGAGACAGACAGACAGACAGACAGACAGACAGACAGACAGACAGAGAAAAAAACTGTGTAACTGTAGATTATAGTCACACGACACCGAAGCGTATAGGCGACTAGTGGTCACATTACTCTGACACCAGCGAACCAGTTGAAAGTAAGGGGAAAATAATATGGTCACACATTGGCCAATCCGGGATTCGAACCAGGTACCTTTCGGTTACTAGTAAGACGCTCTACCAACTGAGCTACCCGGCCCCACTACAGACAGAGACTGAGAGACAGGGGGTAATATATCATATTCATCCGCGCATCAATTTGAAGCATCAGTGACCTGAAGCACAAGACCCGAAAAGGCAATTTTAGCAATCGTGGTCTGCCGCACTGCCACTAATTATGGTTTTCCATAATTGATCAACTCCTATTTTTATTTTATTTTTATTGTCTATTTTCTTGTTTTTATTTTATATTTTCTTCTCAAGTTCAACCCTAGCCAAGTCCAGTCAAGAAATCTTTATTCACACACACACAAAAAAGCAGTGAAGATTTGGGAGTCCAACTTAAATGACGTGAAAAATAATTATTACATTGCAAGATCTTGACAAATCGTAAATCGTCAAAACACAAACAGACAAACAAGGTTATAGTGACTCAACATGCAATTCGGAGAGGAAATTGTAACGAAGTCGGCCCCAGTGGCAAAAAGGGAGCTATTTAATTTAATGCCCAGTTGTTGTTGCCGTTTTTTGTTTCATTAGTTTTTGAAAAATAAATTTTTGAAGATAATGGACCTAACATAATTGAATATGGACATTCGTAGTACATTAGTAGATTTTGAGGTTGTGTATTGTCCACATGCTACATGAATTGAAAAAGTTATTGCTTAGATCTAGATATCTGGGGTGTCGGATAGTGCAGTGGTTGGAGCACTCGCTACTGTGTCGAAAGTGAAGCACCGTCCGGTGCGGTTAGCACTTGGATGGGTGACCGCTAAGGTGTGAAGCGACAAACAACAACGCCCCCAGTTGACTCAACTGTGATTGAGTACCTACTCTCTTGAGGGTGGGGAAGGTAAAGCAGCGAGGGAGAGAGTTGGGCATCACCCTCATTACGCTGGCCCAAGATAAGTGTGATCTCCAACATCACGCTCCCCTACGGCCACAAGGCTATGGGACTACCTTTACCTTTTTTTTTTAGATCTCCTGTGGGTAAATTTTATAGATTATTTTTATGACTGTTGTTGTTGCTGCTGGGATTGTTTTCTCTTAAATAGTTAAAGCGTTTTAAAAAAGTTATGTTTTTGTAAATGTCTAAAGCCACTTAAATGTGTGAACCGACATTACAATAAAGATTGATCAATGGATTGGAACGATAAGAAATCCGCAACAGTTGGGCTCGGTGGTAGGAGGCTCGCTTGGCGTAAGAGAGAAAAGATCCTAGTTCCTATGTCGAAGGTGACTGGAGATTGTTCTCCCAAGAGTTGGCTATCTGTAATTATTATCGACGAGAAATGGGAAAATAAATAAAAAAAGAAACTTTTTGTCTTTTCTTTCAGAAAGGAAATTATTTCGCAAAAAAAAAAAATTTAAGAAGAAGAAGAAGAAGAAGAAAAAGAACAAGAAGAACAAGAAGAACAAGAAGAACAAGAACAAGAAGAAGAACAAGAAAAAGAAGACGAAGAAGAACAAGAAGAACAAGAAGACAAACACACAAACAAAAAAAAGGCCAAACAAAAGTTGTTCGCTGATCTTGCCCTATAGCTTGCAAACAAACCCGCCGCCTCGTTCAGAGAGTTGCTGACATCCTTTCCCAGTTCAACTTAGGTCATGCATTGTGCTTCTGACAACTACAGCTTAACTGCAGTAAGTCCTTCTTTTCAGCTTCGTGGGCCTTTTTCCTCCTGTCGCCTGACGTAGATGATGCAGATACTATTATAGTTTCTCTTGGTGTATCTCGCACTTTATGCTGCTGTATCTGGTACTTTATCATTTCGCGTCTTTCTACACGTCGACACAAAAAAATGTATGAAGGGGTCCATCAGCCTTTTTGAGTGAAGGAGCGAAGTGCTCGAGCTCAGGATCTAAATGCTCTTAGGTCTCATGCTCAGGAGCTAATTGTTTTTAGTTCTCATGTTCAGGATCTAACTGTTCATAATTCTTCGCACTTTAGTGACTGCTTATTGTTGAAAGCCGCTGGTCCTGTAACGAGCATGTTGACACGTTAACACCGTGCACTCCAAGCACATTAATTTAGTTACATGGTCACATCCACGGCGCACAATGTCTGTACTTAAGCAAACGTGTCTTTTTGAAAGAAAGGTTTAAGCCAGAGATTAAAATACAAAACCTCGGTTATTCATAAAACGCGCTCACAAAAGTATGCATACATACATACACACACACAACACACACAGACACACACACACGCAAATACAAACATACACACCTTGACACTGACGCGCGCACGCACTCTAACCGCACACACCATGCAGCGCACAGGCGCCCTCAGCACTCATATACACGCACAAAAACCTTCAAATGCAAATACACACAAACACAGATACCGACCTCCGTCTCTTTCTACTACTGTACTCCTCAAACACACTTACACACACACACACACACACACACCCACCCACACACACACACCCACACACACGCACATTCCGACGCACACCCACACACTCGCACACACACACACACATTTGGAATACATCAGAACTGAGTTTATTTAAGAATGTAGGAATCGGAAAGTGTTTTTTTGACGGAAAGAGCTTAAAAATGCATAATTGGCTCTTTCCGTGTAAAAAGTTGACTTAGTTCGTCTCCTATAGGCGACGCAAATAGGTCGAACTTACTTCAAAATTTATCCGAAAAGTGATTGGATTTTCTCCGTCCCGGATAGAGCACTCCCTTGTACTTAAAACACTCCCATGCGCAACAACTGCACTCCCGCGCACTAAAAGAGCACTCCCGCGCACTTAGATAAAAGCGGGGTCCTGGAAAAAAGTGGGTTCCAAGTAAATAAACCCATTTGTTACTAAGAAAGACGAGGTCTGCTACCCATTTGTGCGTTTATTCAAGTGCACAACCACACACACACACACTCGCACACACACACACGCACCCCTCCCCCACCCAATTTACAAATAGGTCAGCTAAAAGTCCCAGCATAAGATTCCATGAAAGCTAAAGTCAATTCTTGCCGCATAAAATCTCTCTTGATCAATCTGGATTTGAGCATTCCAGTAACAGTCCAAGATCTAGAAGAAGAAAAAACAGAAATAATGTGTTTACTTTGTTTTTCCTCCTCACGCAAATCTCCTCAAAACATTTTCACATGTTGAGGACCTGCTTGGGCTCCTTGTAGTCCGCTGGAACCCTTTAAGCAATGACTAACTAACTAACTAACTAACTAACTAACTAGTATAGTTACTTTCTCTTTTGTTTCTGTACACATGTATACTTATTTCTCCTTATTTTCATGAACAAATTAATAATCATATTCTCTCTCTCTCTCTCTCTCTCTCTCTCTCTCTCTCTCTCTCTCTCTCTCTCTCTCTCTTTCTCTCTCTTTTAGTTATAAGCTTACCCTCCCTCGCATTGTTTCATACAAAAATGGCCTATCATTTAGTGGAGCTGTTGTATGGAACTCTCTCCCTCTGGAGTGTAAACATTGCGACACAATATTTTCTTTCAAATATAAAATATGTACGCATCTGTGAAACTAATTATAAAAGTGATGTATTTTGATATGATAACACAGTTTTTGATGTTATTATTTTTATTTATTTATTTAATAATAATAATAATAATAATAATAATAATAATAATAATAATAATAATAATAATAATATTATTATTATTATTATTATTATTATTATTATTATTATTATTATTATTATTATTATTATTATTATTAAAAGAAAGAAAGAGATTTCTCTTATATAGCGCACTTACAAGCTCAGAGAGCTTCTCAAGGCGCTGACCCGTAATATCCAGCAATCACACAATAGTTTGCTGAAGTTAGGATTCGAACCCAGGTCGCCCACTGAACCATCCCTGCCACTATTATTATTATTATTATTATTATTATTATTATTATTATTATTATTATTATTATTATTATTATTATTATTATTAATTTAAGTGTGATGGATGGGGAAAGGGATGTGTATCTAACATTGTTTAAAGATAATGGGGAAGATGATTTTGCGTGTGCACGTGTGTGAGTTATATGATATCCAAGTTAATGTTAAACTTAAAGGTCCTTTATTATGTTAATTTGTTAAGGGACAGATTGAGAGATTGGAGTTTATAATTAGTCTAAAATCTTTATCCTTAATAAAAACAAGTTTCAAGTTTCTTTCTCTCTCTGTCTCTCTCTCTGTCTTCCTCTCTGTCTCTCTGTCTCTCTCTCTCTCTGTGACTCTCTCTCTACCCATGCCCCCACCATCACCCACCACCAATCTGCCCTCACTCTAGAAACTCTCCCATCCATCCCTTGCACTCATAAGTACATGAAATGTAAAAGCCTTGTCATTCATTCAGCAACACAATAAGATAACATGAGAAAGAAATGTACCGAAGTGTGATTCCATTTTTTAAAAATCGGCATAAAACGTAGCATTAAAAACCTGCGCTTCCAAAACAACAACCAAAAAGAAATTGTAACATCAACGAGTTATCACGGAGACCAACTGCGACCAAAGCACAACCGCGCGTGGTAAAATTACAACACAAAGTACAGCTACAGAAAACAGTGTAAAGACTTTAAAAAAAAAAAAACTTTGTTGTTGTTGCGAGCAATGTGTATATGAAACCTTTTTAATCTGGTGAGTTTTTATCCCAAATAGAGCTGGGTACCGAGGATCAAAGTCGTATCGGTATTACCGCGGTATTTTTAGGTCGTATCGGTATTTCGTACCATACCGGTATACCGCGATTTTAAGTGTTACAATCAAATGGTATATGGCACTGACAGTAGTGACCGCGGCAAACGAAGAATTGTAGTACACTTCAAAACAGTTTTAAGGAAACACATTTCCATACAAACTGAAGCTTTATTTTTGCTTGAACACCTTCAAAACAAATTATGATAAATCACTGTTGAGAACATCAGCAAACTTTAAACCACAAAATCAAAATGAAACAAAAAACATTCAACGGGAAAGGTCTTTAAGAACTTTAAGAGTTCAGAAGGATTGCCGACTGGTACCATGTTCAAACACGTGGATAAGCTGCTGTTCTTATAAGTTCTTCTTCAAGAACAGCTGCCTATCCACGTGTTTAGGCTTTAGGCTCGCTCTCTGGGCGGACAAGATGTCGCACACTGTCGCGTTATGTGTTGTCGAGATTTCCCAGTAAACCGGACCTTGGACACCCCGCACCGGTACACCGTACCGTCGCTGTTTCCGAACCTGAATACAGTTACGTATCAGTAAAAACCGTCCAGCCCTAAACCCAAAGGTCTTAACCAAGTAAAATGGATCTTTGACAGCATAACGGTAGCAGTAGTCTAGTCGTGTACAGCCCATGTATCATAGATAGAAAAAAAATGATGGGATCAGTCACACTGCATGCGTCTTTTAGCGAAACGAATCGCCGCCCAAACAGTTTAATCGCAGTCCCAAACCCGAGTACTAGCGAACCTGCAAGATCTTCCTTTAGATCGAAAAAGACAGGAGGAGTTTGACATAGGCCTATTTTATTATATGCACAACGTAGTACCCCGGGAGGTGAGGGTAGGGGGGGGAGGGGGTAGGTGCGAATATAGACCCGAACGTGGAAGTTCATAGCCCCAAAAATCCTTTTTGTGGGGTGGGGGTGGGTGGGTGGGTGTTGGGTGGAGGTGACAGACCTGAAAAGCTTTAAAGGACTAGATTTAAAAAGCCTTGAGTAAGCACCCAGACCTAGATATATAAAGGAATAAGCGGGCGGGATGGGGTGGAGGAGTGAGGGGTGGGAGGGTGGGGTGCAGGCTGATTACTATGGAAATAGCATTCAGGTAAAACAAATGGCGCCAATGGTACCCATACCAATATGGAACAAAACCTCATTGTGCATCCCAATACCTTCGTATGACAGCGCGAGGGACGGATCGGGAGTAGAAATGTGTAGAAAGGTATTGACACAACATAGCAAACACCGCAGACTACTTTGTAAAATCCACAACCCCAATCCCCCCCCCCCCACACCCACCCCGCAAAAAAAAAAAAAGATCAGAGAGAAACTTTAAAGATTAGGCATATTCATTATCATGCGAGCTGTGAAACTATAGTATAGCTTGGCGTCAGTACAAGTGACGTTCGTTATTTCCATTGTCAATACGTTACCGACGACGTCAAAATATTTAATTTCTGCTACAAACTGCAATTGCGAGCCTACCTGTTTCTAAACGTCTGACTTACAGCGGTGAGGGGAGGGGGGTGGAGGTGGTGGGAGCGAGTGACATAGACCTGAGTGAACAAAGATAGGGCTGGACGGTTTTACCGGTACGTAATTGTATTCAGGTTCGGAAACGCGACGGTACGGTATACCGGTGCTGGTGTCCAAGGTCCGGTTTACTGGGAAGTCTCGACAACACATAACGCAAAAGTGGGCGACATCTTGTCCGCCTAGAGAGCGAGCCTAAAGCCCAAACACGTGGATAGGCAATTGTTCTTGAAGAAGAACTTATAAGAACGGCATCTTATCCACGTGTTTGAGCATGGTACCAGTCGCCAATCCTTTTGAACTCTTAAAGTTCTTAAAGACATTTCCGTTGAATGTGTTTGTTTTATTTTTATTTTGTGGTTTAAAGTTTGCTGATGTTCTAAACAGTGATTTATTATAATTTGTTTTGAAGGCGTTCAAGCAAAACTAAAGCTTCAATTTCTAGGGAAATGTGTTTCTTTGAAACTATTTTGAAGTGTATGACAATCTTTCTTTTGCGTCGGTCACTGCTGTCAGTGCCATATCCCATTTGATTGCAACACTTAAAATCGCGGTATACCGGTACAAAATACCGATACGACCTAAAATTACCGGTACGACTTTGACCCACGGTACCCATCTCTAAACATAGATATGCTGCAGTAATGACAAAGCCAGCTCTTGCTTCCTTTTTAGTCACTCCGTATGCGGGACAACAACAAAAAAGTTGATTTGGGGAGTCGTCCACGATATAAATTGGGGTGAACGATGCCAGAATATCTATGCACTCGCGCATTGTTACACGTACGCTGAAAGGGGATCATCCACAACAAAGCCGTAGGTAGCGTACCTATCTATGTATCATAGATAAAATGTGAAAAGAGAACCACGGGTGTTTAAATGTCACCCGACTGATCCCAACCTTTTATAATGTATCATAGATAGAACGGGTAGCACCCGACTGCGTCTTCGCTACTCAAAACGGGTTTTTCTCAAACCTCGCAAAGGCCCAGCCACACTTGCGCTACGCTTATGAAGTCCTTATTCATTTCCTTATGGACTGGCTAAAGTAAAATTTCACAAGGATAGCGCATGTTAAGAGAACCCATCAGAAGCCAGTGTGACATTACGAGTTTAGAGGTCAACCTAAACTCCTCCCACACGCATGATTACACGCAACAAAGGTTGTCTGCTACGCACGACTTGGCGATCTAAAGCAGTTGAATTCACTTGTTGCCTGTCGATCTTATTAAAGTTGTTTCATATTATAGTCGAATCGTGAAAGAGTACATTACATCGTCATGAAAAATGCCTTGTAGTGAAATTACCGCTGGAACTTGTAAGCAACGAATATCTAATTAATTAGTGAAGTTACACAACTACCCACGTTTATAAATTCGAACCGGGCCATGATAAACATGGCGCCACTTCCTCCGACCCAATTCATAAGCCCTAAACTCATAAGGTGTGGCCTCCTGTCAAAATTCCGGTAAGTGAAAAATCTCATAACCCAATTCATAAGCCGTAAAACGTAAACCAAATGTGGCTACTACTTAAGAACGAACATTAGGTCGAAATGATATAGCCTAGGTCTATGATACGTGAAACTTTCGCATATACAATAAAATAGGCCCGTGTCAATGTCTTCCCAATGATAGGACTGCATTATTTGGTATGTCTGAAATTTCTCACGCACTTGATGGTACAGAAATGTGGAGGAGTTCACGGGCGTGGCTAATTACAGGTCCAAATCTGGTACGAATGCAGTTCAAGTCCTGCTTGTGTCGTTGGGGTTTTAGTTGCGTTGTTCTCAAGCATAACGAAGTATTGAAGGCTGTCCTCGTAGTGATTGATGACTGCAGTGTGTCAATGTGCAAGATATTGTTCCATTGTCGGTTGAGTGGAGAGGCGAGCCAAAGTTTTGCTTCGCGTGACAGTAAAGTTGTGTTGTGTTGTGTATGTTGTATTCTGCTGTATTGTATTGTATTGTATTGTATTGTAGTTTCAGTGGCCTGGTAGCCACAGCAATGTTGTTAGGGAGCTGGTTTCCTAAGCTGAAGGTCACGGGTTCGAGCCCCCGCTTGGGGACGAACTTGACGTGTGACATTGAGGACACCGAACTCCATGCAATGGGTGGCCTCGTGGCGCAGTGGATAAGTCGCCGGTTTCCTATGCCGAAGGTCGCGGGTTCGATTCCTGCAAGGGGCGAACGTATGTGACTTAGGTACGAGACGAGACTATTGAGGTCACCGAGGGTTTTCTCCAGGCACTCCGGTTTCCTCCATCCCTTCAATAACGGTACAGGATGCAGTAAATATAAAAATTTCCAAAATAAAAATTCGATTTTCTTCCGTCTTCTAATAGCGATCTCCCTGCCTTTACACCACCTGTTTGAGTGATGTACGTGCATTTGGTGTTTGTGAGGGTAAATGAGACAGGTGAGCGTGTATGTTGGTATAGATCGCCACGTTTTGAGCCTTGGGGAAAGGCGCGTACATAGCTTCCTGTATTATTATTATTAAGCCTATTATTATTATTATTATTATTATTATTATTATTATTATTAGTATTATTATTATTATTATTATTATTATTATTATTATTATTATTATTATAATGATTGGTTGAACATGACGACACGGCGGGATCAGAGGTCACATGAATTTCAAACGAGGTTAGTACGTTCCTAGATTCAGGAATAGCGAGGGGAAAATTGTGAGAGAAGACGAGGTTTGTACGACGAAACTTGTATTTAGTCCTTTACCTGTTGGCGAAGCGTGGTTATAGGACCAAAGTAATTGTTGAAAAAGGAACCGAAACTCCGTATTCCAATGAAAGTTCTTTGAGTTCCTGTTTGTACATTTTAATCCCATATTCGTCATAACGAATCCTTTCCGAACGCGACAGAGTAATGATCCACAGGACCAGAGGTTACAAATTAATGACGCCTGGTGGCCAGGTTGGTTAAACGACGGTTTCCTATGACGTAGGTAGTGGGTTCGCTTCCCCCAAGGTGCGAACTTCTGTAACTTAGATTCGAGACAACCGATATTCATGTCACCGAGGGTTTCTCTGGGTTCACCGGTTTCCTCGCCCCTCTTCCCCTTCCCCATCCCCCCTTTACTTCCACCCCTCTTTCCCTCAGTCTGTGAGTAGGATGGTGCAGGTGTCGTCCGTCCATCAATTGGCCGAGCTTCGGCCCTCCCCATTGCTGCTTGATGACGTCACAGCGCCTCTTCCTGACAACAGGTACCTCTTCCCCGACGACGCCAAATCCCTGACAACCCGCCTGCCCTCCGCCACTTAGCGCGCGACAAGGGGCACCACTCTTTACCTGTCGCACAGACAAAAGGGAGGTAATCCACTCTTAGCTCTTCAGACTTTTGGCGAGTCCAGACTTTTCTGAGAAATTGGGTTCCCTTGTTTTCTTTGCGATGTGGGCTATCTTATAGGTGACAGAATATCATGTTTTACAACTTTCCAAGTTGACAAAGCTCAGCACCATTTTTCAAGTTTTTTTTTAAAAAATATAAAGTGCGTTTGGGGTCGAGATAGACATTGCCAGTTTTTATTTTTATTTATGTATTTATACATTTAATTTAATATTTTTTAAAGTTAATAATTAGTTGTTTATTATTATTATTATTATTATTATTATTATTATTATTATTATTATTATTATTATTATTATTATTATTGTTGTTGTTGTTGTTGTTGTTATTGTTGTTGTTATTATTTTTAGTAGTAGTAGTAGTAGCAGTAGTAGTAGTAGTAGTTGTTGCTGTTGTTGTTGTTGTTATTGTTGTAGTATTTAAATATAAAATAACATTATAATTATAACTCTTAAGAGTTAATATTCCTTCTTGTTCTTGCGACTATTTGAGAAAATGTGAATCTAAACTTTGCGCTTTGAGCGTTCTAAAGATCGTCTGCTAGAAGCATTACATGGCTTATGTCGTTTAATGAAAGACCTCTGGAGGCATACAAATATTTAAAAAAAAACATTAAAAATTAAAGATGGCCAGCCATTCAAATGTATTTCGATATTAACACTTGTCACGTGACCCGTGAAATTTACGTGCAACACATAAATACACAGACCTTAGGTACAACCAATCATAAATTTAACAAGACCACACCGTTTTGCTGAGGTTTTGTTTTATTTTTCACTATTTCTGTTCTTTCAAAAACACTTATAAAACACGCACTTCAATGAGATGGAATGAATGATGTCAATGGCATAATGCATGCACATATACAGCAATGAAGCAAAATGAAAACATGGAATGATAGACCACGGTCGGAACTATCTTCAGGCAAACATTTATCAAAATCGGCTTAACCAATGGTTAGGTACAGCGCCAAACGTCTTTAGAAAATGGGGAAGCCTAATGGCCTTCAATGTTTCGAGAATGTACAAATACGAATGACGAAACGATGCTTAGCAGCAGTTCAAGTATCTACTTGGGTTGGCCTCGTGGCGCAGTGGATTAGTCGCCGGTTTCCTATGCCGAAGGTCGCGGGTTCGATTCCCGCAAGGGGCGAACGTCTGTGACTTAGGTACGAGAATATTGAAGTCACCGAGGGCTCTCTCCGGGCACTCCGGTTTCCACCCTCCCTTCAATAATGGTACTGGATGCAGTCAATACAAAATTTTCAAAAATTAAAATGCGATTTTCTTTCCGTCTTCCAATAGCGATCTCCCTGCCTTTACACTACCTGTTTGAGTGCTGGATGTGTATTTGTTGTGTATGTGTGTGTGTGTGTGTGTGAGGGTGGATGAGACAGGTGAGCGTGTATGTTGGTACAGATAGCCGCGGTTTGAGCCTGATTGATTTGGGGAAAGGCGCGTAGTATTATTATTATTATAATTATAATAATAATAATAATAATAATAATAATAATAATAATAATTATTATTATTATTATTATTATTATTATTATTATTATTATTATTATTATTATTATTATTATGATCTACAAAGTAAAAATGGCCAGTTTAGGAAAAGTTATTGTTGAGATAAACCAACAGGCGTGTTTTGAACAAAAACGAGATTTTGGCAGCGACGGACCGACGGACGGACATCCGGACTGCTAATGAAAGATTGACGGCCCATGATTTGAAGCACCTGTATACCAAAGCTCAACAAAATCGCTGTAGCCGTTTCTGAGATGTTGAGCGAAACGTATTTAGCAACAAATTGACTTCAGTGACCGTGACCTTTGCGGTTAAGCAAATAGGATGGAACAGGATGGGGGGGGGGAAGGGGAGGGGGGAGGGGAGGGGGAAGGAGGGCAGGCCACTAATCTAGGCACTGTTCCTTTGAAGTTTGGTCAAAATCCGTTACTTGGTTCTTGACATAGGGCTTCCCACAGACAGACCAACAGACAGACCGACCGGCCGAAATTTTTGCTCGTTTTGATTGCCCCCGACCATGTCAAAGGTAAGTCCAGTTAAATATGGAAATACAATCAGCGGAGCTTGAATAACTTTAGGGCGTTGCCTATATACTACTACTACTACTACTACTACTACTACTACTACTACTACTACTACTACTACTACTACTACTACTATTACTACTATTACAATAAGAAGAAGAAGAAGAAGAAGAAGAAGAAGAAGAAGAAGAAGAAGAAGAAAAAGAAAAAGAAAAAGAAATACATAAATAAAAAATAAATAAAAAATAAATATTAAAAATAATAAATATACCCAAAAAAAAAAAAAAAAAAAAAAAAATAATAATAATAATAATAATAATAATAATAATAATAATATTAATAATAGAGAAATTGAGCGTGCGTTCGTAATTGCTTTCCGTAACGTAGCCGTAGAGCATCGTTGGTGTATTTCACAGTAAATGCAAATTAGTACCCTACGACTACGAAAATGATACGTACTTTAGAAAGAGGGATTGAGCGCAAGTCCTTATATACTGTCCGTACCGTAAGAGTTGTTTTGCTAGCCTAGAGTTTTGCACTACACAACTAGGCCTACTACTGGTACTACTCATACTGATACTGTTCGTCTGTTGTTACGAGTAGTAGGCCTATTACTACTACATGCTAGTCTTAAACTACTATAAGTAGCCTGACTAGGCTTATCATCGATCTTGAAATTTGTATGAGTGAATTACCACGTCAGTTTACTGTTAACAACACTGGTCAGTTCCATCAGCAAAACCTAATCAGCCTACATGATCATGGCCGCCATGTCACTCTAAACAAGACATTCGAGTTGGTTGCGTGTATATCTGTAAAAACACTTTCCTCACTAACACATCAACCAAAAGTTATGATAACTTCATTCCTAAGACAATGAACTATCGAGAAAATAATACATTACAGTTGAAAAATTACAAATGTCGATACAAACTACTTACGATTTCAGCGTTCGTATAAATCCCGTTTCTCACGGTCACTCGTAAGCCAACTAGGCCAGACAGCCGTAACCCACGCCCTTTAACCTTTGCACTGCGCAAAAAGCTGTGACGTCAAGACAAAAAGTAGTTCTCGAAACGATAGGCTTACGCTACTCTCATCATTACGAACGCACGCTCAATTTCTCTAATAACAGTAATAGGGAGTTTTATAAATCGCCTTTCCTAGAAAGGAACAGTTCACAGGGCTCCAAGATGATAAGGTTGTGTGCTTGTGGAATCGGGTGGCGCTTGATGAAGGAACCCTTCTGGTAGACTCGCGAGGTGACCTTATAGAGAGGAACCGATTGTTTTTTTTTAAGCCGCGCAAACATTTATTTGAGAGCATTCTCCTCCATAAGAGGGTTAAATCTCTTCAGATCATCGCGCTTCCTAGAGTTCAATTGAGTAAAAAGCACGTGCTAACAATCTGTATTATTATTATTATTATTATTATTATTATTATTATTATTATTATTATTATTATTATTATTTATTATTATTATTATTATTATTATTATTATTATTATTATTATTATTATTATTATTATTATTATTATTATTATTATTATTATTACAACAAAGTAAACAATTCTATAATCATACTATCTAGTGTAAAAGTGAGAAAATAAGTTTTACCTCATTCCCACTTAAAATCCCTAGCATTACGTGAGTTTGATTTCCATGTCTAATATTGTGTATAATCAATCCCTTTTGGTGAGTTCTTTGGGTGGACTTTGTGCAGTCCATGCCAAACACAAGATACTTGAAACTTGAAATCTAAAGTCCTTTGACTCACACCTTTTTGTACAGTAAATCAGAAGTAATTTTTTTGGTGTTTTCTTTCTCAAAACATTTACACTATATATAGCATGATCATAGAACAGTTTATTAATCCACGTCAAGGAAGTTAAAGTTCTCCAATAAGCGTGCACGCAGCTTATAAAAAAAAAAGACATTCAGTCCCTCGATCCCGTCACGTCACCAGTTTCCTTGTACGCAGTTCATTATGCGTCATCCGGGAACAAAGGGCCGTCGAAAACCAGTCGCATAGAATCGGCCACAGCAAAGCCAAACCGCCTCCAACGCACGCTAGTATTCACACTTTTCTGCTATCCTATGCACCAACGGGAATCCCCTCTATGAAAAATACTTCCGGTTTTTTTTCTCCGCGTGTTTTAGTGAGTTATTTCCAAATATTCAAGAATAATAACATATGTCACTGGCCACCTGTATCGTACCCTCACATATTTTTATTTTTTTTGCTGCAGTTTATTATCCCTTTCTATCGCCTAAACCCTACCTACCTAACATTATTTGTGAATTTTTGAAAAATATTCGGAAAAACATAACGCCCAGATGCTGGCTCGAACCCACACCTGTCAGGCGCCATTGGTTTCTGGCTTGTGGACAAAAGCAAGTTAGTCCCGCCTTAGCCCACTTGGCCACAACGCTAGCCTAACATAGTCAGTTACTTCGTGTTTTGTGAAGGTTGCGACGGCGAAGCTATGGAAAACTACAAGAGTTTTCAGGTCCTGTTTCACTTTCTGTCGATGATCGACGCACCTCCGAAGTCGCCACAAATACAGGCCTCTACGATTGTTTTTTGCATTCTTTCACTGAGCATGTACTTCCTCCACCGTTTTTATACTTATCCCACTCGTTTTCTGGCTCTAACAATCTTCGTTTTCAGCAATTTGCCATATTTAAAAGTCACGCATCAAGCTTTGATAAAAGCAAAACAAGCCAAACCGGAACTTGGTTTCATATAACCTCGTTTTAATTTATAATGGCGATACCCACGAGCTTTTATGAGAGGTGCCGTACAGTTGTGAATTAGCGTTGGGTCAGGTACCGGTAACTCCACGTGTAAGCTCCTGTATTTATAGTCTAAGAAAACCAAATCGCCAAGTGCCTATGGCAAGACCACCTTTTGAGTGGTCAGACACGAAGTTTAGATTCAATTAGCGCCAAATATTAGACACCCAAAATTGTAGGAACATAATATGCAAACAGCCATCCATTCCTTAGCGTGAATTAGATATTGTATAAGTGTTTGTTTATTTTTTTAGGGGGGGGGGGGAGGGTGTACAATTTTGATATTGTCCTCAGACGCACTTTAAGTGTCTTAAAAGCACACGTAAAGTTTCTTTAAGTGTCTTGCACATATGATCCTGGAGAGTAACAGAGCATAAACATAAAGTCATTACCACAGTAATGGCTCGCGTATTGAAAGGTGATTAATGGATTCGATTGCTGTTTGAAAGACATGGATAGAAAATGGAAAGTGATATTGCGACAAAGCCTAAACTTTTCAATTTGCTCCTAATGCATTTGGATTTATTGATAAAGGGAATACATCATTATTAGCAATAATCTCAATTCCTCTTGGTGGAGCTGTGAGGTTAAGTCCACCTGCGTTATTATATAATACATGGTATAAAATACACATCCTGGCTTCTTGAAACATATAATTTCTGCTGTGTCCATGACAAAGTTGCACCACGCGCAGGGTCTGTTTTGCACACACAAAAAAGCTAATGTAAGCTGTCTTGCAGTTTGTTTCTGCACCTCTAATCATCACTGGTTTTGCCAGCGGCGAGCCTTTGTTGATTGCAGCTCAGTAACTTTGTTCTTGACCTCAATTACCTGACCAAAACTCCTTTTGTTTCAAACTTTCATTACATGTATATTTGAAATCGTTCTCGTTTGCGGGAGAAGCCTTGCGATGATGATTGTCAGTGAGCGCAGTGGCCTCTCTCTGTATAAGCCTTGAGCCTGCAGTGTAATAGGCCAAAGCTGTTTCAAAACAAAACAGAACGATTAAAAAAAAAAAGAACTGGACCGGCAGCTCCCAGACACACAGGTGGATTATAAGACTAACGCTAAAACGTTTGCTTAAGGCCGTTGTGGTGGGAAACAAAACCACGTGATGAATATTTGTTGCCTTTCGCAGATTTCCCGCGACCATTACAACATAGGCTGCAAGGGGTTTGGCGTGGTGGATATGCTACTAGTAATGCACTGTGCACACACAAATAAAGTCCTGTGGTACGCTGCAGAATTATTGATAAGAACTCTAGTTATTTACGCCTTGATGACTTATGAAAATACAAGCACTGGTTTAAAAAAAAAAGATAAGAACTTGATGTTCAAAACTTTAACACCTGTTTGCCAAAACTGCGCAACGCGCTTTGTCTGATGGTTGTATTTCCAGATTTGGTCCACATAATATATGTAAATATTTTAAAGTAGTCGGGAATCAGACCTAGCTAAATGTTGCTCTAGTCTGTCTGTCGGTCGGTCCGTCAGTCTGTTGGAGGCCATATCACAAGAATCACTGAACGTATTTTTACTAAAATTCATAGGAAAATTACAACTCATTGCTGTCATATGTGCTCTACTGCAAAGATCAAGTTGGCTAGGGTCACCTTGTTACTAAACTCGTTTTGTTCAATGTCGTTTATTATTTTCGTAACACGCTTTGAGGGCGCTGTATTTTAAATTTTGGCTGAACCGATTTTGATAAAATTTCTCTTGGAGATAGTTGTGATATGACCCATTATTATTCAATATTTTAATTTCACGTCTGTTCACAACAATGTGATTTTAGACAACAAAAAAGTATGAAAATAAAATAACATAATATAAATAACATAATTAAAAAAAAAGGTTTTTATGATAATAATAACAATTTAAGTAATAATTTAATTTAATCAAAATTAACAATAATATATCAACGTTCTTTAAAATTATAATATCTTATATAAGTCTGTTTTCATAAAGACACCAGCAATGTCACATATGTCTGTACCATATAAAATGGTTTTAGTGTCATCTTGTGCTGATAATATAATTCCCTGTTGTTTGTATAATGGTGTTAAAACAGTACATTCAAAGAGTAAATGATTTAAAGAGACGATCCCTTTACATATACAATTAATATTTTTCAAATACTTTGTATTCCACGAATTCAATCGTAGTTTGTATATCAATCTTGAAATTGCTCTTGAACAACATATAATATTTACTTTAGGAATTGTCATGTAAAAATGCCGTTCAACTAAAGAATAGTATTCAAACTGACCTATTTTCAAATCACAATTCAAAATCGTATTGCCACTTTTCATTGCTCCCTTTTTGGCTAATATGTCTGACATTTCATTACCATATATACCAAAATGTGATGGAACCCAACAAAATGTAATTCCAATACCCCTCGTACGTATACAATGAATTAAATACCTGATGTCAAATATTATGTCGGTTCTCTTTTTACATTTCCAATTTCGTAAAGCATACAGCACCGATTTGGAATCAACACAAATTAAAATATTAAATATTTCATGAGGAATGTTAATTATACAATATAACACCATAAGTATTGCGTATAATTCACATGTAAATATTGAAAATCCGTGACCAAGATAGTAAGATTTTTGAATATTCAAATGCGGTATAATAAATCCTGACCCACATTCTGATGATTCCAGAACACTTCCATCAGTGTATACTTTTAAATGATTAGGGTAATTGTTATATATATGTTCCGTTACTTCACATTTGAGAATATTTGTATCTTCATTTTTCTTTAAATCAGTATACTCCATGTCAAAATTTGCATTTAAATGTTCCCATGGTGGGAATCGTGGAATAATTGGTTCTATAGGAACTACTGTAATATCAATATTGCATAATTCCATAATATCTTTTGTGTAGTCTTTAATTGTTTTTATATAAGGAATGGCTTGAGCTCTTTTTGGGTAATCCACACTGGATAGATTTAAAATTTCATCTTTAACAGAGTTTTCTACTGATAAACTTCTAATTACATATTTTGACGTTGCTAATTTACGCTGCTCAGAAAAAGACAAAATACCCGCTTCTTCGTATGCATTTTGAGTATTTGTATGAACTGGTACTCCCAATGCTAATTTTATTGATTTACTATCTATACTTTGTAATTTATTCAGCAGGTTCATAGGGGCAGAAAAATATACTTCTTGTCCATATATTAATTTAGATCTTATTAAAGACGTAGCCAGAAGTAAAAGGGTTTTAGTGTCTTGACTGAACGGTTGTGTTATTATTATCTTTAATAAATTTAACCTATTTCTTGCTTTGTTAATTAAATATTCAATATGATATTTCCAATTCATTTTAGGTGTGAAATAGACACCTAAGAATTTAATGTTTTGCTTGTATAATAATATTTGGCCATTAAGTTTTAAATCAGGTAATTTCTTAGGGTTTTCACCATTATTAAACAACATTAAACTTGTTTTCTCTGCAGAAAGCTCTAATCCATTTTCTGTCATATAACAAACTAAATTGTTAAGTTCGCTTTGGTATAATTTCTGAACATAGTTGATAGTTCTTTTATTTGTATGTTTTCTTATTGTGGTATTTATCCAGATTGCTATATCATCTGCATATTGAACCACATGTGTGTATTTTGATAATACAGAGGGAAGGTCATAAATTAACAGATTAAAAAGTAAAGGTGCAATTATAGAACCTTGTGGAATGCCCATATTCATATATCGATTAGAAGAATAAGTATTTCCAATTTTAGTACAAATATATCTTTCTGTAAGTAGACTTTTTATATAAAAATAAATTTGTCCGCTAAGACCAATACCTTTTAGTTTATATAATAGTCTAGCGTGCCATACACTGTCATAAGCTTTTTTAACATCAAAAAACGTTGCTAATAAACTTTTTCTTTTGGAAAATTGTTTTTTGATATTAGTAGAAAGTTTGACTAAGTGGTCAGTTGTAGTACGGCCTTTACGAAACCCTGCTTGATTAACAGGTATTATATTATTTTTGTCACAAAAATATAATAATCGTTTACTTTTTATTTTTTCCATTAATTTACCAACATGTGAAGTCAATGCAATGGGTCTATAATTATTTACAGATTTAGAAGATTTATCTTGTTTAGGTATGGGAATTATTACGGACTGTTTCCAAATTTTCGGTACAGTTCCACTTTCCCAACATTTTTGGAAAAGTGAATGCAATAATTGTTTCCATATTACAGGTAAATGACTTAACATTTGGTACGAAATGCCATCAATACCAACTGCAGAATAATTATTTACAAATGATTCTAATGTTTCTGATACTTCGTCAATTGTAATGGGACTATTTAGATATACATTTTTATCAGGCAATGGATCTTTATATCTTTCCTTGTTTTCACTATTAACTCTATGTTTTATATTAGTTTCGTTTAAATTATTGGTTAGACTGTTCTTCGAGAAGACGTCAACAAAAGCTTCGGCTTTATCTATTAAAGAAGGAAAATCATTATTTTCGAGCTTAACAGGATAAGCTTGTGATCTAAACATATTTTTAATATCTTTTACTTTTTTCCAAACTTTATGTACATCTTTAGACTCTGATACCTCCTTTTCACAAAAATCAACCCAATGATCTTTCTTCGCTTTTGCAATTATTCTGTTACATTGAATTTTAGCTCGTTTCATTTCTGTAAAGTTATCTCCAGATTTATTTTTAATCCAGTTTTTAAATTTTTCTTTTTTTCTTTTTTACCGCATTTTTACAGTCTTCATTCCACCATGAATTTGCATGTCGTTTGAGAGGCTTCTTAGACTGAACTTTAGGAATGGAATGTTCTGCTGCTTGTAAAACAATGTTTCTAAACTTCTCATAGAAGTTGTTTACATCATCTTGCATAATATCATAGCAAGGAATGGTATTTAGGTAGGTGTAAAACGTTTCCCAATTTGCACGATTATATAAAAATTTAGGAATTTTATCATCAATGTCTGCTTTACTATCAATGACGTTCACGTTTAAATCAATAAATATTGGTAAATGATCGCTGCCTAAGCAATCGTCTTCAATAACCCAATTGCAATTTAATGCGATATTACCTGATACTAGAGACAAATCAATAGCTGTTGGTCTATGTGAGGTAATGTCAGGTATTCTTGTTATATTACCGTTATTTAATAAAACAAATTTAGAATCTACAATATTTTCAACAAAACGGTTACAAGTAGTGGTCTTACAGTCTGTTTCCCATAACGGTGAATGAGCATTAAAATCCCCTAAAATTGCCCAATTACCTTTAGAAAAATCAAAATTCTTAATCCAATCAGAATTGTCGGTTTTAGGACCACTGGGGAAGTAAACAGACAAAACATTAATCATATAACTATCATTTATCTTTACGCATGCTCCAGTTGCATATACATTGTCGGTATCATTTGGAACAGGAAACGGATCAATAGATGAATATGATAAGTCACATCTTATATAAAGTGCAGTCTGAATTTTCTTATTTTCTCTATTACAGCTAAATAAAGGTGGATAATAGTAATTATCAAGTTTAGGTATTTTAAATTTCTGGACATCCAAAGACTGCAGAGCCAACACGCAAAAATTTTCCTGTTCAATAAAATGTTTAAAATATAACAAATTTGTAGAAATAGAACGGCAGTTCCATTGAAATAATCTCGCTTGTTTTGTAAATTTCATTGTTGTGTTTTGTTTAAAAAAGATGATTTTTTTAAAAATGTATCATTACAAATGATATTCTATACACAAATTGTTATTCATTTATGTTCTTCTTCTGTGGCCTATCTTGGTTTAGTACCACATCCAGTTCTTGTCCCACCAGTTGTTCATGTTGACCCATTATTACATTATTACAGGGTTTGCTTCTGTAGGATGTAGCGGAGTCACAGCATCGCCACGAAAATTAACACTTTTGAAAAGAAAACAAATCTGTTACTTATGTGACTGCCTGGAAATACATTTGAATGGCTTGCGCTTTTGTTGATATTCCAGACTCTGTCTGTATGTGTGTGTGCGTGTGTGTGTGCATGTGTGTGTGTGTGTGTGTGTGTGTGTGTGTTGCCTTTGGCGGGTTACGTAGGAATCTTGGTATATATAACAGCTGCCTTTGGCATGCATGCAACTATGTTTTTACTCTGTGGTTTTTTCAATCCTCTTAGTTTCGTTAATAGTTTCTTGGACTGTGTGTGTTGTGTGGAGTTTACAAGAAAGACGGGCAGTGTGGGTTAAGGCAGCAAAATCCTTTTGTTTGTTACCACTGGGCCCAACAGGATTGCGCGTCGTAAATACCTGGCCATAACTTGTGTCACTGTGACACTTTACACTTGTAATGGACAATCATAACTGATCCTTAAGGATGTGCTGTAGAGCTAGCTGCGTTCCTTAAGACAACGGCTTTTAAGACTTTATGAAGGCTTTTAAACCGCTGTCAATTATGGAGTGCAGCTTTTTTTTTTTTTTTTTTTTGAGACAATAAGGTGAATTACATTACATTACATAATTATTGCTTTAGGTCCAGCGGACTCTTCCGAGCCAAATTAGGACCGGATATATGAGGTGAATAAGGTGACTAAGCACTAAAGCTGAGTTTATCTTTATATAACTCCTGATGAAGCTTGTTCAGTTAAATACATGTTCTGACAACTTCTTAAGGCCTGCTGCGTGTTATCTCATTTCTTTCTGTTATGTCGTCTTCCAATAAACCTGTTAATTTTAATTAATTAATTAAAACATGAAGCTTACGACTAATAGAGTAATATTGGAAAACACGAGTGAAACATTCTCCAAACTACTTTTAAAAAATGAACGTACTTTGCATTTAAAATTTAACATTTAAAATAGGGACGAAACCGGAGTACCCGGAGAAAAGCCTCTGTGACCTGAAAAGTCTCGTATTAAAGTCACACAAAGTTCGCCCCCATGCAGGATTGCATCCCGCGACCTTCGGCAAAGGAAACTGGTGTATAACCAACTGCGACCACTGGCCACCTCATTTCTCTGAAATAGAAGAGACACTCGCGAGGGCTTACAAAAAAACAACATCCAGCATTGCATTGAGTCCCTCTCACAGTATAGTGTAAATAATAATACGTTTAATAACGTAATTTTTTTTTCATTTAATATTGTTAATAGTGAAAATATTATTATAGAATCAAGACAAAAAGGATATTGGTTGTCGTGGTTATTGTCTTAGTCATAATCATAATCATGACCATTTAAGTCCTTGACCAGTCAGGAAGTCACCATCTGACTGTAGAGAGTCACTGGGTGCCATTCGCACACGCGCCAACGTTATTGAATGAATGAATAATTTGTAAATATCTCCACGCCGACTGATATGATCGCTGCGTTAACTCACTTTCGTCACTTAAACCCATATCCGCAATCTTCAACACAGACATCAATACATACCATTTGAATATTGTTGACCCTAAATATATATAAACTCACATGATTTTTTTTCTTTTCTTTGGAGGGTGAAGAGGGGGAAGGGGAGGGTGCGTTTAAGAGCACAGCAAGTCCCCAGCAGTGTTCGTGATTACTCCCTTTGTTATGTAAATGTACTTCTTCTTGTGTGTGTGTGTATATGTGCGTGTGGGTATGCGTGTGTGTGTGTGTGTGTGTGTGAATAAATATAAAAGTTTAACGTCTACACCCACCGTGGGTGATATCACAGACTTAACCCCGTACCAAGGTGTTACCCGTATTATCAATGATCGATATAGCCCCGATGCTTGAATCTTGATCTTCGTTTATCCACGCAGCCTGTTCACTTAGCAACAAGGCAGGAGTGTTCGTATAAAGTTCTCCAACTTTATTCAGCAAACATCAACAAACTGCATACAAGATCGTATTTCCAAAAAATCACTTTAGGAATCACCTTTTTCAACCAGACAGTGCATTACTTATATAGCCTCTCTGGGATTGAAAAAAAATCCTCGAACATTCCAGAATGATGCAATAACAACCAATCAAAATAAAACTCGTCACCGGAACTACGCACTGTCTTACGTCATAGAACATTCCTCGGTTTAGAAGAATCGCTTTGCTATTACGAGACAGACCTGGAAACTTCGATCGAAAATAAAGAAATAATTGTAGAAAATTCTCGACCGGCGAAAATTATCAACATTATACAAAGCTTCTTCTAGCAACAGTTCAAAATCAAATCAAAGGTAAATACACGCTATCATTGCATGCTTTGCAAAATAAAATGATCGTGCGCGTCTCAATCGTAACACAAGGAAGTTTGGGGTGGAAACCTTAATTAACACTGAACCTTCAGAGCAATCATTGTGCTAAAAAAGTACAGTGAAAATGGCCGCTTTTATTTTGCCCTCCACGGGATTCGAACCTGCTTCATCGGTGAGCCAGGCGAGCGCTCTAGTACCACTGAACTGCGCGCGGTGTGGTAGCATGCTCATGTTCTCATAGCTCTCATTGTCCCTCAGCTCTATTATGTTCTCTCATTCTATGTTCACACATCTTTATGTTCCCTCGGCTTTAAGCTTACCAATCTCGGTGTATCCTGAGCGCCATGTTCACATAATTATCTTTAAATATAGGTGTTGCTTGAAAACATTTTAATAAATGGATAAATTCGTAGTTCTTAAAACAGCTCTCTCTCTCTCTCTCTCTCTCTCTCTCTCTCTCTCTCTCTCTCTCGATGATCTCTCTCTCTCTCTCTCTCTCTCTCTCTCTCTCTCTCTCTCTCTCTCTCTCCGTCTGGCATACTATTTTCCCTTCTTTGCCTAATCTATCCTATTCAATCCTATCTCATAACTCGCAAGTCGTTGGGGCACCTCATATGATCGTATAACTAGCGTACTCCAACTTTCTCTGTCCTCAGCAGCCCTCATAACTTCGCTCAGTGACAATCAGGTCCACTCTCGGATGTTGTCTTCCCACCTCCTTTTCTGTCTCCCTGTTCTTCTGCCTCATTGCACTGTGCCTTGCAGGATGGTCTTTGTAAGGCTTGATGTTCTGGTGACGTGGCCATACCATCGGAGTTTCCATTTCTTCACCACTGTGAGCATGTCATCGTGTTGTCCGATGGCTTGTGTGATGGTCTGTCGGACTTCGTCGTTGGGGATGACTGTGCTTTGCTTAAACTGGTTCAATATTACAGAGTGAGAGAGAGATCAAGTGTGTACGCTTACTAGATAGTAATCAGTACCTCCAATAAACCCGCCAGTACTAGGCTTATATAAAATACTAAGTCTATTAGTATAATTATATATAGAGAGTGTAATAGTAGTAGTAATAGTAGTAGTAGTAGTAGTAGTAGTAGTAGTAGTAGTAGTAGTAGTAGTAGTAGTAGTAGTAGCAAAGAGCTTAATGATAGAAAGAGGGGGAACTTGGTACAGAACCGCGCGACGAAAGGTACGAGTTATGCGCCCTTGTCAGCGTTCTGAAAATGGCTCGTGGCAGAAAGTCAAAAGGCGACCGAGTGAAACAGGGCGGTGACCTTTGCACAGCCATCAATTGCCGTAATGCCAGATACAAAAAAAGTTGTGTTGGCAAGTCCTTTTTCAAATTTCCAAGAGACAAAGAAAGGTAAATTGCAATTGAAAAACTTCATTTTTTTGTGTTTATGTAGGCCTAAACTAAGACCGCTGCAGTTAGTGTTAAAACAATCTGAGAGCGGCTTGAATGATTCATGTTATACCTATGTGCTAAATCCAAAACAGTTTGCTTGCTGACAGTTTACGTTCAACAGGTCGCTCCCTGTTTACGTTATTGCTAGGTTGTTTGACTATATTTGTGCTTATATTTCAAAAGTAGATGTCAGATAATAATAATAATAATAATAATAATAATAATAATAATAATAATAATAATAATAATAATAGATCTAATAATAATAATAATAATAATAATAATAATAATAATAATAATAATAATAATAATACACCCACGGCATTACTTCTTCTGGAGAATCTGTAACTGAGATGTGAGAGAAAAGAAACAGTTGATCCTGAAGTGACTGATGTTATTAAGCCAGTGATGTGGGAAGTGAGAGGGTTGGGGGGTAGGGGGACACCTGATATAAATTAAATTCACACTATTAGTGAAACATTTTGTTATTGTGCTTTATTGTGATTAATTGATTGAATGACAGAGCTCTCTCTTCCCTCAACCCCTTCTCTCTCTCTCTCTCTCTCTCTCTCTCTCTCTCTCTCTCTCTCTCTCTCTCTCTCTCTCTCTCTCTCTCATGATTACGGATTTACACAGTTTCGGATAAATGAAACAGTCTGTCATGCATATTTTAATTTGAAAATATCTGTCGTTGATTAAAAAATAATAAATTCCAGGGCAGAAAACGAACCTATGACATACACACATAAGCAGCATAAAATCACCTAATAAATGTCAATAAATAAACGAAAAAAAAAAAAAAGACAGCAGTAGCGGAATGTTAATAATAATGATGGTTAAAAGTTTGGTTTTTGCAAACGTTGCCTTAAAAATGTTCTTTTGCAATGGCATAGGCTCAATAAGTTACCACGCACAGATCATTCATATAGCAGATGATGAAATATAGCCAGCCCGAGCAAAGGAAAATAATCCGTGAGAGCGTTTCGCATTTTTGTATATGACGTACTGGAAGTTCCCCCTCTTTCCGTAATAAGCTCTTTGGTAGTAGTAGTAGTAGTAGTAGTAGTAGTAGTAGTAGCAGTAGTAGTAGTAGTAGTAGTAGTAGTAGTAGTAGTAGTAGTAGTAGTAGTAGTAGTAGTAGTAGTAGTAGTAGTAGTAGTAATTTTATTTTATTTTGGTGAATTGGTTGTGTTTAATGCTCTCACATTTGAGAACTTGTTCTGATCATTGATCGAGTTCTAAATTCTTTTCTTATTGATTTTTTTTATCGATCATGATTTTACTAAAATACTTATCTTAAAAGCGCCTTTTATTTCTATTTAATTTCATTATATTTGAAATGTATACAGATAGCCCAATCGATATTAAACATGGTTCACAATGGGTCTGATTTTTATTTTTCATTTGTATTCAATAAACAAGAAAAGTCACATAAAAATAAAATAAAATAAAGTAACAAATGAACTATTTATAGACAGCAACGCGTTCTGTAGCGGGACGCTATCGCATTCAGATTCAGGCGCCTGTGGGATGAGCTCTAGTCCTATTAAGGCTCGCCTATTGTGCCTGTCTTTGAAATGAATAAATAAATAATAAACTGGACCCAGCGGGATGCTTTACAAGATATATCTACACCGCAAGCCACGCAGACATGTTTTCTCTGTCAGTGACAACCCGTTTCAGCTTTACTATTGTCACGGGAGATAAGCTGGCCCTTGTTTACAGTGATTTCCCCTTGTTTAACGCTCGCCCGCGCAACCCTCTAAACACGACAGAAGGATGCATACAAACACTCATACACGACAGAAGGATGCATACAAACACTCATACACGACAGAAGGATGCATACAAACACTCATACACGACAGAAGGATGCATACAAACACTCATACACGACAGAAGGATGCATACAAACACTCATACACGACAGAAGGATGCATACAAACACTCATACACGACAGAAGGATGCATACAAACACTCATACACGACAGAAGGATGCATACAAACACTCATACACGACAGAAGGATGCATACAAACACTCATAAACGACAGAAGGATGCATACAAACACTCATACACGACAGAAGGATGCATACAAACACTCATACACGACAGAAGGATGCATACAAACACTCATACACGACAGAAGGATGCTTACAAACACTCATACACGACAGAAGGATGCATACAAACACTCATACACGACAGAAGGATGCTTACAAACACTCATACACGACAGAAGGATGCATACAAACACTCATACACGACATAAGGATGCATACAAACACACATACACGACAGAAGGATGCATACAAACACTCATACACGAACGCAAGGCAAGTACGCGCGCACTAACGCGCACACTCGCTCTCCCACGTGCAAGCATGTACACTCATACCTGCGCAAGAGTGCAAAACGTGGTCCTGATTCGGCCCTTGGCAGTCCGCTGGACCCTATAAGCACTGAATTTCTATCTATCTAAGAGTGCAAAACGCAGACAACAACACACACACACACACACATACGCACACGCACGCATGCGCACACACATGCAACGCATAATCATTATCTTCAACACTATCGTAATCATCATCATCCTCATCATAAACATACCCATCAAGTCCACCACCCACCTCCTTTTCCTTCACACACACATACACACACACAAACACACACTGCGCACATAACTACACACACCAACGCACACACACATTCAGCCACACACACAAGCACACACACACACATCATCATCATCATCGTTATCATCATCATGAACATGGGCATCACGTCATAAACACACACATACACACACACAGGCACACACCCACTCCAACGCAAACACAACTACACATACAACTACACACACCAACACACACACAAACACACCCAACTACACATACCAATATACAAATACGTTCATCCCCCCCGCATCTTCTTCCCCCTCACCCCCTCCTCCCACACACATAAAAGCACACTCGCACACCCAGCTTCCACACCTCACCGGCCCAGCACACAGGGAGTGCGAAACAATGGCGGTTGTTGTTGACGGTGGTTGTAAATGTTAATGTTACATTATGGGTGCAGATATAAACAGCAATTACAATGCGAGCAGATGCGATGAGAAGGACAGAAGAAGAAGATGAAGAGGGAGAGAGATGTGAGGTGACTGGAGGCAAGGGGGTGGGTGAGAGAAGAGCGAAAGAGAGAGAAAAAGGAAGAGAGAGAGAGGAAGTTAGAGAGGGAAGAACGGGGAAGAGAGAGACAAAGCTAATATAGCATAACACTCTGCATATATTACATGATCACTGAGCACTAAAATAGCTTGTTCACGAACAGTAAAATCACGCACACTTTTACTTCCAAGAACGCGTCACACTACCTCATTCGTAAGAAAGCTTCCAGGTCAATCAGCAACTAGCACACCTGCATGCCCGCAACCATACCGCAGTTGCAGTCTTCCATCAAACAGCGCACAAATCCCCAACATATTATGATTAATCTATATCTAAATCTATCTATCATCATCAAGGTCAAATGGAACATACATCTATATATATATATATATATATATATATATATATATATATATATATATATATATATATATATATATATATATATATATATAGGGAGAGAGAGAGAGAGAGAGAGAGAGAGAGAGAGAGAGAGAGAGTTTGACCGAGTCTGGCATGCAGCTCTATGGGCAACAATGAAAGTGTACAACATCAGCCCTAAAATTATTGAAGTCATCAAAAGCCTGTATGACAAGGCTACCAGTGCAGTCCTCCATAATAGCGCCATCGGGAACTGGTTCAGAACAACAATCGGTGTGCGTCAAGGATGCCTATTCTCTCCAACACTCTTCAACATCTTCCTAGAGCGCATCATGTCGAATGCCCTTGCAGATCACTAAGGCACAGTCAGCATAGGGGGTAGAGCAATCTCCAATCTTCGTTTTGCGGATAACATTGATGGATTGGCTGGAGAGGAACAAGAACTTGAACAGCTGATACAGAGGCTTGACACCACCTCCAGAGCTTATGGAATGGAAATAAGTGCAGAGAAGACCAAAATGATGACCAATGGCATCAACTCGGACATCAAAGTCCAAGGCCAATCCCTCAACACAGTGAATAGCTTCAAATTTTTAGGAGCCATTGTATCAGACAATGGGTCCCGACAGGAAGTCCTGTCCAGGATCGCACAAACAACTGCTGCCCTGACAAGGTTGAAGCCCATTTGAAAAGACAGGACCATCAGTCTACATTCTAAAGTAAGACTGCTGCGCTCCCTTTTTATCTCCATCTTCCTATATGCCTGCGAAGCATGGACCCTTACAGCAGATCTACAACGAAGAATACAAAGCATGGAGATGAGGTGCTACAGAAGACTTCTGGGGATTTCCTATACCCAACACATCACCAACGACAAAGTCCGACAACCCATCACAAAAGCCATTGGACAACACGATGACCTCTTCACAAGGGTGAAGAAACGGAAACTCCGATGGTATGGCCACGTCACCAGATCATCAGGCCTTGCAAAGACCATTCTACAAGGCACAGTGCAAGGAGGTAGAAGAAGAGGGAGACCGAAAAAGAGGTGGGAGGGCAACAATCGAGAATGGACTGGTTTGACACTGTCACGTGGGGTTTATGGGCTCTGCACAATGGAATTATGGACCCTCACGTTTATTCGGTGGGAACTGCTAGTAAGTCACCCTATGAATTACTTTAATAAATTTATTTGTTTAGCTCGTTCTGTGTTAAGGTTGGGGTACAGAAATAGATAGAAAAATGGTAAAAGAATACTGTCACACTAGCTTTCACACGGCTATGAATCATATGTAGTCCAGCCACTTGATAACAGTTAAAATCACACATTTATTTCTTCTAATCTATACACGATTCTCTAAGTACTAATCTAACTTAAAAAGTCTCAGTCACTGCTAATAGTTCGATCGCTGATAGTCTAGTATAGGCAGCTGTTTTTTCTTCCTCGGGCACTTGCGATAATATTTCATGTAGATTTGGACTACTGTGGTCCGTTTTACAGTTTCTGAAGAGTTGGACTACTGTGGTCCTGTTATGATCAGTTTAAGTGCACTTCTGGGGGTACACTTAACTTTCTTATGGTGCGGTCGAAGTCCTTCTGTGAGGTAGCTTCTGGTACACCTTTGTAGTTGTGTAGTTGGGTTCCCTTGCCACGCTGTGGGGTCTGACAGGGTGTCTTTCAAGGCAGCTCTTTCCGTCTTGTGCGGTAGAGTCTCCTCAACCAACTAGTCGTTTCTGTGGAGTGGGGTGCACAGGATAGCTCGGGATAGCTCGCCTGCTCGTCTGTAATATAAGAGACGAAATTCTGCACAACCCTGAATAATCGGTTTGTGCAGAGCGTCTCACTGAAAGCCAAGTAGCCCTCAGTGATAGCTCCACATCTCTATACATAAGCGACGAACATTCTGCTACTTCCGGGTTCCACTGGAATCTCACTCTAAATTCCTATACATACATAAATATCAATCGTGGCTAACTATACACATACAGAATTAATAATATTATAAACATTCCGTGGTACAGCCACTGGTCTGCAAACAAACATATAAGTTAAACAACAGTGGTTCCGTACGGGATACAACATGGCGGCGCAACCGGTCGTGTTTCGCCTCGTGCTCGGCTCTTCCACGTGGTACGGCAAATTCGGATTAACAATTCACATTTATGCATAGCAAATTCCACAAACATAATTTCAACAATAATACAAATATATCACGATGAAACAGAAGGGTGTTCATTTACCTGTTTGACAAGTTCAGGCCCGTTGTGACTTGAGAGAATTCTAAGATTTCAAAGTCCTGCTTCCTGGTCTATGAGTGTAGAGATTTCTCTAGCTGTGGAGATGTTGACTCTACCTCGTCTCACACACGACTGATTCAAACTGTGCTAAGATCTGACACAGTCAAACTGCTCTACCCACTGAGCCTGCTTCTGATTGGTTAAAACGGTCCGATTCAAAGCTCAAGTGCTGACTCACTGCGATGTGGGTGGCTCGCGGTGTGTGGTCTGCTGTGTAATTTAATTGCTGCTGTGTAATAGTCTAACTTCTCTACTGTTACAAAGACTACACATGGCTAAATGGTCAACAAGCAGAGTTAAAACTAGCCAATTCATGACAGGCTCCCTCAACTGAAAAAAGGCGATGACTACTGGATTCGACCTTTTTCTACTACAGAGCCTAGTTTAACACTGCACTATCCTAGGGTCCTATTTACAAACTAAGTAAGTTGCTCTACCTGAGCTGCAATGCTGTGCCAGGTAGCTATGGACACTAGTGACCGGGTTTTTACTGGACGGGGACGAATTCTGGTGCTGTGGCCCTTAGTTGTGTTGGGTGGGCGACAGCTGCTGTGTCCTCCACGAGATGGCGACTGAGGTAGTCGGCTCCGTGGTTCTCTTTGCCGGGTATGTACTCGATTTGGAATGAGTACGCTTGAAGGGTGAGTGCCCATCGCATCAGGCGAGAGTTCAAAGACTTGGAGGCTGCCAGGAACGATAGTGGATGGTGGTCCACCTGAACTGTGAAGTGGGTCCCATACAGGTAGAGTTGGAATTTCTGTATGGCCCAGACTAGTCCAAGACATTCTTTCTCCGACGTGGCGTAGTGGGTCTCGGCGGGTCTCAATTTTCTGCTGGCGTAGGCGACAGGGAATAGCGTCTCTGCATTCTTGGGGTCGCGCTGTAGCAGTACTGCTCCGAGGCCTAAGTCGCTTGCGTCGGTGCGAAGAACGAATGGCTGAGTCAAATCGGGTAGGTGGAGTACTGGCGCCGATGTCATTTTGTCCTTGAGTGTTTGGAATGCTGTCTCGCATTCCGCTGTCCATACGACTTTGTCCGGGGCGATTTTCCGGGTTCCATTTGTCAGTGGTACGGCGATGCTGTTGTAGTTGGTGATGAACTTCTGGTAGAAGCCGCAGAGTCCTAGAAACGACTGCACTTCCTTCTTGGTCTTGGGCCTAGGAGCGTCGAGTAGGCGTTTCACTGTCTTTTCTACCGGTCGCAGGCTTCCTTGACTGATGGTGTGTCCCAGAAATTCTAGTTCTGTGAATCCAATCTGACATTTGGTGGGTCTTGCCGTCAATCCCGTGTCTCTGAGGCGTGCGAGTAGTTGCTGTAGGAGCGTGACATGTTCCTCCCACGTAGGTGTAGCGATGAGGATGTCGTCCATAAACGAGTGTAGGTGCTCGCTGCTCAGGGGTGCCAGGAGTTTTCGCATCATGGCGCTGAAGATGCTGGGTGCGTTGTGGAGTCCGAATGGAAGCACGTTGAATTCGAAGTGTCCTTCCATAGTGCTGAAAGCTAGGTACTTTCGGACTTGGGGTTGTACTGGTATCTGATAGTATCCTTTGCTGAGGTCGATGCGTGAGAAGTACTTTGCTCGCTGTAGCTTGGCAAATAGGTCTGTCTGGTCCGGGAGTGGCTCTGGCTGGAACTGCGTTACCGCATTCAGGAGTCTGAAGTCGATGCACAGTCGATGCTCTCCGTTGGGTTTTCGCAACAATACCGTGCCTGCGCTGTAGGGTGAAGTAGACTCTGAGATGATTCCGGCTGCCAGTAAGGTGTCTATCTCTTCCTTGATGGCTCGCTGCTGAGACAGTGGCATCGGGTAGAGCTTCTGGCGGACGGGTGTTGGGTCGGTCACCGTTAAGGTTACTTCGACGAGGTCTGTCCTCCCTGGTCGGTCTGTGAGCACAGTCTGATGTTGTCGAATGACCTGTCGTACTTGCTGTTGCTGTTTAGCGGCTAGGTCTCCGTTGAGTATCACGTCTTTGTAGGTTTCTTTGGAGTGCAGGGGATACTCTACTGCATTGGTCTCCATGCTTTCTCCTTCTTCCGCGATGGCGATGGCTAACAAGTTGTGAGTGCTGGGGGTCGCTGGTCTGTCCGTATACTTCTTGAGGAGATTGATGTGGTGGTATCGGGCTCTCCCGTTCACCTCTACTTGGTAGACTGTCTTGGATTTCTTGGCAGTCACCCGGTACGGTCCTCTCCAAGCGATGTCCAGCTTGTTGGTTCCACTTGGAAGTAAGAGTAGCACTTGATCGCCGACTTGCAGTTCTCGGTCCTTCGCGTGGCGGTTGTAGTACTTCGCCTGACGGGCTCTTGCCTTCTTCAGTGCTTCACCAGCTTTCTTCCACGTTGCTTTGAGGGTTTCCTGCAGGTCTGCGACGTACTTGGTGGCACCTCTTGGTGTGTCGTCTATCTTGGCCTCCGTCCAACTTCTGCGTAGGGCTTGTAGCGGTCCTGCTAGAGGTCTGCCGAATAGCAATGTTGACGGGGTGTAGCCTGTGGCTGCATGGGGCGTTTCTCTGTATGCGAACAGTGCCGCATTCACGTAGGTGTCCCACGCTTCTGGATTGTCGTCTGCGACTTTCCTGAGTATGGTGAGAAGGGTTCCATTCAGTCTTTCTACTTGTCCGTTGCTGGCTGGGTGGTATGGTGGTGTGCGAATGTGATGAACTTGTATCAACTCGAACACGTCTTGCCTCAGGCGGCCGGTGAACTGAGATCCGTTGTCCGTTCTAATGCTGTCCGGGAATCCGACTCTGGTAAAGATGGCGATGAGTGCATCTGCAATCTTCTTGGTGTCGATCGCTGGCAACGGGACTGCTTCGCACCACATCGTACATGCGTCGACGAGTGTGAGTAGAAATCTGTTCCTCTTCTTGGTCATGGGCAGTGGTCCTACTATGTCTACTGAGACTTGCTGGAATGGCACGCCGACTACTACCGATGGTCCTAAGGTAGGGGAAAGGCGCCATATACCGAACAGGTGCTTATATCCGAACAGGTCGATTTTGGACTAAGTTAGAGAAAAACTGCAATTTTTTTGACAGAGGAGTGAAGAGTGTCCTCCCTTGATTACACATACGAAGAATCATGGCCGAAAATGGCGGAAAAAAGAAACGGTGAGTATTTTTCATAATTTAGCTCTTTTGTTCTTATTTACCCCTCTAGAAATGTGAAGGGCAAACACCACTCTCACCTTTCATCATATTAGCAGTATGTATATTGTATTTATCCACCTTATGGTAACGAAATCACATGTTTTTGGTAGGTGTTTATTGCCTCCTTTGAACAAGAGATTAATGTTTGTAAGTACTTAGCAAATTCCTATATCCGAACACCATGGGTGCCCTAATACTGAACTCTGTTCGGAATTAGGAGCTCGACTGTTCAGTATTTGGTTCTCTCTCTTTCTCTTCATGTAATATTACATGGAATTGCTACTACTAGGCCTTCTGCTGCTACTGCTGCTACTGCGGCTACTACTACTACTACTACTACTACTACTACTACTACTACTACTACTACTACTACTACTACTACTACTACTACTACTACTACTACTAGGCCTTCTGCTGCTACTGCTGCTGCTGCTGCGGCTACTACTACTACTACTACTACTACTACTACTACTACTACTACTACACAAGCACAGTCCATTACTACAGTTCAGTTGGTGGGTCAAGACAACAAAAACCAAACTCTGTGTAGAAATGGTGTGTGAGTGTGTATGTGTGTGTGTGTGTGTGCGTGCACGCGCGCTTGTGCATGTGCGTGTGTGTGTGTGTGTGTACTCCATTTAAAAACTGCCAGAACAAATATAACTTGATTCTTTTCATATAACAGGGCAAACTGGTCAGCTGAGTCCATGTCCCGGGCATTGGCAGCAGTAAGAAATAAGCAGTTGAGTCTTCGAGGTGCTGCAAAAGAACATGGGATTCCAGTGACAACCCTCAAAGGTCGCCTTGATGGCATAAACAAATATGCCACAGAAACCACCAAGCACTTCGGGAGGCCTGAAATACTACCTCCAGCCGTTGAGGATGAGCTGGTGCAACACATCCTGGAGCGAGAAGCCATGCTTTTTGGTCTGACTCGTAAAGCACTGATGGAATTAGCGTATGAAGTTGCAGATAAACATGGACTTTCACACAGATTCAATCAGGAAAAGAAGTGTGCCGGGAAAAAATGGTTAAAGCTTTTTCTTCAAAGACACAATGAAATCAGCCTGAGGGTTGCTGAAGCAACTTCCCTTGCGCGTGCGTCGGGCTTCAACAAAGACAGCACCGGGAAATTTTTCGACCTCCTTGAGTCAGAAATTGATAACAATGCCTTCAGTGGAATGACCATATACAATATGGATGAAACTTCTGTGACCACTGTGCAGAAGAAGTGCCAAAAAGTGTTTGGGCGCAAGGGAAAACATCAAATAGGATCCATATCAAGTGGTGAACGAGGGACCAACACAACTGTAGTTTGCTGTTGCAATGCGGCTGGACAGTTTGTCCCCCCCATGATCCTCTTCAAAAGGAAAAGAATGGCTCCTGACCTCAAAGACGGGGCACCAGTGGGAAGTCTCGTCAGCAACAATGAGTCGGGATGGATGGACAAGGACATGTTTGTCATCTGGTTAAGGCATTTTGTTGCGGCCGTGAAACCCTCACCAACCCAAAAAGTCCTGCTGGTCCTCGATGGCCATGGATCACACACGAAGTCCCTAGAAGCCATCAACTTCGCAAGGGAACATGGCATTGTCATGATCTCTCTCCCACCACACACAACTCACCGTCTACAGCCACTGGATGTGTCCTTTTTTAAGCCACTACAGACATTCTACGGGCAAGAGCAAGAACGGTGGCTGCGAGCAAATCCTGGGAGACAGATTTCCCCGTATCAAATATCTTCCCTATTCAACTCTGCCTACATCAGGGCAGCTACAACAGCCACTGCAGTCAACGGCTTTGCCAAAGCAGGAATTTGGCCATGCAATAGGCATGTCTTCTCTGAGGCTGACTTCGTTGCAAGTTCTTGCCTCAATGCTTCCAGTCTGGCTACAGAACAGCAGTCTTCAGCTGCTCCACTCCAGAGCTCACCAGAACATGAAAACCCTTCTCTGCGCCTTGATAGGCAAGCTTCCGGCCCAGGCCCTGATGCTGGCCTCTCAGAGCTGGGAAAGAACACCATCTGTTCCTCAGGTGCCCAGACTGCTGCCTCTACTCCTGCTCCTGATCCTGATGTCTCAGTCTCTGCCCCAGGTCCTGATATGTCTGGGCCTTTGCCTGAGCCAGACATTTCTGCTTCTACCTCTGGACAGTGCAGCTCACAGGAACAACCAAGGGACACTGCTCTCGCTCTTCCAGGGAAATATGTCATTTGCACCAATCCAGATGGACGGTGCTTCTTTCGAAGCATTGTTGTCAGCAATGACTGCAACCTTCAATCTGCTGAAAGGGATGAAAATGGCCTCCTAGTTGACCCTGCCTTGAAACTACAAGAACAGTTCAAGGCTGACATGTTGAGAGCAAAGATGGCCCAGAACATGTTTGACAACCTAGAGAAGTACAGGCAATATGAACCTGCTGTCAATGTGGACATGCCCAGTTCAAATGGACCCAGTTTTCATTCGTTAGAAGAAAGAATTTGCCAAATGTCTTCTGCAACAGCACCAGTCGGAGAAATGGAAATTGTTGCAACAGCACGGTTGCTGCAACAACCCATTCATGTTGTCAGCTCTGTTGGTGGTCATGTGCTAAAGTACTGTGAGACTGATTTCCCAGCTGCTTCTCCACTTACTGTGCTCTACTCATCATTTGGAGACAATTCAGGCCACTACGATTGCATCATCTCATCAGCTGCTTCTGTGGCCTTGATAGGCATATGCCCAGTCCTGCCTCCCCTCCTTGTCTCATCACAAGTGAAGAAAGGCCCAGTACTGCCTCCCCTCCTTGTCTCATCACAAGTGAAGAAAGGCCTAGGCCTGCCTCCCCTCCTTGTCTCACCACAAGTGAAGAAGAGACAGATGAGAAAAACAGAGGCGCAAGTTTTGACTTCAAGCCCATACAAGAGAAAGCTGTTGGCATCACAGGAAAAGTCCACCAACAAGAAAAAGCCAACAAAACTTGCCTGTCCAGGCCTGATCAAACCCCAACAGAAAATTGCAAAAAAACCAGCAAAGAAAGCGTTGGCTACCGACATCAATGACTGGTTTTGTTTTCTGTGTGGGGAGTGTTCAATGGAGAACATGGTACAGTGTTCAAGATGTCTGAGTTGGGTGCATGAACAGTGTGCAGGCACACTTGAAAAGCAAACCTCCTACCAGTGTGACATGTGTCGAAACAAACATATGGACCAGTAGGTCAACTGTTAGCAGATTATGCTCTGGGCTCCATACCATGAAGCCAGAGTATGTTGGGTGGCTTAAGAAGAGAAGTGTGTTGAAAAAAAAGGAACAAAGATAGAAAAAGAAAAGAGAGCCACATCTAAACAGATGGTGCTATACAATCAGTTTCTTTCATTTATGATTTTGTTTCCACAAGACTGTTTATTATTACATTAGTTTTCTTTAACATACCATTAAGATTTGATCATTCTTGAAATCAATGCCAAGCAAGGATTTCTGTAACTGAAATTACACATCTTTATTTTCAAATATTTTGCCTCAATAACATGTTATTAGTTATTAGTTATTAGTTATCAGTTATTGATGATATGTTCAGATTTTGGACCCACCTGTCTCCTAATACCGAACAGGGGTTCGGATATTAGATTTGTTGTGTTCGAAATTATGGATCGGGGTTCCTAATACAGAACATTTTTGCCGTTTTTTTAAAGTATGCCTGTTTTGATCTGAGAAAAGATATTGCAATTTTGTTTGTGTTTTTTATACTGTGTTCATGTGTTTTAATAAATGATTAATAAAACAAAGGATGTTTTGTTGTTTTAGAGCAGTGAGAACGTTTTTTCCTTAAGTGTTCGGTATATGGCGCCTTTCCCCTAACTGGTACGGTGTGATGTCGCGGGGAATATCGTTGACATTGGTGGCAAGATTTCACGTAGCGCTTGACATCCTCCGTGATTCCTGGCCAATAGTAGTGTGCGCTGATTCTCTGCACTGTGGCTCCAATTCCCATGTGTCCGCTGGGTGGCATGCTGTGGCCTAACTCTAGTACTTGGGCTCTAAGGGTGGCTGGCAGTACTAGTTGGGTGTGATCTCCATCTCCTTGTCGATGTAGAACTCCCTCTTCCATGTAGAAGTCTCCCTTGTGCGGGGGTGTGTGCGCCTTGGGTAGCTTCTGGAAGCACTTCGCTATCGAGGTGTCTTCTTTCTGTGCTGTTTTGATCTCTTCGAGTCCTGGATTCGGAGCGAACTCGGGCTGGGGTGGTTGGGTTTTAGCTTGGGCCCTGGTTTGCACTGCAGCTATCTCTACAGTTTTAGGGGGCGTGCCTAAGAACACATACCTACAACCTAGCACTAGATCATACAGGGGTTTCTGTAAAACAGCTGCTTGGATTCGTCCTGTGACGTACCTACTCTCTACTTCTATCCAAGCTATTGGGCAAGTAGTCGTCGGTTTCGTCAAGTCTGCTCCTTGTAAGTCGACTGTCTTGTCTGTCAAGTCCGCGCGCGATACAAGAGATTCGCTAACTATCGCGTCGTATGATAGACCTGTGTCATACAGACAGTTCGCTTCTTTTCCGTTGACCTTGACCGTGTCTGTCACCGATGGGTGATCTCCGATTGTGTGTGGCTTGTTACCGCTACTTTGAGTTAGAACTCTGTGCGCTGGCCGGCTTTCGCGCTCCTCCCTACGTTGTGCGGCCAACTTGAAACATTCTGCGGTGGAGTGATTGTTTCTGTTGCAGAACGAACAATACCGTCTCTGTTCTGCGGGACCTCTTTTCCCGAATTCCGTGTTGGGTCCTTTATTTTGCCCAGGTCTGGGGTTATTCGGCTTATTCGCGGTGCGCTCTTCCCGGTTAGGGCTTCGTTTCTGTGCCTCTTTCCCGTTAGGCTTTAGGTCTCGCCTGAAGCTCTTGGCTTCTCCGTGTGCGGCCACGTACCTATCTGCGACCTTGACCAGATCTTCTAGTCTTTCCGCGCCCTGCTCTACTGAGAATGTTCTCAGCTCGGGGGTCATGGTTTCCCGTAGCTGTTCCCATACTAACAGTTCTGTCAGTCCATCATACGTCTTAGCCGTGGCTGACTGGCTAATCCACTTATCCAGCATTGTGGACAACCGATCCGCGAACTGCGCATAGCTCTCTCCTTTCACTCTCCGATTGGTGCGGAACTTTTGCCGGTAGCATTCTCCTGTTAGTTCGAATCCCGTTAGGAGTGCCTCTTTTACTTTGTGATAGTCAGTCACTCTGTCAGTCGGTAGCTTACTGTAGATGTCATAAGCCTTTCCTCTAAGCCCTTGACTAAGCTTAAAAGACCAATGAGTGGGATCTAGTTTGTACTCTGTTGCTAGACGCTCAAACCTAGTCAGATAGAGATCTAGACCTTCTTCTCTTTCATTGAATGTTCCCAGTGGAAATGACATTCCTTGTACAGGGTTGGATGCTACCTCTAGCTGATCTGAGTGGGGAGGGGTTGAGGAAGAACTTGAAGCTCCTGATCCCAATCTTCTTAGCTCTAACTCATGCTGTCTTTCTTTTTCCTTTTCTTCCCTCTCTTTTTCTTTTTCTGCCCTCTCATACTCCCATCTCCTACTTTCTGCTTCTCTCTCTGCCTCTAGCTCTAATTTCCTCGTTTCTCTTTCTGCCTCTAATTTCTTCTGCTCTGCTTCTAATTTCTTCTGCTCTGCTTCTAATTTCTTCTGCTCTGCTTCTAATGCTAGTTTCTTCTGCTCTGCTTCTAGTTCTAATTTCTTTTGCTCTGCTTCTAGTTCTGCTTTTCTCTGTTCTGCTTCGAGTTTCTTCTGTTCTCTCTCTGCAGCTCTCTCTGCCTTAGCCTCCTGCTTCTCTACCTCTGCATTTATATACGCAATTAGGTCTGCCCCTGCTAAGTGTAAAGCTTCTCCTAGTTCCTTGAAACGCAATCTCAAGGCCACTGGGTCCGACATTGTCAAAAGTGTCTATGAACAACCTCTGAATCACGTGGAATACCAAAACACTAGCAATATTGCAATTCAATAAAAACAATGCAAAGACAATCAAATTCGCAATCAATAATAGAATAAAACAAGAGTCAAATGGCATACAACAGTTACTTAAGCAAAACCTGCAAAAGAACAATGCAACATACAGACACAAAAATAATTGAAGCAAAAAAGTTTTTAACTAAAGAATAGTGCACCAGAACTGATCAGTGTTATACCCTTACACTATTCTAAGTTATTCTACTTCTACTGTTATCTAATTTTATTGTACTTAGGTCCGGTTATACCCAATTCCTATTATACACAGATCCTGGCTAGGCTCGCCAATTAAAGTGTCACGTGGGGTTTATGGGCTCTGCACAATGGAATTATGGACCCTCACGTTTATTCGGTGGGAACTGCTAGTAAGTCACCCTATGAATTACTTTAATAAATTTATTTGTTTAGCTCGTTCTGTGTTAAGGTTGGGGTACAGAAATAGATAGAAAAATGGTAAAAGAATACTGTCACACTAGCTTTCACACGGCTATGAATCATATGTAGTCCAGCCACTTGATAACAGTTAAAATCACACATTTATTTCTTCTACTCTATACACGATTCTCTAAGTACTAATCTAACTTAAAAAGTCTCAGTCACTGCTAATAGTTCGATCGCTGATAGTCTAGTATAGGCAGCTGTTTTTTCTTCCTCGGGCACTTGCGATAATATTTCATGTAGATTTGGACTACTGTGGTCCGTTTTACAGTTTCTGAAGAGTTGGACTACTGTGTTATGATCAGTTTAAGTGCACTTCTGGGGGTACACTTAACTTTCTTATGGTGCGGTCGAAGTCCTTCTGTGAGGTAGCTTCTGGTACACCTTTGTAGTTGTGTAGTTGGGTTCCCTTGCCACGCTGTGGGGTCTGACAGGGTGTCTTTCAAGGCAGCTCTTTCCGTCTTGTGCGGTAGAGTCTCCTCAACCAACTAGTCGTTTCTGTGGAGTGGGGTGCACAGGATAGCTCGGGATAGCTCGCCTGCTCGTCTGTAATATAAGAGACGAAATTCTGCACAACCCTGAATAATCGGTTTGTGCAGAGCGTCTCACTGAAAGCCAAGTAGCCCTCAGTGATAGCTCCACATCTCTATACATAAGCGACGAACATTCTGCTACTTCCGGGTTCCACTGGAATCTCACTCTAAATTCCTATACATACATAAATATCAATCGTGGCTAACTATACACATACAGAATTAATAATATTATAAACATTCCGTGGTACAGCCACTGGTCTGCAAACAAACATATAAGTTAAACAACAGTGGTTCCGTACGGGATACAACATGGCGGCGCAACCGGTCGTGTTTCGCCTCGTGCTCGGCTCTTCCACGTGGTACGGCAAATTCGGATTAACAATTCACATTTATGCATAGCAAATTCCACAAACATAATTTCAACAATAATACAAATATATCACGATGAAACAGAAGGGTGTTCATTTACCTGTTTGACAAGTTCAGGCCCGTTGTGACTTGAGAGAATTCTAAGATTTCAAAGTCCTGCTTCCTGGTCTATGAGTGTAGAGATTTCTCTAGCTGTGGAGATGTTGACTCTACCTCGTCTCACACACGACTGATTCAAACTGTGCTAAGATCTGACACAGTCAAACTGCTCTACCCACTGAGCCTGCTTCTGATTGGTTAAAACGGTCCGATTCAAAGCTCAAGTGCTGACTCACTGCGATGTGGGTGGCTCGCGGTGTGTGGTCTGCTGTGTAATTTAATTGCTGCTGTGTAATAGTCTAACTTCTCTACTGTTACAAAGACTACACATGGCTAAATGGTCAACAAGCAGAGTTAAAACTAGCCAATTCATGACAGACACTGAGCGAAACCAGCAGGGTTGCTGAGGACAGAGAAAGATGGAGTATGCTGGTTAAACGATCATCTGTGGTGCGCCTACGATCTCCGAGTTACGGTACAGGATAGGATATGATAGGATAGGATAGGATAGGATAGGATAATGATGAAAATTCTTCCGCACTAATCTATGCATGATAATTACATTCATGAACTCTAAACTCTACTCACAAACCATTTTCTCTCTCACACTCTCACATATGCACAAACACACACACACACAAAACACAAACACACACACACACACACACACACACCAACACACACACACATATATATATATGTCCTATCCTATCCTGTCCCGTAACTCGGAGGTCGTAGGAGCACCACAGATGATCGTTTAACCAGCAACATGTTATAAAATTGAGCAATATTTAAAACTGCCGTAAATGCCGTAAATTATCACGTAAAAGCACATTTGTAAGCAGTTTCCTTTATCTACACGAGGGCAACAATATAAAACACTATCATCAATATAGCATACAAAATTAATATAAAACATATTGTAGTTCCTTGCACACACACACACACATACACACACACAGACACACCCACACACACACACACACTATCTCTCTCCCTTTCTTTCTCTCTCCCTTCCTTCTTCCCTCCCTCTCTCTCTCTCGCGCTCTCTAACACACATATACACACACACAACCCAAGGCAAAATGAGTCACAGCAGTTAGGCAAAGTGTGTCACAGCAGTTAGGCAAAGTGCGTCACAGCAGTTGGGCAAAGTGTGTCACAGCAGTTAGGCAAAGTGCGTCACAGCAGTTAGGCAAAGTGCGTCACAGCAGTTGGGCAAAGTGTGGCACAGCAGTTAGGCAAAGTGTGTCACAGCAGTTAGGCAAAGTGTGTCACAGCAGTTAGGCAAAGTGTGTCACAGCAGTTAGGCAAAGTGTGTCACCGCAGTTAGGCAAAGTGTGCCACAGCAGTTGTAGAGCGCATCTCAGCGACGTATTAAAAGGTCGCACTGCAGTGGGTAAGAAAGAGTCCTGCATACCGTGCGTGCGGGCCCGGAGGGACCTCAGACGCTGCGAGGACTCCCGCCTGGACTCGCAGGTCGCCACCGTTTGGTGGAGAGGGTGGCGGTTGTCCGCGCGAATCCTGGTCAGCGTCCTCAGGGTACCTCTCGGGAAGGAGTCACCGAGGGGCTCCAGGTCTTCTTCGATAATGGAGGCTGCTCTAGTGACAATCTTCTCCAGTCGATCCATGTCACCCGTCTTGGCGCTGGTGTGGTAACACAGCTGATTGAATGCCATGATGCTCTGGATGGTCGACTGGAAGAAGAGGCGTATAGAATGTCAGGGCAGACCTGGAACCGTCTCAGCTTCCTCAAGAAGAAAAAGCCTCTGACAGACAGACAGAGAGAGAGACACCGAGAGACAGAGACAGAGAGATAGAGAAAGAGAAAGAAATAGAGATATAGATAGATAGAGGAAGAAAGGGACACAGAAACGCAAGAAAAAAGCAAAATAGTCACAGGCGAGAGATGGGCGTTGAACAAATAATACCAACCACCTTCAAACACGTACCCAGGGGAGGTAATTTAACATGACGATTTCACAATCTGTCATTGTGAGAGATTTGAAGAAGGGCGGCTTTAACTCTTGACATTACGTGAGGGAATGTGGAGAATAGCTTTAGCCATAATCAAGCGCGCATTGGAGGACAATCAAAAATTCTTAAGACATTTTATTCATTTCAATCACTCTAATCGGCTAGGTGCGTGAATGTCGGAGTCAGCGGTACCATGCCCTCTGCAAGCTAATTTCGTGACATTGTGTCAACAATGCGTAGAATGTGCGACTCTTGACTCGTGCACATGCAACAGGTCAAGTGAAGTTGCGATTCAAAATTGTTAAACTGTATTCTTATATTAAAATAAGTTTTAAAAGAGATTATATGTTATAATCCCCCTCCTTGTGCTACTCTGTGATACCATGTCATAGCCATGCGACAACTTCTTGGCTCGTCTCTATTGTGTGATGTGTGTGTGTGTGTGAACCGTGAAGTAAAGAGGTCACAATGGGTTCCAAACCGTCTTTTTGTCTAGTGGGTTTATTTGCTGGGAACCCATTTTGTTTCATGAACCCATTTTGTTCTAAGTGCGCGGGAGTGCTCTGCTTGGGAGATGCAGAGTGTATGAGAGTGTGTAAGTACATAGGAGTGCACTATCTGGGACGGAGAAAATACAGTTTTTTGGAAAAGTTTGAAGCAACCTATTTCGTCCTATAGCAGACGATAGGTCAACTTTCTAGAGAAGAGGGTAAGGGCTAGTTTGCAGCGAATAATAACCCTTCATCAAAAAAAACACATGTTTTGTATCTGAATAATTTATGTGTGTTGTTTTATTTTATTTGATTTTTAATTTTTTAAATTTAGAAGATTAAATTTTAAATAAATTTGTTATTATATGTTTCTAAAAGTTTTGTATTGATTTGTTAGTATTGTATTGTATTGTATTGTATTGTATTGTATTGTATGTAGATTTTGTATGTATGAAGGTTGATGCAACGTTAATTAATATTCCTTATTCTGAACTGTGGTGACGCTAGTGGCGTGAAGCGCAACGTACGGGTACGCTACACTTGATACAACTCGCAATTGAGTGAACACAAGAGTGTGACCTCCAACGCCAACCAGTTGACACCACTGTGACGACCTACTCCTTGAGGGTGGGGAAGGTAACTCAGCGAGGGAGAGAGTTGGGCCCCCAACGCTCATTATCCAACTTTCTACACATATTCTTTACGGAATAT
>CM072513.1:80247462-80292462 GCA_036898135.1 Oncomelania hupensis
AAGATGGGAGAGAGAGAGATGAGCGTGGGAGAAAAAGAAAGAGAGACGGAGCCAGAAAGAGAGAGAGAAGAGACAGAGAGAGAGAGAGAGAGAGAGAGAGAGAGAGAGAGAGAGAGAGCGAGAGAGAGAGAGAGAGAGAGAGAGAGAGAGAGAGAGAGAGAGAGAGAGAGAGAGAGAGAGAGAGAGAAAGAAAGAAAGAGACTGAGAGGGATGGACAGAGAAACAAAACTAGAGAGATGGGGTAGACAGAGAGACGTAGACAGACAGAGAGAGAGACAGAGAGGAAGAAAGCTGTAGGAAGAAAAAGAAGACAGGAGGCGTAGAAAGAAGAGACAAAAAGCAGAATTGAAATTTTTGGTAAACGCCGAACCAAATCGTTCAGCATTTTTCACATTTTCACCATTATTAAAAATGTATTTAAAAATAAATAAATAAATAAAAGAAAGTTTCCTCATCGTAAGTGACCCCATAGACAGTTGTAAGTTTATGCTGCCTCACCGGGGTCATCACCCGACCAGCAGTTGAACCTGCACCGCCTGACGGGCCCTCCTTGCCAGCGACTCCAAATCTGGCATCACCCTACATCAGATAGTTATTCTCTGACGCTTGTTTGCCTTTCACAACGTCAGGCGCTCCATTGTCCCATCAGACTAGTGCAGGGTCGGGTGTCGACTAAACTGGCCTGAACCATATCTAATACTCTCTCTCACCCTAGTACCCGACACCCGATACCCCAAGTTCCGGGTGCGAAAACACAGCCAGCGCTTTGTGCCCCGCTCCGCAGGGCTTCGGTGCAGGATCTCGAATGGCCACGTAGTGTATAATAGTTCCCCTTTCTCGCGAGATTTGTGAACTAGGCTTTTGTCTACTGTTTTGCGTCATTTAGGGAATTCTTAATTATCGTTATGTCTCCCGACCTCGTTTTGGTTTGTCTATTTACTGCAGTTCATGGACTTGTTATTCGCGATGTTACTCTTACTCCCTGCAGATCTCGAGTTCACATTCAGTTTCATGGAGGTCTGGGGCTCGTCCTAGCTCCTTTGGCAGAGTGTCGTTTTTAAAAAAACGTGAAAAGTTATGACTTCGATTCTAGTTTTAATGGTTGTTTTTGCCTAAAACGCAAAAGGATGCCTACACCATACTACTTTAATAATAATAATAATAATAATAATAATAATAATAATAATAATAATAATAATAATAATAATAATAATAATAATAATAATAATAATAACAATTTATTTTAAAACGCGCAATACCAAACACGCAGTCTGCTCAAAGCGGACCAATCATTTATTCTGACGCAGTGTGCAATGACATACAAGTCCATACATCTATAATGAAAGCATTTAAATGAATAACATAAACATAAATACTTCGACTCATACACTCGCACAAATAATAAATGGAACACAAGGACATTACAAACATGTCATATAAAGAGAACAGTGTACAATAACACAACTACAACTACACATGTGCACACACAAATCCATACACATATACAACACATACACACACTTAAACACTGTCTAACACGCACACACACATGCACACACACTCACAGTAGCTCAATTATTTGAGCCTACTATCCCCAACACCTGATGATTACAAATATCATGAGATAATTACAAATATCATGGGATAATTACAATTATCAAGGTATAATTACAATTATTATTTAAAAAGTACAAATATCTTCGCGTGATCCTGTTTAATTTTCAGTTTTGGCTCTAGCAATCTGCGCCGCCTGGAAATGCACAAAAACTGAAAATTGTAATTATCCCATAATAATTACAAATTCCACTAGATAAGTACAATTGTTACGTCATCATGCTTGTCACAGAAGACTAGTTTAGACCCAGCACTAAGGCTTCACGCCTCAAATAGTTCATCCTGCTTTGGCTTTTGTAAAGTAAAGTCGATGCCTAGCAGACGACAGGAGTCAGGCTGTGCTAAGCTTGTGTAGGCTAGATAAGGTAGGCAGTGACCTCATCCAGCTGACCTATACCCAGAACCCCCCGTTAGAGGGCGCTCAAGTATCACGAGAGTTCACGGGCTTGGGCGGACCACAAGGCTAGGTAGAGTCATGCTTTGTCTGAACTTCACACGAGAAGGAGCGACGCTCTGAAAGCTCTCTCTAGCAGTAGACTACGCAGGTGACGGGTGAAATTCAATTCATCGCAGTATAGCCAGAGCCTGACATTGTCAAAACGGTAAATGATCAATCTTTTGTTTCACCACGATTTATTCATATTATTGTTGGATTATGTTTGTGAAGTCTTGCCATGTTTTATGATTGTGAATGTTTGTAAAACTTGGCTTGACCACGTGGCTGACCGCGACCGGTTTTCGAAACCACGATGTACCCCTACTGTCCCACTGTTGTTTCTCCTATGTGTATTATTGCAGACCAGTGGCTGTACCGGAGAATGTATATATTGTTAATTACTTCTCCATGTGTTTAGTTTAGCCATGGTGAATATGTATAGGAATTCTGTTGGCGATGCCAGAGGGCCACGGACTTATAAGAATGATCGTCTCTTGTTTGTATGAGTGGACGCGATCACTGAGAGCTGTTTCTGCCATCAGTGAGACGCTCTGCACACCCTTTGTATACAAGGCGTTGCAGAAACTCGTCTTATGTTTTGCAGACGAGCAAGCTTGCTGGTCCGATGCAGGAGATAGACCACTGAGAGTCAACCCTGACACACGGCCTGTAGTGGAGCATCGAGCACTGAGCTCCGATAGCCCAATAGTCAACAACCGAGGAGGAGACACCATCACTACACCTCAACGATTCATCTAAGTGCTCAAGAAGAAATGCACTATCACTGATCTAGAAGGACTGTGCGGTAGTCCACTCTCCTGAAAACGAACATTAGGCCAACCAGAACAAATAGCCCAATGATGAGACAGTAGCAAATGTCAAGAACAGTAGCAGCATATACCCATCAAGGAGCGAACTACTCGAAGTGAATTTGGACATTTAGGCTAAGTTAGTATAATGGTTAGAGAATTATGTATAGATTAGAGGAAATAAATGTATGATATTTACTGTTAACAAGTGGCTGGACTACCTACCTTACATAGCCATGCGAGAGCTAGTGTATCAGTGAATCTTTTACCATTTTCTCCCTATCTCTATAACCCTATTCGCACACAGACCGGGCTAAAGATATACAAGTATTAAGATTAGTCATAGGGTGATTACACTAGCCGATCTCCGCAGATGAAAGACGAGTGGGTAATAGCATTCATTGTGCAGAGCCCAGCAACAATAGACCCACCGTCACAATGCCTAATTCGGCCTAAAACGGTTTACTAGCGCCAAAACTAGCACTTACAGATATTAGTAATAATGGTTTTTAAAACGTGTTCTGTGTAATTCACATATGTGACGGCCTACTAGCGCCAAAACCTTATATTTACAAATATCATGGGATAATTACAAATACCAGCGACATATTTTATAAGTAACACGTACAATTTGTAATTATGAATTGACAATTGCCTTTTTCGGTTTTGGCGCATTTCCAGGCGGATTTCTAGAGGCAAATTTTTCAATATTTGTAATTATCCCTTAATTATAGTAATGATCAGGTTTTGGTGCTTGGAAAGCGTGGCAAATACTGCTAATTATTATGTAACACTGTGACTTACCGGTATCTCTGTAAATTACACAGAACACAGTGTTAATTTCAATTGTCTCTTGATACTGGTAACTCGCGGTTTTGGCGCTAGTAGGCCGTCACACACAATGATATCACTCCACAACCCATCCACTCTTTGCATAGACCACCAAACACGCAGGTTAACAGGTCAACCAAGTTCCAGCTACCCAGAGACCGAATCGCAAGATTAGGACAGACAGATACTTTTGGGAAGTACTTTGCATTGTTTTATATAATCAGCTGTAAGAACAACTGAAGCTTGGAATGTCAGTTGATAATATTGCACGCAGCTCGTACTAGGCAGTGCTTCCAACTGGTTAACGGCCCGGAGTTCCGGAAAAATCCACAACATGACCATCAGACACTGCGCCCCTACTCCTTTGGGCGAGAGCATAAACCAAGGTCTAGTCTGTGCACGCAAACATTCCCTCGCACGGACTTTAAAGTGCTTTCAGAAGTCACCGATGGCGCACCCTCCCTCCCCTCCCCCTCCCCCCCCCCCTCGCACAAAGGAGACTTCTACATGGAAGATGGAGTGCTACATCGACAAGGAGATGGAGATCACACTCAGCTAGTACTGCCAGCCACCCTTCGAGCCCAAGTACTAGAGTTAGGCCACAAAATGCCACTCAGCGGACACATGGGAATCGGAGCCACAGTACAGAGGATCAGCGCACACTACTATTGGCCAGGAATGACGGAGGATGTCAAGCGGTACGTGAAATCTTGTCGCTCACGTCCTAGACGGGTGAGTGCCGGTTACACAAATACACCCAGCACCCACTAAGGTCCCTTCCCTTCCCTTCCCTTCCGCACCCCCGGTCACACAGGCTTGTGCTCAGTCGTATGAGCGTCAAGCGATGCGCCCAACGGCTATCAAATGGGCGCCTTCTGGCGACTTGAGTTACTCAGATCCTGTATCGGCCAGCGCCTTGAGCAGCCATTAAGCAGGATAGCGCTATATAAGAACGATGGAGAAGACAAAAAAAAAATGCATGAAAAAAGGAGCTTAGGTTAGAACTTGTTAGACGTGAATCATGTGCTGGGTCCTACTTTACAGTGCACTCTTGGGTGATGGGTGATAGTGCGGTGCCCTGTTGTAGCATGATACACTTTCATGAATATCGAATTTGATTTTGAATGGGTGTTTTCAGTATGCACAGTTAACGCCATTTGTCAGAGTACAATACCCCTTCATCGACAAATTCAGTAGATTATGTCTGAAGTTTTGTATCGGAATAATTCATATATGCTGTGACACTGGCGCGCGTGTAGGAATACGAACGGAGTCTACACTGTCAGCATACTAGTAGTATAAAATATCCGCTCACATTCCAATACGGGCATCTGCGCGCTGTGATGGAGCCATTTCATGATTCCCTCCCCTCCCGCCCTCTCCTTCCCCCACTCCCACTCCTCCCCTCTTTTTGCCCCTCCCCTCCCTCCACTCCCCTACCATTCCCTCACAAAGATGTCGAGTGCTTGTAAAGAGGACGATGAGCCTGCATTTGCAATCATCGTAAAACAATGGAAATAGTATCTCCAACGTCTCTCCATAAGTTAGGGTGGTTCTCAGCACCCCTGGCTTCCACTCCTTTAAGTGACTTTCAGTGTTTGCACTGCCGCAAATGAAACCTTGGGCTTTTCGTAACAAACGTTTCTACACTGACAAGGTTAAACCTGCAGACACTGTTGTTGTGATTTACATGTTCCGATTTATGTGACTACTCTACGATGTTTTAAAGCCATACCTTCTGGTCGAAATTGCTTTTCATCCTTGTACTGCATTTGTCGCGGTTTTGTTTTTTAAAGGAGTTCTAACCCACACTGAAGAGCAAGCAGGATTCAGGGCAGGGCGAAGTACCACTGAACAGATTTTCAACGTCAGAAAAATCTGCGAGAGATACCTACAGCACCAACAAAAATCTATATCATGTGTTTGTAGATTTCAAGAAAGCGTTTGACAGAGTCTGGTATGCAGCTCTATGGGCAATCATGAGAGTGTACAACATCAGGCACAACATTATCAAAGTCATCAAAACCCTGTATGACAAGGCTACCAGTGCAGTCCTCCACAACAGTACCATCGAGAACTGGTTCAGAATAACAATCGGCGTGCGTCAAGGATGCCTAATCTCTCCAAAACTCTTCAACATCTTCCTGGGGCCCATCATGTCGGATACCCTTGCAGATCATGAAGGCACAGTCAGCAAAGAAGGTAGAGACGTCTCCAACCTCCGTTTTCGCGGATGGCATTGATGGATTGGCTGCAGAGGAATAAGAACTTAGCAGCTGGTGCAGACGCTTGACACCACTTCCAGAGCCTTTGGAATGGAAATAAGTGCAGAGAAGACCAAAATGATGACCAACAACACGAATGGTATCAACACGGACATTAAGGTCCAAAGCTAATCACTCAACACGATGCATAGCTTCACATATTTAGGAGCCATTGTATCTGACAATGGATCTCGACAAGAAGTCTTCTCCAGGATTGAACAAACAACTGCGGCCCTGACAAGATTGAAGACTCTTTGAAAAGACAGAACCATCAGTCTACACTCCAAGGTAAGGTTGCTGCGCTCCCTTGTTATCTTCATCTTCATATACCCTTGTAAAACATGGACCCTCACAGCAGGCCTACAACGAAGAATACAAAGCTTAGAGATTGGGTGCTAGAGAAGACTTCTGTTCATTTTCTATACCCAGTACATCACCAACGATGAAGTCCGACAGACCATCTTGTAACATGTGGATTTGCGTTAAATTAAATATTTATATACGTATATATAAATAAACTAATGAGATGAGTGTGTGAGTGTGTTTATCTGACTTTCAGTTTAAGGATGCATGTTCTGTCTCTGTTTACTTTAAACTTTCATCCACCACCGCACACGTGCTGACAAACAAGGACAAAGTCTACACAGTTACCTCTCTTTGCCCTTCTGTTTCGCTATTTCTCATTCATACATATAATCACATTAAATCACACATTTCTTATACATAATACAAATACAAGGTTGCATCAAATAACCAGTGGCTTATAAGGAGGTCATTGTCTCTCTCTCTCTCTTGAGACGCCACTTGCCCTACACCTTTGTATAAATATTCACTGTCATTAATGACACACTGAAAGTTTGTTGAAAATTCCTGGTCTATGGTTTTACTCACTGTCCTCGCAGACATTCACTACACGTGGCATTTACAGCTGACGCTATGAACAAATAGCTACCCCTGGGGAACACTGTAGGTGATGCCGTTGCTCAGGCCTGAAGACTTTCTTCGCCCACCGTTGCCGCACGTCTGCGCCAGTGATGGTTGGTCGAAGGAGAGATAGCTGGCGATGACGGAGACCGCATCCGGTTTTGTAGACGGACATCACAGGGTCATCTCCACCAGCCACATACCAGGAGGGTTGCTACTCCGAACCGACCGCTGTGTACAACATTTATACAGTTGTAAATTTATGCTCTTATGCTTCCAATCTTATCCTATCCAATCCCGTACCTCGGAGGTCGTAGGGGCACCACCAGCGTACTCCATCTTTCCCTGTCCTCAGCAACCCTGATTGTCTCGCTCAGTGTCAAACCAGTCCATTCTCGAATGTTGTCCTCCCACCTCTTTTTGGGTCTCCCTCTTCTTCTACCTCCTGGCACTGTGCCTTGCTGGATGGTCCTTGCAAGACCTGATGATCTGGTGACGTGGCCATACCATCGGAGTTTCCGTTTTCTCAACACTGTGAGCAGGTCATCGTGTTGTCCAATGGCTTGTGTGATTGTCTGTCAGGCTTCGTCGTTGGTGATGTGCTGGGTATAGAAAATGCCCAGAAGTCTTCTGTAGCACCTCATCTCCATGCTTTGTATTCTTCGTTGTAGATCTGCTGTGAGGGTCCATGATTCGCAAGCATATAGGAAGATGGAGATGATAAGGGAGCGCAGCAGTCTTACCTTGGAATGTAGACTGATGGTCCCATCTTTCCGAATTGGCTTCTACCTCGCCAGGGCAGCAGTTGTTTGTGCGATCCTGGAGAGGACTTCCTGTCGGGACCCATTGTCTGATACAATGGCTCCTAAATATTTGAAGCTATGCACTGTGTTTAGGGATTGGACTTGGACTTTGATGACCGTGTTGATGCCATTGGCGTTGTTGGTCATCATTTTGGTCTTCTCTGCACTTATTTCCATTCCATAAGCTCTGGAGGTGGTGTCAAGCCTCTGTACCAGCTGTTCAAGTTCTTGTTCCTCTCCAGCCCATCTGCAAAACGAAGGTTGGAGATTGCTCTTCCTCCTATGCTGACTGTGCCTTCGTGATCTGCAAGGGTATCTGACATGATGCGCTCAAGGAAGATGTTGAAGAGGGTTGGAGCGAGTAGGCATCCCTGACGCACACCGATTGTTGTTCTGAACCAGTTTCCGATGGCGCTGTTGTGGAGGATTGCACTGATAGCCTTGTCATACAGGCTTTTGATGACTTCAATATTTTTAGGGCTGATGTTGTACACTCTTATGGTTGCCCATAGAGCTGCATGCCAGATTCGGTCAAACGCCTTTTTGATGTCTACGAACACATGATATAGATTTTTTTGGTGCTGTATGTATTTCTCGCAGATTATTCTGAGGTTGAAAATCTGTTCAGTGGTACTTCGCCCTGCCCTGAATCCTGCTTGTTCTTCAGCTATGATGTGTTCAGCTTGGGGTTTCAACCTGTTGAGTATTATTTTCTGGAGGACCTTGCCGGGATGGCTGATGAGGCTGATGGTGCGGTGATTTTCACATTCTTAAAGGATACCTTTTTTTTGGGGAAGAGTGATGACAAGCGACTGGGTCCATGGTGTAGGTCACTTCCCACTCTGCCAGATCTTGTTACAGATAATGGTGAGTGTGTCGATCATCGCTTCTCCTCCTGCTCCTCCTCAATTGGCTCTTATTCTTAAAGAGTCTATATGCGTCTCTGACACATTGCAGAGGGCTTGAAGATCCTTTCCTTTCGTAGAACATCTTCCCTACGCCTCCTCACTGATACAATCACTATTGCCACAAATCTTATGACAAACTATATAGCCACTTCAAACACCGTACACACACTGTGTAGCCTATATCACAATTGGCTATGAGCCAAATTGTATAATCACAGCTTATTTATCAATTTATAACAGATTTACTGCACATTCATTCATCATTAATATAAACTATACAACTGAATTACATTTCTATTTCAGCCCCATATGTCCATATATGAATGAATACAAGATAGCATCATAATTATAAACAGTATCACCATATAATAATAACATGAATAAATATGTATTTACACCATTTACCGTATTTCCCTCAAACAATGGATTCTTCTGCAACCCAATCACAAAATTCATAAAAAAGCAATACTTTCCATTTTCTTCAGAATAGCTTCACAGCTTATTATAAATAACTGATAATAATAAATACATGTATTCAAGATACAGCTAAAATCCTTCGCTAGATTATTCCGTAGAAACATCCTGATTTCTTGGAACTCCAACGAGCACGTCTTTCTCCTTCAACTAGTATGTATTCTCTTAATAAATTCAACTCACTTTAATAATTAATTTTAGACATGCGCACTCCTCACTTACGCTAGTGACGTCATAACGTCTATTCATACAAATATATATGTAAATTGCGTTTGTTACACATCTCACAAGCCATTGGACAACACGATGACATGCTTACAGTGTTGAAGAAACGGAAACTCCGATGGTATGGTCACGTCACCAGAGCATCAGGCCTTGCAAAGACCATCCTGCAAGGAACGATGCAAGGAGGCAGAAAAAGAGGGATACAGAAAAAAGAGATGGGAAGACAGCATTCGAGAATGGACTGGCTCGACACTGGGTGAAGCCAAGAGGACTGCTGAGGACAGGGGCTGATGGAGTACGCTGGTTAAACGATCATTTGTGGTGAATCCTCGACTCCCGAATTACGAGATTTGATAGGATAGGATAGGATAGGATAGGAATCCGTCATAAACATATTTTGTTTTTTCAATTGTATTTTCAAACTAAGGTCTAAACGCGTACCTCTTTTCTTTAGAACCACACTCGGACCACAGTATACCCCAAGCAAAGGTCACGTTTCCAGCGATTACCGAGTGCGATTGAAAACGCAACCGAAAAACCGGAATTTCCACTCTTACGTCACAAACCCTGAAAACCACTCTGTTACACTCGATGCTGGTTTTGTTTTTATCAGTAGTTGATTCAGCCCCAATGCTTGAATCCTCCTGATTAGGGTAACTCGAATTCGTTTATCCACGCAACCCGTTCACTCAGCAACAAGGCACGGAGTCGTCGTATGAAGTTTTCCAATTTTATTCAGCGTACACTTCGTGCTACCGCCGTAGCTCAAGTGGTAGAGCGTTCGCCTGGCACATCGATGACACAGGTTCGAATCCCGTGGTGGGCGATTTAAAATGTGGCCATTTTCACTGTCCATTTTAGCAGTATGATTGCTCTAGTGGTTCAGTGTTGATTCAGGTCCCTACCCCTCTTTCCCTGGGATGTTTATCCCCGTCTGCCATATCGCCAATGGTGGGTGTAGACGTTAAACCTCAATGTTTATTCATTCATTCAGCGTACATCAACAACTGCATACAATTGCTCAATCGCTTTCCACTTTCTCCACTTTACAATTCTCAACTCTATTTTTGAAACAGTGTGGCACATATATAGTCTCTATAAACTCTAGAAAAATTTAGAACACTCCAGCGTGACGCACCACAATCAATCAAAATTAACTTCGTCATCACTGTCTTACGTCATGCAACATTCTTCATCACAAAAGAACTTCTCAGGTGTTACTACATTTATCGCGAAGCTTCGATCGATAGTAAACAACCAACTCCAGAAAATTCTCAAACAATATCGATCAACTAAAACTATCAACGTTATACAAAGCTTCTTCTTACAACAACGCAAAATCAAATCAAAGGTAAATACATGCTTTGCAAAATAAAACGGTCAGATCTATCGCGCGCGTCACACACGAACTATCGTGCGCGTTTCAACGTAACACACTGATAGGCTTGATAGAAATTGGCCCATTGCCTTTTGTAATAGCTGTCAGCGCATGCTAATACAATAACGTGTGACTGGATGACATTCCACACCCACAGACAGCTCAAATGTATCCATGTTGATTTCCTTTTCTACGTCACAAACGGAAAAACCCGTTTTGCCGTTTGAGTTCCCGTCTACCATTTCACCACAGGCGCTCAAATTCGTGTCTCGCTAACGGCATTATAGAGACGGTTGTCGTCCATCATAAACGTAAAAATACTTTCATTGACATGTCCCACACATGTGATTATATTTACATTTGCTTCAGAAATATAGGTGAGATCCACTTTAACCTATAGACCACCTTAATGCCTAAATAGTCATTCTACTTCTTGTAAGGCTCTGAATGGAAATAAATCATCAGATTTATTAAATGTCTATCAACATTAAAACCATGGAACCACGGACCTATAAAAGAGGTTTATGAAAATGTGAAAATAGGTTTTGTTACCGATATGAAGAAAAAAGATCGGATTATTCCGGTGTCCCCGAAATAAAAGTTTTATGATCTTGTAATATTGTTTCACGTTCCACGCCATAAAACAAATGGTTGAATGTTTGATCCCCCGTAGCAGAATCTGCACTCATGAAAGGCTTTAATTTCACAACAGTATTTGTTTTTGATCGTCTGGGTTCCAACATGAAATTTAATGGATTCTCGTGTGCACGAGAACAAGATACCAGTGTAATAGGTCCAGACCATTTTAAATACATTTGTCTTGCTGTCGTTCCAAAGCTGCCATGTCTACCGACGAGATATTTGGACAGTTATTACGCGGACACTATAACAAGTCATGTTTCATTGTTAGTGCTCTGTATTTGCGTTCTTTAATAATAATAATAATAATAATAATAATAATAATAATAATAATAATAATAATATAATAATATATTTTGGTTTTTTAAATTTTTTTATTGTTATTATTATTATTATTATTATTATTATTATTATTATTATTATTATTACATTAACGCAAATACAGAGCACTAACAATGAAACATGACTTGTTATAGTGTTCGCGTAATAACTATCCAAATATCTTGTCGGTATGATGACATGGCAGCTTTGGAAAGACTGCAAGACAAATGTATTTAGAATAATAGAGTTTCCCAATAAAAAGGGATTAAAAAAATGCAGCCAAAAAAAATAAAGGGGGAAGTGGGGGGGGGGGGAGGGGCGGCGAGCGTTGTGGCCAAGTGGGCTCAGGCGGGACTAACTTGCGTTGTCCACAAGCCAGAAACCAAATGGCGCCTGACAGGTGTGGGTTCGAGCCAGCATCTGGGCGTTATGTTTCTCCGAATATTATTTACTTTCGACTCGGGCAACGTTTCGGGGGTTTTCTCCGGGTACTCCGGTTTGCTCCCCCAGCAAGCATTTCAAATATTCACAAATTATGTTAGGTAGGTAGGGTTTGGGCGCGCCACTGGTTGCGACTACGCCTTCCCCGGGGGAGGCGGCCCAGAGTTTCACGATAAAAAGGGATAATAAACTGCAGCATTTTAAAAAAAAGTATTATAAAAATAATAATAATGCTAATACTAATACTAATAATAATAATCATAAAATTTAATATTTTATGCTGTACGCGCCTCATTCCTAAATCAGACTCAAAGTGCGGCGATCTGTAACCAACATACACGCTCAAATGTTACAATCACTCCTATATAAACAAAGGATCTAAATCAAGGCTGAAGGTAACATAAGGTATCGTCCCCTATACGCTTCTGTGTCCGGGGAGCGAACTTGTTTTTTCCAACCTAGTTCCAGTCATTCGCCGAAAAAAGCAATTACCGAAGTCGAACGAAGCTCTCCGAGTCGAGAGAAGCTATCCGATGTTTTACGAACGAATGCTGGCAGGACTACGTGAAACCACAGGCTGGGAAGTCTCGTCTTTCGTAGGCCTCAATTACATACTATACTACGTACGTATGTAGGAGGCCCACGAGTTTACAAAGACGAAAAAAAAAGACTTCAGAGCCTGTGGTGAAACATCCGTGCATAAAAATAGCCGCTGTTGCTTCTAGATCTAATTCTATTTCGATCTGCACAGCTTCAAGCTCTAAGTCAAGTCGAGATTCACATTTTGAAGCAGTTCGTATTATTATTATTTTACATGTATGATGATTAATATACTGACACAATTAGTAATAAAGAGAAAAAGTAATACATAACACATAATGCACACATACAACGATTTCACATCTATATCAACAATAAAACCATGACAAAACTTCAAAGTGCTATGGATACGTTGATGTCCCTTCAGCACAAGGCAAAGCAAGTTTATAATGGTCTCAAAAAACCGTCACATTTGTATTGCAAGCACCAAAGCAATTATTTATTTAAAGAATATTATTCTTTTTAACTGATACAGTAAATTTGTTATGTATATTTCAATGATATGTATTTTAATGAGAAACATGTATTAAAAAAAAATGTTGCGTGGCAGGCGGAAATTTCCATAAATCATCTGAAAACTTTGGTAAATCTATAAGAAAAAATAACCAGTAACACCATATGAATATTTCGGGTTACACCCAACTTCAGCAAAAACAAACAAAACGTCACTGACCATATTTACACCATTGAGCACGCACAGCAGCACATTATTCCTTTTTTTTTTAAAGTAGGAATAATAATAATAATAATAATAATAATAATAATAATAATAATAATAATAATAATAATAATAATAATAATAAATAAATAAATAAATAAATAAATAAATAAATAAATTACAGATTTAACTAAATAACTATACTACTACTACTACTACTACTACTACTACTACTACTACTACTACTACTACTACTACTACTACTACTACTAGCGAAGTTGTGGTCTTGATTTTGTGGTCCTGATTCGGCTCTTTGCAGTCCGCAGCAATGAATAACTAATTAGCTATTAATTTAACTCTGATCTCGAGTTGTCTAGATTTTGTGGTCCTGATTCGGCTCTTTGCAGTCCGCTGGAACCTGTAAGCAATGAATAACTAACTAACTATTAATTTAACTCTGATCTCGAGTTATAAAAAAACAATTCGCTTAGCCTACTCGTTCTTCACCGGAAATTTAAAGATTCAAATATTATAAAGTATAGACCTAAATATTATTAATTAGAATAGATATAGTTTATACATTTATTTACGTATAAAACAAACAATATAGGTCTAATAATTATATTCAGCTAGTGAGCTTCTTCGCTGCGCGAAGATTGACTTATAATGATTCTATAATGTAGATTAGGCCTATGTATACTGTATAACACTGTCTACTTGGTTCTAGGCAGGAAATGGGGAATGTTATTATTAGCCAACTGCTGAGAACTAACAAAATGCAAATCAAGAAACGCAACTATTAAATATGGTCGATAATAACAAAGTATACGTTGCGAAATGCTAATCTGTGTACATCGAACAGAATTAGAAGCAACAGCGATCACTTTTAATGTCAACTAGTCGTAGTCATGCAAGCATCATTTCGTAACACATCGGAGAGCTTCGTTCGACTTCGGTGATTGCCTTTTTGGGCGAATGACTGGAACTAGGTTGGAAAAAACAAGTTTGCGTCCGGGGACGTTAATCTAAATAACTAACTAACTAACAAGGCGGAACCACCTGTACTGCTAAGACGGACAGTCCAAAATTGTCACTTTGGTCTTGCCCACTCTGGCGGGAACACAGCTCTGTCGTCACCTCCGGTACTGCAGCTTGCATTGCTTGGCACTGTGCTGGCCTAGGCTTGCATACCTGTCAAGGGGTTTTCGGGTTGTGGTGTAGCAATTTAACAGAAAAACCATAGCAAATTGAGGTTTGGTGTAGCACTAATGTGAATCACGCGATTCGCAACAAATCTGGAAACTTCTGCATCCAATATAAACACACACATCCAATTTGTTTACAAATTTAAAGTAAAATCTTGTTAATGCACAACACTTTAGCTATTACCATTATCATTAGAAACATTTTCATGTACGTTTTTCAAAATAAAAGTGAAATTGCAAAAAAAATAAAAAATAAAACATACAGACAGAAAATAAGCTAGGCAATCATTAAAAAAAAAAAACACTAGGGAGACAATCACTGACACAGAAAAAGCAGATGAACTTTTTTCCCCCAAACAAATTTGCTTATTCACAAAACAGGGTTTACAATGCCAAGAAAGGAACTATTAGCATTGCACAAAAGCTTATACCAATTAATTTCATAAAAATATAACTAAATGGCAGCTGATATAATATGAAAGTAATCAAAGGGAAATGAATAATGTTAATGACATGAAACAAGTAAATAAAAAGAACAGTCCTATCAAAATGTACTCTGTCTGTCTCTCCCTCACAAAGACTGATCGTAGACTAAAGTTCTGAACGAACACGGGTTGCGGAAGTGCGGTGCTTTTACTAAGTGTCTTTAAACCGGACTTGACCGGAACAGACTACTTTCGCGCGAAAACCCCCTTGGTTAAAAAATATTATCGTCACTTTTGAAAAATTGCGTAGCAGCTTTGTGATACGCCGTAGCAATAGGAAAATGTTTAAAATGCGTAGCGCTACGCAAAAATCCGTAGCACTTGACAGGTATGTGTAGATGACGACGAATTAACACCAAATTTTACACACACACACACACACCGTGAAACATGAATGGATACCGGATACATCGAATTTAAAGTGAGTCTGGGATCGAGATCAAAATTAATTTGCGCCAACAAATTTCTACAAATGTGTAATTCACGCTAAAAGCTGACTATTGCTTACAAAAGATTCGTTCTTTCAGTGTTTGGGGGGTCTAATATTATTAATTTTGCGAAAATGGAATCTAAACTTCCTTTCCCGAACATCCAAAATGTCGTATGTTGTATTGTAGCACGGTGTGCAGTGATTAATCGCCCTATATACAGACGAAGAAAACCTGGAGTTATATGTGCGTGACTCAAACCAATTACAAGAAAGAAAGAGAAAGATTACTCTTATATAGCGCACTTATAAGCTCAGAGAGCTTCTCAAAGCGCTGGCCACTACTATCCAGCAATCACAAAATAGTTTGCTGAAGTCAGGATTCGAACCCACGTCGCCCGAGACGCGCGGACACAAGTCGAGCGCTCTGACGACTGAGCTATCCCTGCCGAGTTATCAGCGGCCATCCTGTGGCTGCTTCTATGCGACTGTTCTCGACCTGTTGTATCGAGTAATGGCTGCATAGTAGGGAACTCGCGAAGTGACTTTATTAGAGGGACAGAATTTCTCTATTTTTATTCTTTGAACACGTCCCTCCGACAGATCCTTTTAACATTCACAGTGAGTATTGTTCCATTGAGAAAAATAAGCTTACCCAAACAAACAAACAACTTTTAAAGGTGTTGTTAGTTTTTAAATGATTAATTTATGTAGTTTTTGTGCCTATTAATATTAACAATGGCTAGCCAAAAGTCTATAGCTAAAAATAGCTCTACAAAAGCCGGTAAGAGACAGAAATCGTAAAAAAACAATTGCTCGTAAGGTTTTTAATTTTAGGTGGATAAAATAGACCTTACAGTACCTATCCTATCCTATCCTACCATATTCTGTCCTATCCAACCCTATCCTATCCTATCCTGTCCTATCCCGTAACTCAAAGGTCGTTGGGCCATCACAGATGATCGTTTAACCAGCGTACTCCATCTTTCCCTGTTCTCAGCAACCCTTAATGGCTTCAGTCCATTTTCGAATGTTGTCCTCCCACCTCCTTTTCTGTCTCTCTCTCTTCCTCTGCCTCCTTGCACCGTGCCTTGCAGGATGGTTCTTGCAAGGCCTGATGCTCTGGTGACGTGGCCAATACCCTCGGAGTTTCCGTTTCTTCACCTCGCAACAGTACCCCACACACCAAAGACACACCGGTGAAGCAGCACGGTTCTCTCCGAATTAGGGTCAAAGGTCACACGGCTGTACCGTTAAAACAGGGGAAATAACTTCCTGTCGGAACCGAAATGGAAAAGTCAAACTGTAGCGGTTGGTCTGAGCTACGAAAGCCCGACCACTACATTACTGTTTAAAGAAAAAAACAATGCGAATTTTAGAGTAAACCCTTGTTGGCCAAATGTAAACAAAGCATTCCAGTTGGGACCATTAAGCTGTGTACACGCTTATCTGAGAGGTTTCACCTCCAACGTGTTGTTTTGTGACGCCCTCCTATGATCGTGCCATCTAGTGTAAAAATGTGAACATGTAGCACCAGGCTCACTTTCTAGGTGTGATGTAAAGAGCCACTCCTTGAAAAAAAAAAAACAACAACATACAATGTGTTATACAGGCAACAGAAACTGTTGTGACTTGCAATTTAATAGACGCTAGGATACCCATCTACTTCAAATAAATAACCCACCTACACAGGTGGGTGTGCATAAACACAGACACACGAACACGCACCTACACACAAACGCACATACACACTCACACACCCGCAAACACTCACACACGCAGACACTTAATGACGTGGTAGTGTTTCTTCTTTTGTTTTCTTTCCCAGTCACTTGTTGTTGTTGTTGTTGTTGTTGAGTTGAGAGCGAGCGAGAGGTAGCGTGAGAGAGAGAGAGAGAGAGAGAGAGAGAGAGAGAGAGAGAGAGAGAGAGAGAGAGAGAGAGAACTTGAGACACAGAGTATTTGACAATTTACTAATGAACAATAATAGCCTTCGCCCAATTCATGGAGATAGACACGGAGAGACAGACAAAGAGAGACAGCAGACAGAGAGAGAAAGAGAGAGGGGAGAGGGAGAGAGAGGGGGGGAGGGAGAGAGAGGGGGAGGAGGGAGAGAGAGAAGAGGGGGCAGGCTAGAGGGAGACAGAAAGAGTACGAATACGAATCACATTATTGCCATCATCATGTACACAAGGATATTCATTTTGCGATGACCACCAGAGACACACAGAGAGAGAGAGAGAGAGAGAGAGAGAGAGAGAGAGAGAGAGAGAGAGAGAGAGAGGGAGAGAGAGAGAGAGAGAGAGACGGGGATCTGTTTTAAAAAAACCAAAAACAACAAACCAACCATGCAGTATCAGTGACCGAGATTAGTCTGTGTAGCAGGATTAGTGTCAGATGTCTCAACTGTGTCATAGATAACACTTTGGAGTTTTTCTTCTCTCTCCATTTCCCTCACTCTTTCTCTTCTTCTCTTCCTTTCCCGCACCCCCCACCCTATCACCCCCCTCCACACCCCTTTTCTTCCAGCCCCCACCCACACCCTCCGCTTTGCTCATCGTCTAATGTAATGACCGGTGCGTACTAATAAACAAATTGTCGTTGGCAAGTTGGAGTGAATGAGACACTTCATAAATAATTTTGTTTGTGGGTGTGTGTTGTTGTGTTTGTCCTCCTTACTCTTCTCCTCCCTTCCTTTCCTACCCCCCCCCCCTCCCTCGTCTCTTTCTCTTCCCCGGCAATGTTGATCTGCCTTCATACGCTCTGTAAGACAATGGGAGAGAGCGAGGATGGCGGAAGGAATGAGGGTGGGGGGTGGGGTGGGGTGGAGGTGAAAAGAAACAGAACGGAGTTTATCAAGATTTTTCTAGTGTGGAAAATGTCGGTCATCACTGATGATCTTTCTATCTTAATGTCTGTCCTTCTTTATTTCGCGACTGACATTGTATTTTGTGTGCGTGTGTGTGTGTGTGTGTGTGCGTGTGTGTGTGTGAGTGTGTGTGTGCGTGGGTGGGTTGTGTGTGTACGTGCGTGTGGGTCTGTAAAGAGGGCACAATGGGTTCCACAACCGTCTTTTTGAATACAAAGTGGGTTTATTTGCTGGGAACCCATTTTGTTTCATGAACCCATTTTGTTCTAAGTGCTTGGGAGTGCTCTTTTAGTGCTTGGGAGTGCAGTTGTAGTGCATGAGAGTGTTTTAAGTACACAGGAGTGCACTATCCGGGACGGAGAGAATCCAGTCCATTTTCGGAGAAATTTGGAAGAAAGTTCGACCTGTTTCGTCGCCTATAGCAGACGAAGTAGGTCAACTTTTTTGACGGAAAGAAGTCAATTTTGACTTAGATTCTTATATTTGTTCAAGAAATTTGCCTTCTTTCCGTCAAAAAAGTGCTTTCCGACTCCTACATTGTAAAAGTACCCCATTTAGACATCAATACAAGTATGTGTGTGTGTGTGTGTGTGTGTTCGTCGTTGTCACTCTTCCCAAATGCCAGGTTTGGAAATGAGGTGATTGTACTAGAAAGCCTGTTTATATTTTAGAATACTAGAAACGTTTTGCTTTCGCTTTATTTATTTAATTTGTCTGTAAAGCGCTATGATCTCTAGTGTAGAATGGCGTTGTACAAATGTTTAGTAGTAGTAGTAGTAGTAGTTGTAGTAGTAGTAGCAGTAGTAGTAGTAGTAGTAGTAGTAGTAGTAGTAGTAGTAGTAGTAGTAGTAGTAGTAGTAGTAGTAATATTCTCTGGTTATTATTATTATTATTATTATTATTATTATTATTATTATTATTATTATTATTATTATTATTATTATTATTATTATTATTATTATTATTATTATTATCATTATTATTACTAATTGTCGTAAGCCTCACAGATAAATCAGAGTGGTTAGATTCAGTAGTAGCAGCAGTAGTAGTAGTAGTAGTAGTAGTAGTAGTAGTAGTAGTAGTAGTAGTATTCTCTGGTTATTATTATTATTATTATTATTATTATTATTATTATTATTATTATTATTATTATTATTATTATTATTATTATTATTGTTGTTGTTGTTTTTGTGGTTGTTGTCGTTTTTGTTATTGTTATTATTATTATTATTATTATTATTATTATTATTATTATTATTATTATTATTATTATTATTATTATTAATTGCCGTAAGCCTCACGGATAAATCAGAGTTGTTAGATTCAGATTCAGATGCAAATAGTTTATTGCCAAATGAGATACAACGCACAAAGAATACATTTCGACGCATACAGGCATTTGATACACTATATCACAGTCATAGGGCTACATTTGTGGGCTTGTTACGATTGTAAAGGAGCAATAATAACATACTTCTCAAGAGCGCCAAAACGAGAATAAGAACTATGCACAACATAGACAATATCACAGCGTCATAAGTGGCTATAACTAGAAAAGATAAGACCATGCAACATTTATTCATTTAAACATTTACACGCAGAAAGTAAAGATAGTATAAAGCCAAAATATTATTCTATGCTGTTACAAGCTTAAGCCATGTTTCAGTTAATACCATACGACCTATGGTAATACCTATCCTATGCGATCCTATCCTATCCCGTTACTCGGAGGTCGTAGGGACACTACAGATGATCGTTTAACCAGCGTACTCCCATCTTTCTCTGTCCTCAGCAACCGTCATGGCTTCGCTCAAACCCGTCCAATCCGTGGTAATACGTGGGTTAATAATTATTCGTTTTACTAGACTTCATTTTACTGTCCGATCCACCTACTATTCCACTCAATGCAGGGTTTTTTTGTTTGTTTGTTTGTTTGTTTGTTTGTTTGTTTTTGGTTACCCTCTTCCTTTTCTGGTCTTTTAGACAAAATCAATCAGAAAATTTGAAAGTGCAGTAAGGGAAGTAATCTATAGACACAATGAACAAGAGAAGTTGACAACTATGCGGAATTCTTTCCCTTTGTCAACTAGGCCCAATTGACAGAAGCTGACACCAAAACCCAAGTGGGAACTTAAGTTCCTCAGCCTGTGCCCTAATCCAAACATTCTTTCTTCTTCTTCTTCTTCTTCTTCTTCTTCTTCTTCTTCTTCTTCTTCTTCTCTCATTCTCCTTTTCCTCCAAATCCAACCGTCTCCTCTTTCACAATCTTCCGAATTTTTCTCCGCCACAATCTTTTCTTTATTTCTTATTTTTGGTCGTTTTCATTCTATTTCTTTTTTTTCTTCATTTCCTAATTCTCTTTCTCTCCTTCTCTTCGTCCTCATTATCTGAACAATGACTTTTAATTGAAGACGATGATGTTAAAGGAGTGCACAGAGACAAAGAGAGAGAGAGAGAGAGAGAGAGAGAGAGAGAGAGAGAGAGAGAGAGAGAGAGAGAGAGAGAGAGAGAGAGAGAGAGAAATAGAGAGAGACAGAGAAAGTGAGAGAGAGAAAGAGAAACGGAGAGAGAGAGAGAGAGAGAGAGAGAGAGAGAGAGAGAGAGAGAGAGAGAGAGAGAGAGAGAGAGAGAGAGAGAGAGAGAGATGTCAACCCTGAAACTCGAGCTTTTCATGTCAGTAGCCTGTCCTCCTTCAGCCGCAAACATCCATCTTATACTTCCTTGACCTTGAAAAGGCATAGTGTTTATATATAGCGCAGTTCAGTTCAAGAACTGTTCAAGACGCTTGCCGATATAGGATCTAACTCAAACCGCCCGATTATATGGGGTAGTAAGTTTAGTAGTAGTAGTAGTAGTAGTAGTAGTAGTAGTAGTAGTAGTAGTAGGAGTAGGAGTATGTTTACACTCAGTTTGATGATGGTGTTTTTCTTTATCAGTATCTGATTCAGCCCCAATGCTGAATTCCTGATAGGGTGTAACTCAGATTCGTTTATCCACGCAGCCCGCTCAAGCAGCATACAAGTCACAAAGTCGACGTATGAAGTTTTCCACTTTCATTCAGCACACATCAACAACTGCATACAATTCTCAACTCAACTCAACTCAACAACTTTCAAATTATTTTACTTTCCAGCTACGCTGCTTCACTATCAACAACAATCTCTATCTTATTTTTGAAACAGCGCGGCACTTAAATAGTCTCTTGATACTCCCGAATAACCTGGATCAATCTCGTTTGACGCAATTTAACCAATCGCTTCTAACTTCGTCATTACTGTCTTACGTCATACATATTTTCTTCTCCTTCCGGAACGTCTTCTTGCTTCGACATGTATCGGGAAATTTCTATCGAGAGTAAACACGCAGATCCAGAAAATTCTACAACAATATCGACTAACGAAAATTATCAACGTTATACAAAGCCTCTCCTAACAACAATGCAAACTCAAATCAAAGGTAAATAAACTCCATTATTGAATACTTTGCAAATCGAAACGATTAGATCTATCGTGCGCGCTTCCGACGTACTACCATTCGCGTTTCAACGTAACAGAGTAGTAGTAGTAGTAGTAGTAGTAGTAGTAGTAGTAGTAGTAGTAGTAGTAGTAGTAGTAGTAGTAGTAGTAGTAGGCTAATAGTAGTAGAAGTAGTAGTTTCAGTTTAATTTAATTTAATCATTCCCACACAGCGGTTTTCCAGTTCAAGAGCATGATATAACCACAGGGACATTTTTTAAAAAAAAATGATAAAAACATTATTATTATTATTATTATTATTATTATTATTATTATTATTATTATTATTATTATTATTATTATTATTATTATTATTATTATTATTATTATACCAAACAACAGCAACAACAAAAGTAGTTCCTGAACGGCTAGAACCCATTTTCTTCCGCGTGTTATAGGGATGTTTTAACCACTATCCTATCCTATCCTAGCCTGTCCCGTAACCCGGAGGTCGTAGGGGCACCACATATGATCGTTTAACCAGCATACTCCATCTTTCTCTGTCCTCAGCAGCCCTGATGGCTTCGGTCAGTGTCAAACCAGTCAATGCTCTAATGTTGTCCTCCCACCTCTTTTTCGGTCTCCCTCTTCTTCTACCTCCTTGCACTGTGCCTTGCAGAATAGTCTTTGCAAGGCCTGATGATCTGGTGACATGGCCATACCATCGAAGTTTCCGTTTCTTCACCACTGTGAGCAGGTCATCGCGTTGTCCAATGGCTTGTGTGATGGTCTGTCTTTTAAATATACTAGTTCAAGTTCAAGTTCAAGTTCAAGTTCAAGTTCAAGACACTTTATTACCCAATGAATTCAAAATACATAGGATTTCGCTTTGGTGATGCGGTAAAACATTCAGTCCCTCTGCAACAACAAACAACCTTCCACTGGACATTAAAACATTAAAATACTCTAATAGAGAAAGTTATTTTAAGGAATAAAGCACAGGCAACTGTGGCACTCGCAACCCCCACACGCACACGCATACTCACGCATACCCGCATGGGTATCTAAATTAAAACGTAATGAGATAAAATACATTAAAGAATCAGAATTGCACCACTAACACATTATCGCAACTAATAAATTGGCGTTTAAGTATAACACCTCATGCTATGTGGATAACTGAGGACACTGGTACCGAGAGGGCAGCCTCGGGGAAGAAGCTGCGTCTAAACCGGCTAGTTCTAACTTTTAGTGCTCTGAAGCGTTTGCCTGACGGGAGGAGCTCGAACAGATGGTTGGCTGGGTGGGATGGGTCGCCAATGATGTTGCTGGCCCTTCTTGCCAAACGCGTGCTGTATAAGGACGCGATGGATAATAAATCGCAACCTATGATTTTTGCCGCGCGTTTCACAATTCTTTCGAGTTGAAACTTCTCGCCCGAAGTGGCGCCTCCAAACCAGACTGTGATACTGAAGCACAGGATACTCTCAATCACGGCGCGATAGAAATGCGCGAGTATTGTCTGGTTAAGTCCGAGCCTCTTGAGCTGTCTCGGGAACTAGTAAGTATCTACCAAGAAGCATTGATTGCAGAGAGTAACTACTTTTTTTATCGCGCTTTATTAAATGTAATGGTCAGCTACTTTATAAGATAACAGAATAATATCAAAAATAAATTAAAGCGTAAACAATCATTTGATTCATCTCCCTGTCTTTACAACACATGTTTGAGCGATAGATGTGTGTTTGTTGTATGCGAGAGCGGATGAATCATTTGAGCATGTATGTTGGTACAGATTGCCGCGCTTTGAGACTGATTGGTTGGGGAAAAGCGGACATATAGCATCGAATTAATATTATATTATGGCGCGACTATTAATGTACCAAGGGCGAGAACTGTGTATGTGCAAAAGGCTCATAGCTTCACCGCGTTAACTTCCCTTGATCTGCCGGTAATCGTTGCATGCACAGCTCCATTCTGAACAAAATATAAACTTGAATCAAATGATTGTTTACGCTTTAATTTATTTTTGATATTATTCTGTTATCTTATAAAGTTAGCTGAACGTTAAATTTAATAAAGCGCGATAAAAAAAAGTATTTACTCTCTGCAATCAATGCTTCTTGGTAGGATCATTCTTTATTAACATCAAATGTACATGAGGTTTCCATAGTGTAGTGGTTATCACATCCGCCTAACACGCGGAAGGTCCTGGGTTCGAGCCCCAGTGGAAACACTTTTTTTTCCTTGTTTCGCTAGTTTTTTATACTAATTATCGTTGGAATTGTATATGTTACATTATTATTATTATTATTATTATTTCTTTTTAAAACCTACTGTATTTTGGTTTTATTATTTATAATTACGTGTATATGTACTATTGTCAGGTTGTTATTGTCGACACGTTTTAATCAATGTTTTAATATTATTATTCAGTTAAATGTATTTCAATTCAATTTGATTGTTTTGCATTTATAAACAAATTTTAAAATTTTAAAAATGTTCTCATTCTTATTTTTCTTGTTCCTGTTTTTGTTATTCTTTCTTTCTTTCTTTACATAATTGTTGCAGTACACTTCTTCTTCTTCTTCTTCTTCTTCTTCTTCTTCTTCTTCTTCTTCTTCTTCTTCTTCTTCTTCTTCTTCTTCTTCTTCTTCTTCTTCTTCTCTCCTCCTCCTCCTCCTCCTTCTCCTTCTTCACCTCCTCCTTCTTTGCTTCTTCTTCTTCTCTCACACCTTTTTCTCCTTTCTCGTGGGGGTTTAACCAAATTTACACCGCTCTGCTTGTCCAATGTTCATGAATAATTGAGTGCTCTGTCAGTTAAAACCTAGTAAATTTCTCACAGTGGGGTTTAAAAAAGACAGTTACACACACGCACACACACACGCACACACACAACCGCATGCACACGGAGTGGCACACACACACACACACACACACACACACACACGCATTGCACGCACACGAAATGGCACACAAGCACGCACACACACACTCATTGCACGCACACACTGCACCCTCATACATCCATCCACACGCACACACATACACACACACACTGCACACACACACACACTGCACACACACATACACACACGCACATACTGCACACACACATACATACGCACACACACACACACACTGCACACACACACGCTGCACACACACACACACACAGCAGCGCGTACAAATACACACAACATTCACCAAACGGTGCAGGGCTCTTTTGGCACCGATGTATCATTCAGCCAGCGCGAACAAACGAAAATACGGGGGAGAAATGCACAAATAAAAACAAACAAAGAAACAAACACACACATTGGGGGCAGAGAGAGAGAGAGAGAGAGAGAGAGAGAGAGAGAGAGAGAGAGAGAGAGAGAGAGAGAGAGAGAGAGAGAGAGAGAGAGAGAGAGAGAGAGAGAGAGAGAGAGAGAGAGAGAGAGAGAGAGAGAGAGAGAGAGAGAGAGAGAGAGAGAGAAAGAAAGAGAGAGAGAGAACGAGAGAGAGAGAAATAGAGAGAGTGAGTGAGAGAGAGAGAGAGAGGAGGTGGAGGTTGGGAGATGACGAGGGAGGAGGGATACAGACAGACAGTTAGACAGACACAGACAGACACCTAAAATCCTATCCTATCCTATCCTATCCCGTAACTCGGAGGTCGTAGGGACACTGCTGATGATCGTTTAACCAGCGTACTTCATCTTTCTCTGTAATCAGCAACCCTCATGGCTTCTCTCAGTGTCAAACCAGTCCATTCTCGATTGTTCTCCTCCCACCTCTTTTTCGGTCTCCCTCTTCTTCGACCTCCTTGCACTGTGCCTTGCAGGATGGTCTTTGCAAGACCTGACGATCTGGTGATGTGGCCATACCATCGGAGTTTCCGTTTTTTCACCACTGTGAGCATGTCATCGTGTTGTCCAATGGCTTGTGTGATGGTCTGTCGGACTTCGTCGTTGGTGGTTTGCTGGGTATAGGAAATGCCCAGAAGTCTTCTGTAGCACCTCATCTCCATGCTTTGTATTATTCGTACACCTAAAAACACAGAGAAAAGGCGATGGCGGTAGGTAAAAAGCAGGACCCAGAGAATGAGAAAGTGGGGGCAGATTGAGAGAGTTAAAAGGAGAGGCAGAGCAACACCGGGAAGAGGAGTTTTGCATATCAGCTGGTAACTGGCAAAACGTCCACGTTCGGCAACTCAGGTTTGACCTTCATTCTTATCTCCCTTGGTCGTGTAAAAGGGAGGTCACCAGAGGCTCCGAATCCGGTAGCCAAATGTTAATTGAGGTGACAGTGCGGCCATATATCGCCCTTCTTCATCGTTTCATCGTTTGCTACTCTGTTTAGAACGTCGATCTGCTATCTCGGTCTTTATACAAGGTCCGACAAGGGCAGGCCATGCTAGCTTGGCTGCCACGCAACGTGCCCGGATGTGGCGCCATTGAGTATTTTTTCCCGGCTCCACGCAACTATCTCCCCCAAAAATCTCCAAAAAATATTTTTAGTCACTGATTCGTCGGAGTCGTCATATGGTATTTGCCCTACTAAGGAGTGTTTGGGTTTCTCGTTTCTGTTTCAATTTTTTCCTAACTTTGCTCAGATGTAACGCTGTCCCCTCAATTCACATTGTAATTAGCATGGAATTTGTTTTGTCTGGATTAGGTGTCATGTGTTTAAATTCAGTCCATTCTTGTAGTTCACTTGCCCCTTTTTGCAAAGAGGAGGCTAAATTACGCGTTTTTTGTATTCTTGAAGTGTAATGTGGTGCCATCTGCAAAGAGTTCACAAGATGTAGAAATATGAAGGGGAAGATCATTAATATAGACAGAAAATAATAAGGGCCCTAAAATCGATCCTTGAGGTACTCCAGCAGTAACAGCCTGATTATGTGATTTTTGGTTATTTATACAAGCGCACTGCTCTCTTTCAAAGGTGACAGATTTTAGAAGATCGAGAGATTTAAAATCAATACCATATAATTGTAATTGACGGAAGAGAAAGTCATGGTCAATTACATCAAAAGCTTGCAAATTCAACGAATATTGTTCCGGAAAGTTTGTGCTTATTAACATTGTTAAGCCATTGTAATATCATAGATGTAAGAGCTGTGCGACAAGAATGCTTAGCTCTGAAGCCAGATTAATTTTCATGTAACAGTTGTGGGTTTTTTTTTTGGAGGGGGGGGGGAGTGGGGGTAAAATGATGTAGAATATGGTTGTTCATGTGTTTTTCATGCGGCTTGGATAAGATAGAAAGAATCGAAATGGGTCTATGATTTGATGGATCAGAACAATCACGGTCTTAAAAAGCGGAATAACTTTAGCTTGTTTAAACATGACAGGAAAACATGATTTGTCAATGCATAAATTGCATATTTAGGTTAAAGTTTCAGTAATATCGGAGCAGACAGTTGTAATATTTTACCAGCTAGTTCACCAACTCCTCTTAAATTTGTTTGCCTCAGGTTTCTTAGCGTTTTATAAATAAATTCTGTTGACTTTGGAACTTTGGAACTTTGTCCTTTTATTAGCAAAACCACATATAATTCCAAGCATGAAACAAGGCTCATAGCCCAGGGGGCATTTCAGCCAAAAATAGGGGAAAAGAGGGGAGGGGGAATTACAGACATTAAAAAACAATGAAAGGCACCAAAAAAAGCTGCTCTATAGGCATCACAAGACAAACCTCTGAAATGTCAAACACCCGTTTTAAGTTTTACATTGGTTCAACATGGAAAGAAAAATGTACAGCATCGCATGGTTCACAAACGAAGACAAAAGGGAATGCACAATATATAAATAGTGACATAACTCAAACTCCAATAAAGCGGCTTAAATTTAGCAACCTGCTCTTTGATTCAATATTCGTCCAAACAAGAAAATAGAAGTTTGACATAAAATTAAAAGAGAACTGTGCGTCACTATTGGAAAAGTGAAAAAAATAATCCCTATAAAACGGCTCAAATCAGACAAACTGCGTTTAGATTTAGAGTTCAATAACTGATTTAACTTATAGGCATTCGGGTGATTCCTGAAGTATTGAGGTACTAAAGAAAGTCTGACAAAAAGAAGAACCAGAAGAAGAACAAGAAGAAGAGCAAGAAGTTGTATGAAATGAACCTCGGGTAGGTAGCATGTAATTTTTGACGAAGCTGTTTAGCGTACAACACGTCCAAAGAGTAGTTCAATCTGATGAGGTTATCTCCTCCAATCTTTGTATTCGTCTTTTTGAAGAAGAAGAAGGAGAAGAAGAAGAAGAAGAAGAAGAAGAAGAAGAAGAAGAAGAAGAAGAAGAAGAAGAAGAAGAAGAAGAAGAAGAAGAAGAAGAAGATGATGATGATGATGATGATGATGATGATGATGATGATGATGATGATGATGATGATGATGATGGAGAAGAAGAAGAAGAAGAAGAAGAAGAAGAAGAAGAAGAAGAAGAAGAAGAAGAGTAGGAGGCAGGGGAGGAGGAGGAGAGGATGGAGGATGGAAGGAGTGAAGAAAAAACAGGAATGAGGAAGATGAGAAAAAGAAAAACAATTGACAGGAGGATGAGGAGAAGAAGAACAAGAAGAACAAGAAGAAGAAGGTTGTTGAAGAAGACAGGCATGACAAAAGATCATGGCTCTCAAATTAGTCCTTAACGAGCGTCTGTGGGGACCTGGCTAATTAACACCATACTCCCTCCATCCTTGGTCGACAGCACACCCTCCGGCTAATCTCCTTTCCCCCAACCGCCTCCCTTTCAGCTCTCTCTCTCTCTCTCTCTCTCTCTCTCTCTCTCTCTCTCTCTCTCTGTTTTCTTCTTCTTTGTTTTTCTTATTTTGTTCCTATCTTTTATCCTCCTCCTCCTCCTCCTCCTCCTTCTATTACTACTACTACTACTATTACTACTACTACTACTACTACTACTACTACTACTACTACTACTACACATCAGTTTTAAAGAAGAGTTTTCGGGAGGTTGCATGTGAAGGTTTGTTGGAGTATTTAAGAGTAACAGGCTTGTTTTTTAAGATTTGAACCATTTTATAATATTTTAAGATAACGTCTCTCTGGTCCTGATTTGGCTCGGAAGAGTCCGCTGGACCTAAAGCAATAATCATGTAATGTAATGTACTACTACTACTACTACTACTACTACTACTACTACTACTACTACTACTACTACTACTACTACTACCACATATTCTTCTTCTTCGCCTTGACCGGAAGTACCTAATTATATTTCTTCACAGACTGCTGGGATTTTTCTTGGTCGATCTTTTATTCGTCACTGATCGCTTTACTATCAGTTGGGTCGTCATGATCAGTTCAGTAAAGGGCTGTTTCATTTTGTCCATCCGCGGTAGCTCAATGGTAGAGCGATGGCCTGGCACAACGATGACCCAGTTGTGGACACAATAAAAGTGGTCACTTTTCACTGTTGATCTTAGCGGTATGATTGCTCTGGTGGTTCAGTGTTGATTAGGTCCATACCATTCTTCCATGAAATGGGTGTCCCCCTCTGCAATGGTGTGCGTAGAAAAGTTAAACTTCACTCTTTTTCGTCTCACGCCCAGACAACACTGAGTACAATCCTTGGCAACCGGGAATTGGGGAGAAGGCCAGGGACCTAGTGCTTTTGCCGGGTATGTTCGCATACCCGGCACTCACCCGTCCCGGACGCAAACTTCTTTTTTCCAAACAAGTTCCAGTCATTCGCCGAAACAGGCAATCACCGAAGTCGAACGAAGCTCTCCGATGTGTTACGAAATGATGCTTGCATGACTATGACTAGTCAAACAGACTAGTTAAACATTAAAACCGGTCGCTGTTGCTTCTAATTCTGTTCGATTTACACAGACTAGCATTTCGCATTGCTGTACTTTGTTAAGATGAAAATAATTATTATCGACCATATTTACTAGTTGCACCCCTTGCTTTGCTTTTGTTAGTTTTTAGTAGTACGCTAATAATAGCATTCCCCATTTCCTGCCGCGAATCAAGTAGACACTGTTATATACATAGGCCTAATCTACATTATATATTACAAGTCAGTCACCGCGCAGCGAAGAAGCGTCACTAGCTGAATATAATTATTAGGCCTGCAACATCGGATAGCTTCGCTGGACTCGGATAGCTTCGTTCGACTTCGGTGATGGCCTTTTTCGGCGGATGACTGGAACTAGTTTGGAAAAAACAAGTTCGCGTCCCGGACATGAGCGTCAGGATCTATAAAAGTCCGCGCAATGGTATGCGTACGTGCATAGGCTAGTCTTGGGTTTATGCTCTTCTCAACGGCACCTCTGTAGATTGTTTCTTCGGCCGTTCAGTCTACAATAGCGCAACGGCGTCTTTAAGGACCTGCTCTTCTTCTCCAGCGTCCCGCCCCAATATGTGCCCCCCAGGGAACGAGGGACGTGCGGACAGACGGCAACTGTCCAAACCCTGCCTCGTCCTCCCTCGTCAGTCAGCCACAACGGCACAAAACATTGCGCTTAAAGCTCCCGTGCACTTCCGATCTCACAAATTAGATTTGCCAAAGAGACGCACGTGCTTCCGGGTCAAGCCACATGACCGGATCTTTTACAAAACGCATGCGCCGCAGTTTGAAAGACAAAAGCTGCTACTAAGCCAGGAAGTCCAAAACTCCGTGTGTCGCTATTAATGGAACTTTGGATAATATAACGCAGGATTGACAGACCTGGAAAAGAAAACAGTTCAGCAGTTTTGTAGCCGGTTGCGCAGTTATGCGCAAGGCGTCCCACAGCGGCACATGCACGTGCCAGAGGTGAAGGTCGCGCGACCGGTTTTGTTGTTGGTCAACAAACGTGGCAGCACGTGCACGTGGCTTCGCGATTAGAGAAGGGGAAAATTAAAACGGAGCAGAGGGAGCAATTTGGTAAAGAAGCAGCCGACATGTTGTTTGTCCACAAAGAGTTCATTGGTGTCAGAGACGCATTTCATTACCAACGATCTCGTCATGTTTCTACACTGAAGGCTTCTGATCTTCATAACTGTTGTATAATTATCTAGTAACTGATCTTGCACATTTCAATTTTTTGCTTTTTCAAGAAAGCAAATGACGGCTTGGAGTGAAGGAGAAGTTGGTTAAGCTCGGAGGTAAGGTAGGAGGTGGGGGATGTGCATGGGTGGAAGAATTTTCTGAAGGTTTCACCAGGCAGCTTTTTGTGTCCACAATGAACTATGTTGGTTGGAACATGTCATTAAGCCATAAGACGATCCTACAATAATGCTGAAAGCATCATGCAGTCAAACAGTAATAATCTGTGTAGCGGAAAGGGAGGCGACTGGTTCAGGCTTGGGCGAGAAGTTGTCTACCTTGCCTTTCTTGGGTAGACTATCCTTAGGTGTCTCCTGCTGTACAGAATCTTTGGTGTGGCCTTTGGATTATGCAGGACAAGGCGACACGACATTTGTTCTCCCCGGCTGACCATTCGTCTTTTTCTTTTGGTGGTGGGGAGGACTGCATTGTCGGCAGGCATTTTATGCAAGTCGGTGGCAGCGACTTTGCAGAAGAGTGTCGTGGCACTATTAGCCGGCAACCCGGTTTTGTACCAAAACGCTTCCCTGCCTTGCAAGGGCAAATATTTGTATGTCCCTCTTATAAGGAATAAATGGAAAATAACAGCTCGGGTTGGGCCGTGTTCTCAATGTGGTGGTCGAGAGACGGGAGTCAAAAACTCCGCTCGGCTACATCTGTATTACTACCAGAGACTGGAGGAAAACTGCAGTGTGAAGACTTAACAGTTTTCGCAACCGTTGTTTGTCAAGCAACATTTATATAACATGTATGCATTTGTATGGATCATATTGTTGGAACTGATATTATTCTGCATCGAAAATAGTCAGTATACATTTCTAAGTGGAAGTATCAACTCTTTTGCTGGAATACTATACTATGTTAGAACAAATATGGCATTTTTTTTAACGTTCTAACAATATACAACACATCAGCTGTCCTTATTTCCTTTAAAGAAGAAATGTTTGAAGGAACTGACTTTTCCTTAAAGCAGAAGCAATCACTGCTTATGTCACTGCTTATTGTTTATTATCTTAAATTTGCAATATGGGAGACAGAAGAACCAGAAGAAGAAAGAGAGAGAGAGAGAGAGAGAGAGAGAGAGAGAGAGAGAGAGAGAGAGAGAGAGAGAGAGAGAGAGAGAGAGAGAGATCCGTCAGTCTCACTTAGGACCTCTTGTTTGTTGAGCAGAAAAAATTCATAATCATTCCGGCCGCATTGTCACGAGATAAATCCAACATTATGCAAATGTCAGAACGGGTTAGCGCCAGGGCGACGTGCTAGCGCCTGCTATATTAAACAGATTTGCTTTTCTAAGCCTCGTGCTAAGCTCGTAATGTCCCTCAAAGCTGCTCAGGGAATCTGCTCTGATTCTTGGCCCAGAAGATTGAACGGAAGAAAAAAAAAGAGGACCGGACTGTGTGGCTTCATTGGTAGTTTCTTAAGTAGCTATACGAGTGTCGAAGGCGGCGAACAATTTTATTTCCATTTCTCAACAGCGCTGCACAAATCCAGAACTAACTCCGACACAAAATTGAATTTATGTCGTTAAGCGCGTTCGGACTTCACAACGATGGTTTTTAGTTCTTGTTCTTGTTCTTCTTGTTCTCGTTCTTCTTGTTCTTCTTCTTGTTCTTCTTCTTGTTCTTGTTCTTCTTCTTGTTCTTCTTGTTCTTGTTCTTCTTCTTCTTGTTCTTCTTCTTCTTCTTCTTCTTCTTCTTCTTCTTCTTCTTCTTCTTCTTCTTCTTCTTCTTCTTCTTCTTCTTCTTCTTCTTCTTCTTCTTCTTCTTCTTCTTCTTCTTCTTCTTAATTCTTGCGGTCCTGATTTGGCTCGGAAGAGTCCGCTGGACCTAAAGCAACAATCAATCAATCAATCAATCTTAATTCTTGGTGTGCCAAATTATCTTCGGACGTTACTTTTCCATGTTCAGGAAACATTTATGTATAACATATCTTGTTTGAATGCCCAATAATACTTCAAAATTAGAAGAACTGGGTATTACCACCAAGAAGAAAACCAAAGGAAGACATTTTAATAATATATCATCTAGACATTTTTAATATTGTTAATGTTATTATAAAATCATTGGTTGCTAGATTGTTATAATGCTATTTTATTTTATTTTATTTTGTTTTCTAATATCACCTATGGATTGAACAGACGTAAAAGTAAAATACTGAACTGATCTTCTCCTTGATCACTCAGTAAAAGTTCGGATATTTTGTTTGGTCTCCGTTTGGTTAAGAAATATTTTAAATGGAGTGCTGCTGATCTCCACCTTGGAGGAAATTTTGTCAGTCATAGACTGGTAGCGCAGTTGGTTAGTGGCCGGTGTCACGTCCTCAAAGTTCCGGGTGTCTTACTTAAGCCGGGCGCCTTTGCGCATGCGCCAGGTCAAGTCGAACCGGCCTTTTTACGATGTTCTTAGGCGTCTTAACCCTAACCTTAACCCTAACCTTTAGCCCAAACCCTAACCCTAATCCTTATTAAGACTACGATAGCACTGTGCGCATGCGTCGAATTTTGTAATGCGTCGACCAGTCAGAATGCTCCCAGTCGCTCCCAGCCTAAATAAGATACTAAGAACTTTGACGATGTCACACCGGTATCCTTTACCGAAGGTCGCAGGTTCGATTCCAGCAAGGGGCGAACTTATGGGGTACGAGACTATTGAGGTCACCGAGGGGTTTTCTCCAGGTAATTCTGGTTTCCTCCCTTCCTTCAATAATGGTATGGGATGCAGTCAATCTAAAACTTCAAAAATAAATTTCTATTTCCTTTACGTCTTCTAATAGCGATCTCCCTGCCTTTACACCACATGTTTGAGTAATTTGATAGAATTATGTGTTTCTTATGCCGAAGGTCGCGGGTTCGATTCTCGCAAAGGGGCGAACTTATGTGACTTAGGTATGAGACTATTGAGGTCACCGAGGGTTTTCTCCGGGTACTACGGGTTCCTTCCTCCCTTCAATAATGGTATTGGGTGCAGTCAATCTGAACTTTCAAAAATAAAACTTCGATTTCCTTTTCGTCTTCTCATAGCGATCTTCCTGCCTTTACTCCACATGTTTGAGTGATAGATGGCGTGTGTGAGAGAGTAGATGGAACATGTGAGCGTGTATACTGGTACAGATCGCCGCGCTTTGAGCCTGATTGTGATTTGGGAAAAAGCGTGTATACATATCATCCATTATTATTATTATTATTATTATTATTATTATTATTATTATTATTATTATTATTATTATTATTATTATTATTATGAGCATGTATACTGGTACAGATCGCCGCGCTTTGAGCCTGATTGTGATTTGGGAAAAAGCGTGTATATATATCATCCATTATTATTATTATTATTATTATTATTATGAGCGTGTATACTGGTGCAGATCGCCGCGCTTTGAGCCTGATTGTGATTTGGGAAAAAGCGTGTATATATATCATCCATTATTATTATTATTATTATTATTATTATTATTATTATTATTATTATTATTATTATTATTATTATGAGCGTATATACTGGTACAGATCGTCGCGCTTTGAGCCTGATTGTGATTTGGGAAAAAGCGTGTATATATATATCATCCATTATTATTATTATTATTATTATCATCATCATCATCATCATCATCATCATCATCATCATCATCATCATCATCATCATCATCATCATCATCATCATCATCATCATTATTATTATTATTATTATTATTATTATTATTATTATTAATTTTATTATTATTAATTTTATTAGACTAGTAGTACACGTCTTAAATTTAGGTAGTAGGCCTTTGTCGTTTTCTCCAACTGTTCGCCTCTCATCTGTGTAAGAATACCAGCTTTGGAGAAGGAAAAAATGTGAAAATATTATTTTTGAGATCAATATTATCTGGATTAATGAACCTTGAAGTAGAACAGGATCAGTATAATTAACAATGTTATATTTAATAACATTAATTTACTGCTGGTTGGATAATGATAATTACTCTCTAATCAATGTCAGAACAAAGTGACGAGTGTTTTGATCAAATTGTTATTAATGACCAAGGCAATGTGTGTGTGTGTGTGCGTGTTTATGTGTGAAAGAAGAGAGTGAGTGTTGGTGTGCGTGTGTGTGTGTGTGTGTGTGTGTGTGTGTGTGTGCGTCTTTTGCTTGTCTCATTGTGATGAATTGTTAATGAAGTGACGGCCTCCCCTTCTCTGCATATTTCATGCTTTGCTGGCACTGGTCGATCAGGCGAGCAAAATTACACCACAGGCGTTTGAGGGAAGGAGAAGAAGGGTGAAGTGGCGATAGAACTGAGAGAGATAGAGGCAGACAGACAGACAGACATAGAAAGAGACAGAGAGAGACACAGAGAGACAGAGTGAGAGTACAGGCAAATAAAATTACATCACAGATGTTTGAAGGGAGTGGTAGCGTGAAATATACAGAGAGAGAGAGAGAGAGAGAGAGAGAGAGAGAGAGAGAGAGAGAGAGAGAGAGAGAGAGAGAGAGAGAGAGAGAGAGACAGACAGACAGACAGACAGAGACAGAGAGACGTAGAGAGACATAGAGAGAGAGACAGAGAGAGAGACAGAGAAAAAGTTTGTTTAACAAGGGTAAAACGGTAAGCACTGGGTGTGTGCGTTTTTACATTTTATCCCTGTGGCTTGTAATAATAACAATTACTATAACAAAATAACTTTATAATAAAAGCATCATAATGTAAACAGGACAATTAAGGACCGTGCACACATACATGTACACAGACGCATGTACGCACGCACGCAAAGAGAGAGAGAGAGAGAGAGGGGGGGGTGGTGGAGGAGGTGGGGGATGGGAGGGTGGGGACAGAGAGAGCGAGAAACAGGAATGTTTAATCCAATTTGCTTCTTACGTGTCATTTTTGCTTTTCTAGTCCCCTTTTCGCGCTTTACATTCTTTTTTTTGCTGGTCTTGGATCGATGGGCTCCATTACAAAGGGAAATCCCCGAATAATTCGAGGCGTAATTTGACATAAAAACATTAATAATTAATCAAATTCAACCATTTAACTGCTTCTTTTATTATAGGTTGAGCTAAATTAGGCTCCCGTTTTCTATTGTGGAGCCCTTCTCGCGTATTTGTGCCCTTTTCGTCCCCTTTTCGCTCTTTTCGCTGTCCTTTTCGCCCTTTTCGCTCTTTTCGTACTTTCTGAACACCGAGAAACAGAGGGTTACAGACAGAGGGACAGAAAGGGAGACAGAAACAGAGAATGACAGAGAGAGAGACGAGAGAGAGACGAGAGAGAGAGAGAGAGAGAGAGAGAGAGAGAGAGAGAGAGAGAGAGAGAGAGAGAGAGAGAGAGAGAGAGAGAGAGAGAGAGAGGACAGAGAGACAGAATTTCTTTGCCAACACTGGAAGTGGTGGAACAATAGTAACCGGGAGGGAGAGATGGGAGAGAGAGAGACAAGAGAGACAGAGAGAGAGAGGGACAGATATAGACAGAGAGAGACAGAGACAGAGAAAGAGACGCAGGCAGACCGATGGACCGACAGACATACAGAGCAGTTACTTCCGCAGTTTACCCAGGCATAATACTTCCACACTCTTCACTTGGATGTTAGCTAATTTCAATTTATGTCGTTGTTGTTATTGTTGTTGCTGTTGTTGTTGTTGTTGTTGTTGTTGCTGTTGTTATTTTTGTTTTGGCATCTGTACGCAGACCCCTTGGGGTCATGAGCAATCTTGCCACTGTAGATTGTTCAAACCTATAAAGGGAACAGTGAAAGCCACAGTTGAAAACCTGTCTTTCCTTTATAGGCAAGACGCTTCACTGCGGCAACAGTACCCCCGTTGGAGTGCCGGGGGTTTTCAGTATAAATAGTATCCCCACTTTATGGAAATTTAGTGCTTTAAATTCCCACTGTCGCTGTCTTCCTCATTTACTCTTTCCTATTCCTGCTCTGTCCTTCACTCTGCTATACTATCTTCTTCTTCGCTAGATCAATGACCTACCTTTTTTATTGAAAACTCTTCCTGGACAAGACTCCTTGTTTGTGTATGAGGTCTGTTGGATCAGCTTGGGAGTGTTGGACGCTTTCTGCCTGGTGGTCACTAGGGCTTCCTATGAATGTACTATTTAGCACTATAGGCATTTTATATGTATGTGTTTGGTTGATGATTTATAATGATGTTTGTATTCTATTTTGTTTTTGTAACCGGGGTGTTCGCGTAGTTGAGGTCAACCCTCAGCCGTCCCCCGCGTGGGATGTCTTTATTGTAAAGTGACTGGCCGGTGGAGGGCATTCAATTTTCCCACTGGGGTTGTTTCGGCAGATCTTTTGTGCGGATCGGGGGTTGTCCGGTCCTGATTTGGCTCGGAAGAGTCCGCTGGACCTAAAGCAACAATAAATCAATCAATCAATCAATCTGTACGCAGTTCAATATTAAGGCATGGGAATATATATTATGTTTGAATTTTATGAATGTTAGCCGGCCGCTGTTACGGTGTCTTTACACTATAAACATAATAGAATAACCCGAAGGTCTTTTATCAATTATACTAATTGCCCCCCTTATTTGTACTCTTCTCGCTAAGGAAATTGGATTCGATACAACGTACTCTCAACTTTATTATTTAAGGTTGAGGCATGCGCACAGCAAAGGATCACTGGATAGAAGATCAATGCCAAGAATTAGAGAACAGTCTGAACAAGAACAACAGTAAGAAGGCCTACCAGACTGTGAAGCGGCTAACAAGTGTTAAACAGCTCCAAGGTCTCCACGATCCAAAGCAAGTCTAGCATATGCCTTATAGAAGAACAAGACGTCTTGGACAGATGGACAGAGTACTGCTCTGACCTTTACAACCACACACCAAACGGAGACCAATCAGTTCTAGCATGTCCCGAGAACAGAGAAAAAGAAGAAATCCTCCCAATTCTCCGAGAAGAAGTTGAGGCAGCAGTGCAATCGTTGAAGAAGGGGAAGTCAGCTAGCAGCGGGAGTGGACAACATACCCACGGAACTGTTTCAAGCAGGAGGAGAAGCGATGATTGACGCACTCACCATTTTCTGTAACAAGATCTGGCAGAGTGGGGAGTGGCCTATACCATGGACCCAGTCGCTTGTCATCACTCTTCCCAAAAAAGGTAACCTTAATGAATGTGAAAATTACCGCGCCATCAGCCTCATCAGCCATCCCAGCTAGGTCCTCCTGAAAATAATACTCAGCAGGTTGCAACCTCGAGCTGAACAAACTATAGCTGAAGAACAAGCAGCATTCAGGGCAGGTCGAAGTACCAATAAACAGATGTTAAACCTCAGAATAATCTGCGAGAAATACCTACAGCACCAACAACATCTATATCATGTGTTCTTAGACTTCAAGAAGGCGTTTGACCCAGTCTGGCATGCAGCCGTGAGAGTATACAATATCAGCCCTAAAATTATTGAAGTCATCAAAAGCCTGTATGACCAGTGCAGTCCTCCACAACAGCGCCATCGGAAATTGGTTCAGAACAACAATCGGTATGCGTCAAGGGTGCCTACTCTCTCCAACACTCTTCAACAACTTCCTAGAGCGCATTATGTCAAATGACCTTGCAGATCACGAAGGCAGAGTCAGCATAGGGGGAAGAGCAATCTCCAACCTTCGTTTTGCGAATGACAATGATGGGTTGGCTGGATAGAAATAAGAACTTGAACAGCTGGTACAGAGGGTTGACACCACCTCCAAAGCCAATGGAATGGAAATAAGTGCAGAGAAGACCAAAATGATGACCAACAACACCAATGGCGTCAACACGGACATCAAAGTCCAAGGCCAATCCCTCAATACAGTGCATAGCTTCAAATATTTAGGAGCCATTGTATCAGACAATGGGTCCCGACACGAAGTCCTCTCCAGGATCGCACAAACAACTGCTACCCTGGCGAGGTTGAAACCCATTTGGAAAGACAGGACCAATCAGTCTACATTCCAAAGTAAAGCTGCTGCGCTCCCTTGTCATCTCCATCTTCCTATATGCTTGCAAAACATGGACCCTCACAACAGATCTACAACGAAGAATACAAAGCATGGAGATGAGGTGGTACAGAAGACTTCTGGCCATTTCCTATACCCAGCACATCACCAACGACGACGGCCAACAGACCATCACACAAGCCATTGGACAACACGATGACATGCTCACAGTGGTGAAAAAACAAAAACTCCGATTGTATGGCCACGTCACCAGATCATCAGGTCTTGCAAAGACCATCCTGCAAGGCAAAGTTGGTCCTGATTTGGCTCGGAAGAGTCCGCTGGACCTAAAGCAATAACCATGTAATGTAATGTAATGTAATGTAATGTAATGTAATGCAAGGCACACTGCAAGGAGGTAAAAGAAGAGGGAGACCGAAATAGAGGTGGGAACACAACATTCGAGAATGGACTGGTTTGACACTGAGCGAAACCATCAGGGTTGCTGAGGACAGGGAAAGATGGAGTACGCTGGTTAAAAGATCGTCTGTGGTGCCCCTACTACCTCCGAGTTACGGGATAGGATAGAATATATAGGATAGGTTCGTCCCCCCCCTCCCTCCCCCCAAAGAAAAAAACATTAAATAAAAATGTTGGTTTCGCAAAAACCTGGAACAACAATAGTCCAAAATGTACTGGTCACCAACTTTCAGTCTGTCCATAAGCTGCAAATAAGCGTCCCAGGCGGCTTGAGTTAGATCCTGTATCGGCCAGCGCCTTGAGCAGCTCTTGAGCTGGGATTGCGCAATATTCTCTTATCAGAACGATTTAAATAAAGAAAGAAATACAAATGAGCATGCAACATGACTATTGTAATACTAATGTAATTATGTGTTGCCTGTCACTTAATTATGATGCTGAATTTTGTTTACGCAAGGTAGGGTTATATAAGCTCGCTTATTGTCTATCCTGTAATGCATTGTCTCTTTGTTATTATGTGTTTTATTTGAATAAAACATTTGTTTAAAGGAGCTTCCTCGACAGATCCTATTAACGCGCGCAGTGAGTGTTGTCCCACTGAAAAAAAATAAGCTTACAACAAAAACTCACTTTTTCGATAGTATAATTACTTTTAAATGAATACATTCCATTGTTTTGGTATGTATTAATAGCAAGGACTAGCCGACATTGTGGAACTAAAAATAGTATCTACAGGACCCGTAAAAAAACAGGGTTTGATAAAATAGGCCCTACCCTATCCCAGACACCAAACACGCGCACATCAAGCCGCGTTGTTGACTCAGAAATATGGTGAAAGCTTACACGGATGTACCGTTAAAACAGGGGAAATAACTCCCTGTCAGAACCGAAATGGAAAATTCAAAGGTTCGCGGTTGGTTCAAGCAAGGAAAACCCGCCTTATCATTGTTTAATGTGATAACAATGCGAATTTTAGGGTAAACCCGTTGTGGGCAGATGTAATCAAAGCCTTCGACCGGGGCCTTTTAAAACAAATCTGACTAATCGACTTTCTACTTATCTTTCGATTCGATCTTTGTGAGATCTTTCTTGTCCATTAATTTTATTTGTCAGTTCCATGCAGAGGCTAGGCACCCCCTCTCCAAAGCCTATGGAATGGAAATAAGTTCAGAGAAGGCCAAAATGATGACCACCAGCACCAATGGCATCAACACGGATATCAAAGTCCAAGGCCAATCCCTCAACACAGTGCATAGCTTCAAATATTTAGGAGCCATTGTATTAGACAATGGATCCCGACAGGAAGTCCTCTCCAGGATTGCACAAACAATTGCTGCCCTGACAAGGTTGAAGCCCATTTGGAAAGACATGATCATCTGTCTATATTCCAAGGTAAGGCTGCTGCGCTTCATTGCCATCTCCACCTTCCTATACGCTTGCGAAACATATACTCTCACAGCAGATCTACAGAGAAGAATACAAAGCGTGGAGATGAGGTGCTACAGAAGATATCTGGGCATTTCCTATACCCAGTACATAACCAGCGACGAAGGCCGACAGACCTTCACACAAGCCATTGTACAACACGATGACATGCCCACAGTGGTGAAAAAAACGGAAATTCCGATGGTGTGGCGACGTCACCAGAGCATCAGGCCTTGCAAAGACCATCCTGCAAGGCACGATGCAAGGAGACAGAAGAAGAGAGAGACAGAAATAGAGGTGGGAGAACAACATTTGACAATGGACTGGCTTGACACTGAGCGAAGCCATGAGAGTTGCTGAGGACAGGGAAAGACGGAGTACGCTGGTTAAACGATCATCTGTGATGCCCCAACGACCTTCGAGTTACGGGATAGGATAGGATTATCTGTCACTGTTTCGATCACTAAATTCACCATTCTTCAGCAGACCTCCCCCCAAACACCATAGAGACACTTTTATCAGCAATGCATGCACACTCTGAAGACAGGGTATAATGTCGTGATGAATTAGGGGATGAAGTCTAAACAAATCGCGTAATCTTCGATTGGTCGATCGATCGATCTTGGAACCCCAGTTTGATCAAAGGTTGATCTGGCACCAAACAAACGTTTCAGGCACAACACGGCGACGATGTCAACACAGCTTCCGGCGATCACACACTGTGTCCGTAGTTAAGGTCATATAACCTTGCTAGGCTTGCATGTGTTCCTTTAAATTGCCAAGTTCTAATTGTGAACGGCTAGCCTGAGTTATAGAAGAGTTTCTTAAGATGTCTTTGAGTCCGCCATAAATACTATTTGACTCCATTCTGGATCTGGATCTGGATCCGCAAATAGAGAGGTTTAAAAAGAAAATGAGATATTTTAAGCCTGAAGGGTATAATTTTAGTAGTGTAGATTTTAAAATCCATCGATGAAAAAGACAATGCCCGTCTAATTCTTTTTAATTTTTAATTAATTTATTTAATAAACAAATACAAATACAGTGGTTTGTGCATAGTATTTAGATTTATTTATTTACTTAAGCTTATTTATTTCTTGTTATTTTTAATTATTTTTTTAAAAAGAGGCCTGTGCAATCATCTCTTTCTTTTTCTCTCTCTCCCTCTCTCCCTCTCTCCCTCTCTCTATTCCCCCCACTCCATCTCTCTCTCCGTCTCTCCCTCTGTCATCCCACGCACACATACACACACACATTCTCTCTCTCTCTTTTATGCGAGCTCACATGCAGTCTCCCTCTGTCTTTCTCTCTATATCTCTCTCTCACGGACACACACACACACACACTACATACACACGTTACATACATACACAAACACACACACCAATACACACATGCACACTCACACACACACACTCACAAACACCCACACCACCACGCATGGATATAAAATATGAGCATCTCAGAGTACACTCCAAAAACTGGAGCGAAAGACAAACAACCAGACGATATTTGGACAGTTCGACTATCTTTACTCAAAAAGATTATACGGAATAACGCCATAGCTCCTGCGAGTAGGACAGAAGGCGGAAATTTACAGCGCGATCAGTGTCGTCTGCTCCAGGAACGATCACCCGGATATCAGCCGCCGTTCATGCAACTCGCAATTTGATTGGCTATCAGTTCCGTCCCATGTAACGCGCTTCTTTATTGGCCAGCGATAGCGAGGCTGAATTGCGGGACCTCACTGGAACGAGCTGCGAGACGGTTCATCTGGAACTCCGGACAGAGACGATGGCCCATGGGGCCGGGTAGCTCAGTTGGTAAGAGCGTCTTGCTAGTAACCGAAAGGTCGCTGGTTCGAATCCCGGATTGGTCAACGTGTGATCATATTATTTTCCCCTTTACCAACAACTGGCCCGCTGGTGTCAGTATAAATCGGTCCAGTAGTCACCTATATGCGAAAGTGTCGTGTGACTATAATCTACAAACAACAACAACGACGATGGCTGTATATGGTAACTGACCCTATAAAGGGTTTTGACCATCGTTGAGGAAGAAAAAAACAGAAAAAACGAACAAAAGTCCATACTTTTGAAGCTCCGAAAGCTATGTGCTTCAAAAAAGAGCATCTTGCGTTTCCATGACAACGATTGGGTGACGATCGTTTGAAGGAGGTTTATGTGGGTGATTTCCAGCCTGTTATGGCCATCGAAGCATGTCGGTATCTCTTCTTCAGTGAAAACAAATACTTCAAGTACTTGATACGGCTAGTAGTAGTAGTACTAGTAGTAGTAGTAATAGTAATAGTAGTAGTAGTAGTAGTAGTAGTAGTAGTAGTAGTACTAGTAGTAGTAGTGCCTTAAGGAGAATTATACATTAGTTACTGAGTAGTAGAAGGAGCCAGTGTGCATGTCAAAGTCAGTATGGTGTTCTGTATATTTTAATTGCAGCGTGTACAGTAAATGATTAATAGATTATTTTCATGTTTAGTCTGGGATGGTGTATGTGTTTGTGTGCGTATGTGTGTGTGTTTGTGTGTATGTGTTTGTGTGTGTGAGTGTGTGCGTGCGCGTGTTTGTGAGAGAGAGAGAGAGAGGCTGGGCATCGTAATACAAGTTTCTAAGTATCAGCACACTCATTTTAACACGTTTCTCCTGCAAACACTGTATCGCGATGCACTGACTACGGCAATACAGAAGTCTGGTACTAAAACCGCCCCTTGCAGGGCGATTTTAACTAAGACAGCTGAAGAGTAAACTAGTTAAACTCTTAAGGAAGCGTGTAGAAAACGCCATCGCAGTTAGAATAGGGAAGAGAGTAACTAAAGCTAACGGTGATAAAGGCGCTGCTTTGGCGTCTTTGATGAACGACCCTTGAGTTCGGGAATAGGATAGGATAGGATAGGATAGGATAGGATAGGATAGGATAGGATAGGATAGGATGATAATTTAAAGGACGATTTGTTAGCGAAAATATCTATCAGTATTTAAAAAAAACCGAAAAGCCCAATTCCTTTGATGAAAACGTTTGCTTCAGACTGAAGTGATGGCTCGGATCAAGGTTGGGGGAGAAAGAGGGGTGCCGAGATGGAGCGAAGGGAGGGGTAGAAAAAGAAAGAAAGTGATGGGAACATTGTGGTTTCCGGGGTTTCCGGAACCCCCCCCCCCAGCCCCCCCCCCAAAAAAAAAAAGGAAAAGAAAGAAGTAGAAGGAGAGAAAGAGAGAGAGAGAATACAATTATAAAAATAAAAATAAACATAAAATAAATACTATATATATATATATAAATATATATATATATATATATAAATATATATATATATATATATATATATATATATATATATATATATATATATATATATATATATATATATATATATATATATATATATATATATATATATATATATATATATATTTATTTATTTATTTATTTTATTTTATTTTATTTTATTTTTTTTTTTTTGTTATACGAATTTTGGAAACCTTCCCCCCAAAAAAACTAACTGATCCGCCCCTGGAGAGCAAATATTGTTTTTAAGTTATAGCTCCGCCATGCATTCAACTGAGGTACGCGATAAAAAAAAAAACTAGGATAACTGAAATCTGTTGGCAGATTCCGACAGATTGCAGTCCACAAGTTATGGAATACGCTACCTGAGACTGTCAAAAGGATAGACTGGGTCTAGTCGTTCAGGAAGAGTCTGAAGATTCGTTTACATTGAAGAACTTTATTTAGTGAACCAAGCACCTCTCTCACTTCTGCTGTCCACTTCGACCACCACTTCCCCCCCTTCCCTCCCCCCCACACACACTCTCACACCGGACTTTATCTTTCCTGTCATTTTATTCTCTTTATCTCGCAGTGAGTATTCGACAATGGATGGAGACACGCGCGTTATAGATGGACATCATCATTATCAACTGATATTGTTAAGGACTATTTTGCTATTAAGACAGCTCTCTATGCACCCGATTCCGGTCTCGTCTACTCTGTCACGTTTAGAATGAATGAACCTTGAAGTTTAAGGTCTAAACCATCTCAAGAAATACTTGAACCACCAGAGCAATCATACCACTAAGATGGACAGTGACAAATAATGCCATTTTTATCTCGCCCACCACGGAATTCGAGCCTGGTTCATCTGCCGTTCATTCATATAGTTAAAATTAAGGTCCCAAACACTGCGTAACCGCGGACCATGACTGTAAAATTTCAGTCCCCTGACACATGAGCATATTATATGGACCATGATTGTGTGCCAGGTGAACGCTTTTATATTCTTGAGCTCTAGAGTGTGTCATTAAATGACTTGTGCTAGGCCAGACAACTGCTCCGCACCTGTATTTTACAATAACTGTTGTTGTTGTTTT
>CM072513.1:80297462-80302462 GCA_036898135.1 Oncomelania hupensis
GAAGAATCGTGTTATAATGTTGATAATTTTCGTTGGTCGATATTATTGGAGAATCTTCTAGGGTTGCTTCGATCGAAGCATCTAGATAGTTCCAATAGAAGCTGATAGGTTCCTTTTTGATGAGGAAAGTTGTATGACGTAAGACAGTGATGACGAAGTTTATTTTGTAATGCGTCACGCTGGAACGTTCTAATTGATGCACTGTAAAAAGTTGAGAAAGAGAGAAAGTGAAAAGCGATGGAGCGATTGTATACAGTTGTTGATGTACGCTGAATAAAGTTGGAAAACTTCATACGACGACTCCTGTCTTGTTGCTGAGTGAACAGGTTGCGTGGATAAACGAATCCGAGTTACACTTATCAGGATTCAAGCATTGGGGCTGAATCAACTACTGATAAAAACCAACAACGAGTGTCACACTATCTACGATACAAAGTACCGCTGTCTATCGTTTTGCTGTCGAGAATCCATTTTCAGCGCGTAATGTCCCTCCCCCCCCCACCCCACCCCTCTTGTGTGCCCCGACCCATCCCGATGTTGTTCCCATATCGAGGGACTTTTGTGCGAATGAACGATGAACATTGAAGCTCAGCGTCCCACGCGCAACCATTGGCGATTCGGCAGATAGAGATAACCATCCCAAAGAAGAGGTATATGGGGATCTACATACACACTGAACCACCAGAGAAATCTTACTGCTGAAGAGGGACGGCGATACATGGTCCCTTTTATCTTGCCTCTAATCAAAAAGGGAATTGAACCTGGGTCATCGGTGTGCCAGGCGAACGCTGCACCACTGAGCTACAGCCTATCGCCGCATGAAACAGGTTCCTTACAGTACTGTCCCCTAATTTATTCATTTTATTTTTTTATATAAGAGCTGTTAAATTATTACTAATTGTATGTAGTCTATAATGCACACATACACAAACACACACACACACACACATACACAAACGCACACACACACAAACACAATTCTTATCTTTAGGTTACGACGTTTATTTTCATTCTTGGAAAAATAACATTTTTATTTGAGTGAATTTCAATAATTACCTTCAACTTTAACTCATCTCAGCACTTGAACAAAAAAAACAAAAACAAACAAAGATTGTCTCTAAAGGGTGGTTGAAAACGTATTTCATTCTTGACAATTGCGTTTAAAGCTTGTAAATAGCACTGCATTTATGTAAAACACAGCATACTGCCATCCTTACTGTGGTAGAATGTAATTAATAATCCCTAATTTCACGAGCTCGCAGTGACGAGAGCAGGTCATAATTATTGACCCGCGCTTGACTCTTGGTTTTAAAGGTAAAAAGGTAAAGGTAGTCCCATACCCTGTGGAAGTAGGGGAGCGTGATGTTGGAGATCACACTTATCTTGGGCCAGCGTAATGAGGGTGTTGCCCATCTCTCTCCCTCGCTGCTTCACCTTCCCTACCCTTAAGAGAGTGGGTACTCAGTCACAGTTGAGTCACCTGGGGGCGTTGTTAGTTGTCGCTTCACGTTTTTGCGGTCACCCATCCAAGTGCTAACCGCACTGGACGATGCTTAACTTGCGACACAGTAGCGAGTGTTCCAACCACAGCGCTCTCCTTATATCTTACGTCGTAAGTTGGTTGAGCTTGCTTACGTAGTGTCAGGCGACGAACCGTTATGATAAACTGAGATCAGCCCATATTAAGTCTACCACAGTTTGGATCACTATAGGTTTTTCTTTCCTATGAATGCAGGTCTATTTACAAAGGTTTTGAGAGAGTTTCAATAAAGAGTTACTTTTCAACCATCAAATACCTCGATGCAAACGTAGAACCCAAAACTCAGCGCCACTTTAAACCCCTTTCCCCTTCCAGATCTCCCTATCGACCACTTGCACCCTCTTCCCTCTCTCCCCACACTATCACACCCCTCCTGCAAACTAATGTGTGATGTGATTAACTTTTAATGCCGGACCTAATTATGCACGCGCAAACATGCAGACGGAGGAGCGCGAACTCCGGCGAACAAATTGTGAAATTGCGTTACAGTACACATTCCTTCATCAAACTTGGCAGCCTCCGAGATGGCGACAACGTTGACGCTTCTGTCATTGATCGGTTTGGTGGTGCCTGTCACTGCCTTGCATGGAAACACGACCTTCCGACATCATACTACTACTACTACTACTACTACTACTACTACTACTACTACTACTACTACTACTACTACTACTACTACTACTACTACTACTACTACTACTACTACTGTACTACTACTATTCCGAGCAAAGAAACGCGATCACATCACACCTCTACTACATTCCCTTCACTGGCTTCCTGTGCAAGCACGCATAGAGTACAAACTCTCTGTTCTCTGTCACAACTTCTTTACAGATTCTTGTCCTTCCTACCTTGCTGATCTACTGGCTGTCTACTCTCCTTCACGCACTTTAAGATCTTCTGCTGACACTCGCACACTCAAGGTTCCCGTCACCCGCACTAAGACATACGGCCAACGTGCATTCTCTTACTCTGCACCCAAGCAGTGGAATTCCCTTCCCTCTCATATCCGCAACATACAATCAACACAGGCATTCAAAAAGGCCCTCAAAACCCACCTCTTCAAATTGCATTATTCAGACTGATTTGTATCCCGCTGCCATTCTCTCCTCTTTTGTTTCTGTCTGATCCGTATAAGTGTTTACACGGCTGTAAATATTTATACTGTTTTCCTTTGCTGGGTCTATCCGGGCATATAAATAGCTGTGAATAAGTTTTTGCTATTCTATTTTTGTCTTTTTTGTCATTTTGTACATAGTTGTAAATAGTTCTTACTTTTACTGTTCCGTCTTTTGGTGTATCGTAAAAAAAGCGATGTTTGATCGAGTGCATGTATTTTATGTATTGACTATGTAAAGCGCGGTGAGTCTGGTCGTAGGCTGGAGTACCCGCTACATAAAAACCCGTTATTATTATTTTATTACTACTACTACTAAGCACTAGGTCCCTTCTCCCCATCTCCCGTCGCCCAGGATTGTGCTCAGATGTCTGGGCGTCAGACTATGCCCCCAAAAGCTGTAAGTGAGCGCCTCAGGCCGCTTGAGTTATATCCTATTACGGCCAGTGCCTTGAGCGGCTCTTGAGCTGGAAAAGCGCTATATAAAAGTGATTAAATTAATGAACAAATAAATAACTACTACTACTACTACTACTACTACCTTTACTACTACTACTCCTGTTGCTACAAAAACAATATGCTGCTGCTGCTACTACTATTGCTACTATTACTACGATTACTATAGTTTTGTATTTTAAAAACATCATTCCTATATAGCGCCTTTCCAGTTCAAGAGCTACACAAGGCGCTAGCCGATGATTTAACTCAAGCCGACCGAAAGGCGCATTTGTTGCCTTTAGGGGCTTCGTCTGACTCTAATGCTCAGACAACTGAGCACAGTCCTGCAAGACCGGGTATGGGGAAAGAAGAGACCTTTATTGTTTGATGGATGAACTTGTGTAGTTGTCATTGACCCATCTATGGGACATGAGCGTCAGGGCCTTTAAATGTCCATGCGACGGAATGCGTGCTTTTACAGATTGGACCTCGGTGTTTACTCTCATCCTGTTAAATTACCACTCAGTAGAAGTGGTTTTTAAGATGAGTTGCAACAAAACCGCGTGAATTATTTTTCTTTGTTGTTTTTTTTGCTGCAGGGCAGTTTTGTCTGTGACTGTGTCTTTGTGTTGAGTGAAAACAAAGCAACTGCAACACGACCGAACAGAAATGAAACTGGTTAGACCATACAATCGTACAATGGAGACTGTAGAACTACTCGCGAACAGAGAGCCTTGAGGCCTGCGTAGCATGCGTCGGTGACCTTTTAGGGCGTCCGTCTGCACACTGATCAACAATCGGGTATTGAAAGGTTTTCACCGAGGATGATATGAGATGAGGAACGATGAACGTCGCTTTCAGTGCTGTGGAAGAAAGTTAAAGGCAGGTAACCTGATAGCGCCGTTGGTTAGAGAGCTGGTTGCTTTTGCCAAAAGTCGAGGGTTTGAGCCGAGTTTTTTTTTTCTTTTTCTCCGGTTTCCTTTCTCCCATCAATAATGGTACGCAATCCATTTTTTTGTTTTTTTTTTTAAATTTATGTATTTATTTATTTATACTTTTTAATTTTTTTTAATATTTTTTTTTTGTCGTAGGAATTCCAAAGAAGAATATACAGCATGGAGATGAGGTGCTACAGAAGACTTCTGTGCATTTCCTATGCCCTGCACATCAAAGAAGAAGTCCGACAGACCATCACACAAGCCATTGGACAACACGATGACATGCTCACAGTGGTGAAAATAGACATAAGACATAAGACATAAGACATAAGACATAAGACAATTTATTTCGCTTCAACTTTTACATCGAAGAAATCTTGGTGCGCATGGGGTACTCAGATGTGTATAATTATATGTAATTCGCTTATGTTTAAATACAGAAGAAAAGCACACAATAAATTTTAAAAAAAGCAATACTGAATGACAAACGCAATCATCCATACACATTCTACCTGCATACAGCCTTTGACACTAGGGTGGTTAAATCAATTATAGATTAACACAATGATCATCAGGAATGACTAGAATTGAAAAATTTGTGTATATTAAAAATTAGGCCTACATTGCACATGTTTGCACACTTTATCGCGCGCACTCACGCTTACACGAAAAATAACATTATATATAACATAAATATTATATGTATTATTTGTCACTAAACTGACTGTCTCTTTTTCTCTCTCTCTCACTCTCTCTCACACACACACACATACACACGGCACATATTACACATCATTGTCCGACTCAGAAAGCGGTACATTACTAACACTGCTACCGATAACCGATACCAATAATGAAAACCCGATGGTGTAGCCACATCACCAGAGCATCGGGCCTTGCAAAGACCATCCTGCAAGGCACTGTCCAAGGAGGCAGAAGCAAAGGGAGACAAAAAAAGAGGTGGGAG
>CM072513.1:80307462-80317462 GCA_036898135.1 Oncomelania hupensis
TTGTTCAGTATTTGAACGCATGTGGTCTGTCTGTACAGAACATACGAGGTCAAGGATATGACGGAGCAGCTAACATGACCGGCAAGTTTAAGGGAGTTCAAGCTCGAATCAGCGAGTTGAACGACAAGGCATTGTAGGTCCATTGCGCAGCTCATTCCCTTGTAACCTGTGCGTGGTGAAGGCTTGCAACATCACTGAAGTTACCTCCATGCTTGGTGTCTTGAAAGAAGCTGCCCTTTTCTTCTCTCAGTCACCTAAGCGCCAAACGAAACTTGAGACCACAATTGAGGCAGAAAAAGAGGCGGGAAGAATCCTCGACGCAAAGAAAGCTAAACTGGTGGATCTATGTCGAACGCGATGGGTTGAACGTCATTCGGCGTTTGAAGCGTTTGCTGACCTTCTTCCAGTTGTGACAAGTTGTCTCAGTGAGATGCAGCGTGGAGGAGCAGAGTGGGACAGTGAAACTGTAACAAAGGCAGCTGGATTCCTACGAGCCTTTCAAGCCAGCGACTTTCTTGTTGCATTTGTTGTCACAAGAAAATGTCTCCAATTTCTCAAACCCCTGACTGTAAAGCTGCAGAAGAAAGCAAAAGATATCGTGGCTGCATTCAACGAAATTAGTGCTGTGAAAAACATTTTGCAACGCATCAGGACAGATGTGGAGGAAACATTCACGCGCTGGTTCCAAGAAGCACAGCAAATGGCTGCATCCCTTGATAGTGAGATTAGGAGGCCTCGATGCCCAGAACGGCAGTCTCATCGCAGCAACCAACCAGCAGAAAACACGGAAGAGTTTTTCCGGCGATCGATCGCAGTGCCCTTCCTAGACCATCTCCTCTCTCAGATGGATTCAAGATTCAGTTCAGCATCGGAAGTGGCTGTAGATGGACTTGGTTTGGTGCCATCTGTGATCGCCACAATGCAACAAGACGGGGGTCTTCACAGCCTCCCAGATGGTGTGAAACGTCTTGCAAGCTTCTGGGAAGCTGATCTCCCAAACATGAACGAACTGGAATCAGAGTACATAAGATGGTCTCACAAGTGGGAAGCATTCCAAGGAGACTTACCAGAAACAGTCCAGGAGAGCTTGAAAGCCTGCGACCCAGACTTTTACCCCAACATTCACGCTATGCATCGCCTGCTGTGCACACTACCGATCACAAGTGCTGAATGTGAACGAACTATTAGTGGACTACGCACACTGAAAACTTATTTGCGTTCCACTATGGGTGAAACAAGGTTGAATGGACTGGCCCTTATGCGTGTACATAAGGAGATCTATGTTGATCCAAACGACATCGTCGACAGGTTTGTTAGAAAATACAAGACGCTAATGCCACTACAACAGTAAGTCCTTTTCAGGTAAAAGCTTTGTGTCAATTTCTTAAAATGTATATTTACAGCAATTATAGCAACAGCTTGATCTAAGTACAATTAGGTAGCAACTCAACAACAAAAGAAAGTGTAACACATGTATGTCAGGGCGTTTTGCCCATAAACTGTTGTTTTGAAAGAATAACTGTTCTTTGCTATGAATCTGAGGTAAGATATAAAAACTTCTCTCTTCCCCCCCCCTCCCCCCCCAAAAAAAAAGTGCCCCCTCCCGCGTGAACCTGGTTATCCGCCCTTAGCCAAGGTTCAGGCACATGATGTGAGTTAGCACCAATACCTTCCTGCAAAGGTGTGCTTTTTCGCTGTAGTATGTTTCGTCTCAGAGAGAGAAAAAAAAAAAGAGAGAGAGAGAGAGAGAGAGAGAGAGAGAGAGAGAGAGAGAGAGAGAAAGAGAGAGAGAGGATGGATGGGTGGGTGGGTGGGTATATTTCACACATTACATTGTTTTTCATTTTGGAATATTAAACAGCATGATAACCTTACTCGACTAGCTTGTCAATGATACTGCCATAATATGGACCCTTCGCAACTCAACTAAAAAAACAAAATGCCGTGGTGATTCCATGGTTTATTTTTAGAACGATCGCATCTGCGTCTGCACGATGTTAATTCCTGTCTACTTTTTCGGTCCAAATCAAAATTTTCTTTCGCCAGAGTTCACGATTTGATCAAAACAAAATTGCAAGCTTTGGACGAGTGTTTTTTGTAAAAATCTGAAGCTGTGACTATGTCTGTTACAGGCACAATTCAGTCATGCATCATCGGGTGCATTTTTTTGTCGTATTTATGCGTTAAAGTGAACTCGAAAGAGACATTTCCCGGGCACGTGGAGAAAAGTTTAAGGAATTCTCGTTGTAAAATATTTATTTGTGATTTTGTCGGTGTTTTTTTTTTTTTACCACTTTCAGCTAAATAATCCTTATATAGAAGCAAATTTTATAAATAACCATTTGTTTACAAACAATGTAAGATTTCTCTAAATAATATATTTTCTCCAGCTCCGTAAATAACTTATTGTTTATCTAAGCAATACAATGTTTACGTAAATAAATCATGATATACGTAAATAAAGCATTGTTGCTACATAAGGAATTATTTACCTATATAATACATTATTTAGCAGATTTTGTTAAATAATGTATTATTTAGAAATGTTTTAAAATAATTATTTGTTTAACCATGTAATGCATTATTTAGCAGAATTTGCTAAACAATTCATTGTTTAGGGACTGCATTTTCATTAATTAGGGGATTCAAAATTCACTTCAAAACTTGGATTTTATAATTTGACTGCTTTCTATAATTAAATGCAAGATCTTTCCAAAGATTGTGTATCCAAAATGTGTGTTAATTATTTATTTTTCAATATAAATTATTTCACGAATTCGAAGATAAAACGTCTGTAACCTCCCGAGTACACCACGAAAGGTCAAGGTCAGTATGGCGCGAGAGTGTTCAGTTGTTTTCAATATCTCCGTCATAAGAAAAAAGACGTATGCTTTCTGTTTGTATTTATTTACCCCCAAAACGCAAATAGATGTGGAAGAAGTGACAGTAGCAGGAGTATTGAATTGTTGAAAAACTGGAATCAACACTTCTGCTTATTTGTGCCACAACATCGCTGTTAACTTGCGATTTCTCCATGTTTATTTGCTCTGAAGGCAATACCAGGAAAGGCAAAAATAACTATGGATCCCTCTTTTCCGGAGCCGTTACCGTTGCAGTTTCGCATATTAATACTGTTGAGAACAAATTAAAAAAAATAGAGTGAAATAAAACAGTTGTCTCATTTTAAATCGCAAAACAGCGTAAAATCACGACTTTCCAATTTTTTTTTAATCACTACACACAACCTCACAGTAGTACGACTTGTATCTGCGAATCCCCTAAACAATAAAAATTCAGTCCCTAAACAATGAATTGTTTACGTAAATAAGGCTTTATTTAGCAACATCTTCTAAATAATACATTATTTAGCAAATACATTATTTAGCAAATAAGCTATATTATTTTTTCCACAATCTTCTAAAAAATGCATTATATAGAAAAAAAATCCTTCTTTAGCAACAATGCATGATTTACCTATAATCATGATTTATTAACCTAAAACAATATATTGTTTCGGTAAATAATCAATTGTTTACCGACAAAATATATCATTTAGAGAAATCTTACATTGTTTGTAAACAAATGATTATTGTTAAAATATGCTTAAAAAAAAAGATTATTTAGCTGAAAGTGGTAAAATTAAATATTTTACAGAGGGAATTCTATACACATTTGTTTCCTATACCATTCAGTTCTGAACTATTACCCTGATAATGCTGCCTGTCGAAGGTGTAGCTCAGAGGCCTAGTGGCAAACCGCCGAAAATAGTCCTTCAATCTTCGTCGCCAACTACGTGAAGTCATGTTTTAGGATATCTCGGGGTTTTCCCATGCAGCGAGCGAAGAGGAAAAATATTTTTTGCTAACCGCAAAAACTAAGGTAAAAGGTAAAGGTGGTCCCATAGCCTTGTGGCCGTAGGGGAGCGTGATGTTGGAGATCACACTTATCTTGGTCCAGCGTAATGAGGGTGATGCCCATCTCTCTCCCTCGCTGCTTTACCTTCCCTACCCTTAAGAGAGTAGGTACTCAGTCACAGTTGAGTCAACTGGGGGCGTTGTTATTTGTCGCTTCACGTTTTGCGGTCACCCATCCAAGTGCTAACCGCACTGGACGGTGCTTAACTTGCGACACAGTAGCGAGTGCTCCAACCACTGCTCTATCCGACACCCCATCAACCGCAAAAACTCCCTATTATAGTATTAAAAATCCTTCTTTATCTCTTTGTTGTTGTTGTTGTTGTTGTTGTTGCTGTTGCACGAGACAAACAAACAAAACATGGAAGGAAGAAAAGACACACAAAAGCACATCTTAAAAGATAGGATAGGAAAAGAATGCTACCCTTTAACCAATTATAAAAAAATATATGTTTCTAGCAAACGGGAGAAATTCAACAAACAAATATAATTATATTTATAATTATTCCAAACGAGTACAAACAAATATTGCAATAAGAATTTGGTGAAGCACAACTGGATCGAAGGGCAACTAATAATAAAGTTGTAGTTGTTGTATATTTATTTTTTTTCCTTTATTGGAACGTTGTGATATAGCGCCTTTTCCAGATCAAGAGCTGCTCAAGGCGCTGAGCGATACATGATCTATAACTCAAGCCAAGGCGCCCTGGCAACATGAGTAGTATTACACTGGGCGACCGGCGATGTGAACAAGAGACCTAGGGCATGCTGGGTGTATTTGTGTCTAGGATATGAGCATCGGGATCTTTAAAGTCTGTTCGATAGCATCATCCTCATCCTCATCCTCATCATCATCATCATCATCATCATCATCATCATCACCCGGTACCCCCACACCCTACTGTGAAAAAAGAAATCAATCAAATGGACAAGGCTCGGAAAAGAAGATTCCAACAACAGTATGCTTGACAACGATGTATTATTTATATTCTTTCTAGTAATAACCAAACATGGGAGAAAGAAACTAATCAGTGAAAACATCAACCCAGCCATTTCGTAATCAGGGAATCAGAGACAGGGGAGATCTCATCGAGACATTCAAGATCATAAAGGGGCTTGAAAAAGTTTCTGCTGACAAATTTTTACTTCATGCCAGTCATCATTCTACCATAGAGGTCACAGCAGCAAACTGTTCAAAGATAGGTCTAGACTGAATCTCAGAAAGAACTTTTTTTTCACAAAGAGTTCTGAACCCATGAAATGCACTGAAACAATCAATTGTTGAAGCTGAAACCGTCAACCAGTTCAAGAACCGCCATGATAAAGAGACAGTTAAGGGGGTTAAAATAAGTTCTCAAACTTCCTACCCCGTCGGCCGCGCTCAGTGGCCACTCAGGTAAATTCAGGTAATCCGAATTTTATTCCCACCCCATAACACTTGTCATAGTTCCTTTGCGGTATGTGCACTCTATTGTCAACACACCCGTTCTACCTGCGTGCTGACAAAACTATGCAAGAGCTCTCCACCGCGGTAGCTCAGCGGTAGAGCGTTCGCCTCGCCTGGCACACCAATAAGCATGGTAATGGTCCGAATGGCGTGATGGACAGGATAAAAGTGGCCATTTTTCCTACGGTCCAGTATGATTGCTCTGGTGGTTAAGTGTTGAGTTAATCCCCTAACCTTTTTCTTTTTCTGAGATAATCATCCCCGTCTGCCATATTGCCAAAGGTATGTGTAAACCTTAAGCTTTAATGTTAATTCATTTTAACATGCAAGGCCAACCAACGACGCCGCTTAAGAGAAACTCGACATTTTGTAGGGATTTGTGTGTGTGTGTGTTTTGATGATTCAATTGTCTGGATCTCGCAATGCAAAGACACCTGACTTTCAAAATACACGTTGAATGTGCGCTTCGATCGTTATGCAGGTTTTCTAAAAGAATGCTATATATAAAACCCCTTATTCCCTTTAAAAAAAAAGAAAGAAAAAGAAACGAACTTGCTTTATTTTATCAACACTTGGTAGCATTGTTCAATTCAATACCGTCTGGTCTGACACCATGGATAAGCTCCTGCAATAAGAACAACTAGGCACACGCACCTACGGGTACAGACTTTACCTAGGCAGGACACCGTTTTAGCCCGAAGTTATGGGTACTGAACTCTTCCGCGATCGAAGATGTCAAGGGAAGTAACTATGGGCAAGAGGTCGGTTGCAGAGGATCCAGTGTCAACACAGGACATATATAACGTGAGGAAAGAGAGAGAGAGAGAGAGAGAGAGAGAGAGAGAGAGAGAGAGAGAGAGGGAGGGAGAGAGACAGAGACAGAGACAGAGAAGGAGAGAGAGAGAGAGAGAGAGAGAGAGAGAGAGAGAGAGAGAGAGAGAGAGAGAGAGAGAGAGAGAGAGAGAGAGAGAGAGAGACTTTTGTTAACATTAAGGCTGTACGTAATTACTAATTCATCCATGCATCCGTGTCGTCCTCTCTCTTTCTCTCTGGCCAGATCCTAAAACACACAGTCTTAAGTGCGCAGCGGATATTAATCATTTCCGCTCGATCGTCCCTAGATTGATTCCAAACTGTTCTATTGTCCAAGAAAAGAATTATAGGGTAGGCCTATATAGCGCTATGTTCGAGGTGATGTTCCACAGGCCTTGAATTCATAATTATGTACTGTATATAAGGTAGCAAATAAAACTTCTTATGTTGTTTTTTTAAATTTGTTAGTTTTATTTAACTTTCTTTCCCAAAATGACTTTAGATTATGAATGGGTAGGAGAAAGAGGATGAGAAGGTGGATGCGGATGGGGTAGGAGAGGGGTGGGGTGGATGGAAGGTAAAGAATAATATAACTGCAAATAACTAAAAAAAATACAAAACACAAATACAATGCAATTTAATACAATATCAATTGTGTATACATCTATCTTTTAGATGGAGTGTTTTTTTTTACTTTTACAGAAAGCGTCCAAATGGACAATCAATTAGGGATCTTCTACGTTTGGTAAATGTTATAATAGATTGTAATGGCGGCAGTGAGGATTCAAAATGGTGTGTCTCAAGACAGGTTTAAACAATGATGATGATGTTGATGATGATGATGTTGATGATGATGATGTTGATGATGATGATGATGATGATGTTGTTGATGATGATGATGATGTTGATGATGATGATGTTGATGATGATGATATTGTTGATGATGATGATGATCATGATGATGTTGATGATGATGTTGATGATGATGATGTTGATGATGATGTTGATGATGATGATGATGTTGTTGATGATGATGATGTTGTTGATGATGTTGTTGATGATGTTGATGATGATGATGAAGACGATGATGATTATAATAATAATAATAATAATAATAATAATAATAATAATAATAAATATAATAATAAATACAATAATAATAATAATAATAATAATAATAATAATAATAATAATAATAATAATAATAATAATAATAATAATGATAATAATAATAATAATAATAATAATAAGAATAATAATAATAATAATAATAATAATAATAATAATAATAATAATAATAATAATAATAATAATAATAAGAATAATAATAATAATAACAATAACAAAAATAATAATAATCATCATCATCATCATCATTGTAAATCAAATTTTGCTCCTTTATGATAAAGCCGAATAACAACCGCCAAGAAATGTAACAATTATAAAAATGCTGAATTTTAAATCTGTACGTTGTCACGGACCGGTATTGTAGTTATTTGGGTCCGATGACATTATATTATTGGTAGTCAGTTTTCTTGTGAGAAGATATTTGTAGTAGCCATGATAGCTAAATATTGATTGGTTGAGCTGATCACATGACAGTTCACTACTCTACAGTCAAATATATAGTCATTCTTTTTTTGACTCTGTACTAGAGATGAATGGTGCGGACTTCTCGCAGCTGCGTCTGCGGGTATAATTATATTGTTATATTGTTTATTATTCAAACTGTTGTATTATAAATGAAATAGTAGACTATTATTAAATGATGATAATAAATTAATAATGTAATAAAATTAATAATAAAGAATTTTTTATATTACTGTGAAAGATGGAGTGGGGAAGAGACGAACATGGTGGTTCACTGTAATTTTTGAATAACGAATTGAATTCGTAAATTAACTGATTTGTTAACAGTTTAGTCTGATTTTGCTTAGTTTTGTGTGGTCCTTGTTCGGCTCTTGGCAATTTGCTGGACCCTATAAACACTGAATATCTATCTATATTATTCACGATGGCCAGTGACAGGTATTTTGATAATTCATCATACTGAAGCCATTGTGCTTGAATGCATTCTATAATCTACAAGAAAAGAAGAAAATGGCATGAGTGAACAGCGGTGAACAACGATGAATAAATGGTAAATTACGATGAGACCACTTCCTATCCTATCCTATCCTATCCCGTAACTCGAAAGTCATTGATGCACCACAGATGATCGTTTAACCAGGGTACTCCATCTTTCTCTGTCATCAGCAATCCTCATGGCTTCTCTCAGTGTCAAGCCAGTCCATTCTCGAATGTTGTTCTCCCACCTCTTTTTTCTGCCTCTCTCTTCTTCTGCCTCTTTGCACCGTGCTTTGCAGGATAGTCTTTGCAAGGCCTGTTGCTCTGGTGACGTGGCCATACCATCGGAGTTTACGTTTGTTTACCACTGTGAGCATGCCATCGTGTTGTCCAATGGCTTGTGTGATGGTCGGTCGGACTTCGTCGTTGGTGATGTACTACTGGGTTTATAAATGCCTAGAAGTCTTCTGTAGCACCTCATTCCCATTCTTTGTATTCTTCGTTGTAGGTCTGCTGTGAGGGTCCATGTTTTGCAAAAGTATAGGAAGATAGAGGTGACAAGGGAGCGCAGCAATTTTACCTTGGAGTGTAGACTGATGGTCCTGTCTTTCGAAATGGGCTTCAAGCTTGTGAAAGCAGCAGTTGTTTGTGCTATGCTGCAGACGACGTCCTGTCGGGACACATTGTCTAATACAATTGCTCATAAATATTTGAAACTGTGTATTGTGTTAAGGGAATCGCCTTGGACTTTGATATCCGTGTTGATGCATTAGTGTTGGTCATCCTGTTGATGTCAGTGATGTTGGTCATCATTTTGGTCTTCTCTACATTTATTTCCATTCCAAAGACTCTGGAGGTTGTGTCAAACCTCTGTACCAGCTGTTCAAGTTCTTGTTCCTCACCAGTAAATCCATCAATCTCATCCGCAAAACGGAGGCTGAAGGTTGCTCTACCCCCTATGCTGACTGTGCCTTCATGTTCTGCAAGACCATCTGACTTGTTGCGCTCCAGAAAGATATTGAAGAGTGTTGTGAAGAGTAGGCATCCTTGACGCACGCCGATTGTTGTTCTGAACTAGCTACCGATGATGCTGTTATGGAGGACTGCACTGGTAGCCTTGTCATACAGGCTTTTGATGACTTCAATAATGCTAGGCCTGATGTTGTGTACTCTTATTGTTGCCCACAGAGCTGCATGCCCGACTCGGTTAAACGCTTTCTTAAAGTCTAAAAACACATGATATAGATGTTGTTGGTGCTGTAGGTATTTCTCGCAGATTATTCTGAGGTTGAAAATCTGTTTAGTGGTACTTCGCCCTGCCCTGAATCCTGCTTGCTCTTCAGCTATGATTTATTCAGCTTGGGGTTTAAACCTGTTGAGTATTATTTTCCGAAAGACTTTGCAGGGATGGCTGACGAGGCTGATGGTGCGGTAGTTTTGACACTCCTGAAGGGTTACCTTTTTTGGGAAGAGTGATGACCAGCGACTAGGTTCATGGTGTAGGCCACTCCCCACTCTGCCAAATGTTGTTGCAGATAATCGCGAGAGCGTGAATCATCGCTTCTCCTCCTTGAACTAATTCTGCTAGAATTGATGGGTCTCCGTTTGGTGTGTGGTTGTAAAGGTCAGAGCAGCACTTTGTCCATCTGTCCAAGACTTCTTGTGCTTCTATACGGCACCAATCGGCCTTGCTTTGGATCGTAAAGACTATTTGTCAGCCGCTTCACAGTCTGGTAGGCCTTCTTGTTGTTGCACTTGT
>CM072513.1:80322462-80332462 GCA_036898135.1 Oncomelania hupensis
AACAAGAAAAGCAAGGGAAAGAAACTAAGCAAGGAAAAGCGTCCCTTATACCTCCATCCTAACCTTTACCCTCTCACCCCTTTTTACGTCATACGCCAAGGATGATTCGATTCGTCTATTCCGTGGTCCAGGGCCTTCGATTCGACCTCTCCACACCTCCCAGAGAAGAACACAGCCGTTGACATTCCAACGTCCTCCAACAGCGCCGCGACCTTCCCAATTCCTGTACTCGCCAAGGCTTCCGTCGTCGGTCCACACGACGAAATCACCCTCAAGCCCCGCCCACTTCGATCTCTCTCTCTCTCTCTCTCTCTCTCGCTCTCTCTCTCCCTCCCTCTCTCTCCCTCCCTCGCTCTCCCCTCTCCTCGCCTGTAGCTAGGCCCAGCATTCCGTCACAGCGTTGGCTATTTGCATAACAGTTGACCGGACACGTGCGCCACGCGGAAGGCACGTGCAGTTGTGGTGGTGGCGCGCGCTTGGTTTGATTGACAAGGACCGTTAAGCTGGCTCCGCCCTTCAGTAGCCTCCCTTCTCTTCATCATCTGTTTCATCTGCTTTGACTCTCGAGGACCTGTCACCGCTTATGATGGTGTGTGTGTGTGTGTTGAACTGACTCCGTAAAAGAACTCGTGATGGTGTGTATATTATTAAGCCTATATGGAGTGTAGTCTCAAATTGACTTCGTAAGGGATATTGTGTATTGTAATGGTTTGTATAGTCTAACTCACGCGAGTGGCGTAGTTTTGAAATGTCTTGGTGTGCAATCTTAATGCTTTTATGTTGTGTTTTGTTTTTCTTCCTGTGCATCCATCTCATGGTTTGTATTCTTAATGTAGTATCTATTTATGCATTATGTGTGCTCAGTGCAAAAGGGTTGGTCCAAGGTTTGGAGAGAACAACTAGCCTAGGTTGTTTTTTTTTAAAATGAAAAGCATATTCCAGTGTTGTCGTTAATGGTTTGCCTAATTGACTTATTTAAAGGACCCGAATAATTATCTTCAATGATGTTTCTCCCCTGTGGGGGTGCCGGGGGGTTTCTATATAGATAGTATCCCCACTTGCTGGAAATTATAGTGCTTTAAATTCTCACTGCCGCTGTCTTTCTCATTTTGTTCTTTCTCATTCGTACTCTGTTCTATCAATCTACTATGCTATCTTCTTCTTCGCTAGACTACTGACCTATCTTTTTTTCTTGAAAACTCTTCCGGGACAAAACTCCTCATTTGTGTGTGAGGTCTGTTGGATCAGCTTGGGAATATTGGACGCTTTCTGCCAAATGGTCACCAAGGCTTCCTATGATAATATTATTTAGCAATGTAGGTATTTTATATGTATGTGTTTTGTTGATATTTTATAATGATGTTTGTATTCTATTTTGTTTTTTTTGTAAACGGGGGTTCGATAAATTAGAGTATACCCTCAGCGACCCTTGGTGGGGATGCCTTTATTGTAAAGTGACCGACTGGGGTTGTTTCAGCAGATCTTTTATGCGGATCAGGGGTGAGTCCTCTTTCAGCCAAGTTGCGGTCTTGATTTTGTGGTTCTGATTCGGCTCTTTGCAGTCCGCTGGACTCTTTAAGCAATGAATAACTAACTAACTTTAATGATGTTTTCTTTATTCATTGTGACAAGGAATTCCCGTAGGATCTTGCATTGTATCACATTAAAAGGCCCAGGTCGAAGGCCTTGTTTACTTTTGGAGAACACTGGTTTACCCTAAAACTCCTATTGTTATTAAGCCTACAGTAAACTGATAAAGTGGACTTTCGTTGCCCAAACCAAACGCTACAGTTTGAATTTTTCCATTTCGGTGGATAGAGGTGTGAATTCCTCTATTTTACCGGTAAGCTTATATCATTACCATAGCTGTATGACCTTTGATTCCATTTCTGAATGAACCACGTGACTTGATGAATGTGTCTTTGGTGTCGGGGTATAGGGTAGAGTCAATTTTATGAACCTAACACGAAAAATCTTACCAGCACTTGTGGTTGTTTTTTTACGGGTTCTATCTCTTACCGTCTTGGGTATATGCTATTTTTAGGTCCACAATGTTGGCTAGCACTTGATATTAATAGACACAAAAACTACGGAATGTATTAAATTAAAAAATAACTACAGTTTTGAAATAATTTTTGGGTTGTTGTAAGCTTATTTTTTCTCGTTGGGCTACACTCACAGTGAATGTTACAAGGATCTGTCGAGGGCGCGTGATCAAAGAAGGTCCCTTTAAAAGAAAGGATAATGAGTAATCGTTGCTCAAACCGACCTTTACTACTACTACTACTACTACTACTACTACTACTACTACTACTACTACTACTACTACTACTACTACTACTACTACTACTACTGCTGCTGCTGCTGCTGCTGCTGATAATAATAATAATAATAATAATAATAATAATAATAATAATAATAATAATAATAATAATAATAAGTAATCGTTGCTCAAACCGACCTTTACTACTACTACTACTACTACTACTACTGCTGCTGCTGCTAATAATAATAATAATAATAATAATAAAAATAATAATAATAATAATAATAATAATAATAATAACAATAATAATAAAAATACTACTACTACTACTAGTACTACTACTACTACTACTACTAATACTAATAATAATAATAAGTAATCATTGCTCAAACCGACCTTTAGGCCTACTACTACTACTACTACTGCTGCTAATAATAATAATAAGTAATCGTTGCAACCTTTACTACTACTACTACTGCTGCTGCTGCTGCGATTATTACTGCTGCTACTACTACTTCTACTGCTACTGCTGATACTACTTCTAGTACATCTGCTGCTGCTAATACTACTAGACTACTACTGCTGCTATTGCTGCTGATACTCCTAATACTCGATGCTAAATAAAGCCTTGAATCTTATTGTATGCATCCCTTTGTTGTGTTAACAAACAACTGTGTCTACAATACGCACTTTCGGAGCAGAGCCGTTCTTTTAAGTTTTTTTTTTAATTATTAAAAAAAAAAACAAAACTTGATGCTATTAATAGGGACACCAATACATTAATTTATCCATGTACATTATAAAGAGGTTATTTTTTTTAAATTTAATTCTATTTAATGTTTTCCAAGGTGGGACAACACTCACTGTGAATTTCAAAAGGGTCTTTTTCACTTAAAGGTGTGGTCTCAAGTACACTGTTAATAACAAACCAACAGCAACAAGTAAAGAGTGTCCGTTGCTTCAAGATGTTGTTTACACAGGAGGCACTGTGGTCTAATGGTAGTGCTTCGGCTTGCGGATCTGAAGGTTCCGGGTTCGAGCCCTGGCCGGGCCATTGTGTTGTGTCCCTGGGAAAGACACTTTACTCCTGTTTTCCTACTCCTTCGGATGAGAGTATAAACCGAGGTCTAGTCTGTGCAAACATTCCATCATAACGGACTTTAAAGATCCTGACGTTCATGTCCTAGACGGGTGAGTGCCGGTGACAAGAACACACCCAGCATGCACCTAGGTCCTTCTCCCCCATCACTGGCTGCCCAGGATTGTGCTCAGTTGTCCGGGCGTCAGACCATGCGCCCAAAGGCTGCGGGTGGGCGCCTCGGGCGGCTTGAGTTAGATCCTGTATCGGCCAGCGCCTTGAGCAGCTCTTGAGCTGGAAAAGCGCTATATAAAGAACGATTAAATAAATAAACAAACATTATGCCGCTCGCAGAAAGACAAAGTCTGGTGGTGAATAAGTCTCTATCGGTCAAGTCAGTTCAGTTCAGTTAAGTTCAGTTCAATTCAGTCAGTTTAATCACTTTTTTTAACGTCTGTTCACGTGCGTGTGCTCTTACACAATTACAGTCAATCTAAGGCATAATAGACACACAAACATGTAACTAAATCTGCAAAATTTAAAGTTGAACTGTAACCATAAAAAGGTAACATTATTACAACAATAATTTACAAACTGCAGACATGCAAATTATACCCTGTTTATTTCTTATTGTCTATACTACGACTACTGCTACTGCTACTGCTGCTCCTACTACTGCTACTGCTACTACTGCCCCTACTACTGCTGCTGCTCCTACTACTGCTACTGCTACTACTGCGCCTACTACTACTGCTGCTGCTCCTCCTACTACTACTGCTACTGCTACTATTGCTCCTACTACTACTGCTACTACTACTATTACTAAATAAACTGAAGTTCCCTCTAGAAGTACTTCCTTGCGTTTTGCTCGAGCATTCATGTAAAACTTTAGACTTTAACATCCATTTTCCCCTCAAACTCGTCAGTTTAGTTTAAATGAAAATTATCGTTGTTTTCATGTGGTTCAATGTTCCTGAGAATATAATATTGTTCTGTCGTCAGTGTATGCTGGTTACAGATTGCCGCACTTTTGAGTGTGATTAAGGAACAAAGTGGATATGTAGCATCTTTTACTACTACTACAACAACTAGTGCTACTAGCTATCAGTAGTAGTAATAGTAGTAGGAGTAAGCTTAGTAGTAGTAGTAATAACAGTAATAGTAGTAGAAGTATTAGTAGTAGTAGTAGTAGTAGTAGTAGTAGTAGTAGTAACAGTAGCAGTAATAGTAGCAATAGTAGTAGTAATAGTAGCAGTAGTAGTAGCTGCAGGGATAGCTCAGTGGTCAGAGCGCACGACTTGTGTGATTGCGCCTTGGGCGACGTGGGTTCGAATCCTGACTTCAGCAAACTAGTGTGTGATTGCTGGATATTACGGGCCAGCTCCAAGAGAAGCTCTATGAGCTTGTAAGTGCGCTATATAAGAGAAATCTCTTTCTTTTCTTTCTTTTAGTAGTAGTAGTAGTAGTAATAGTTTCAGTTAAAGTAGTAGTAATAGTAATAACAGTAGTAGTAGTAGTAGCAGCAATAGTAGCAGTAGTAGTTGTAGTAACAGTAGTAGTAATAGTAGCAGTATTAGTAGCAGTAGTAGTAACAGTAGTAGTAATAGTTTCAGTTATAGTAGTAGTAGTAGCAGGAGCAGTAGTAGTAGCAGTAGTAGTAGTAATATTAGCAGCAGCAGTAGTAGTAGTAGTAACAGTAGTAGTAATAGTCGAAATAATAGTAGCAGTAGTAGTAGTAGTAGTAGTAGTAGTAGTAGTGGTGGTAACAGAAGTAGTAATGGAATGGGTTGGTAGGAAAGTTAGTTTGCTATGCCGCAGGTCGGGGGTTCGAACCCCGCCTGGGACGACATTATGTGACTTAAGTATGAGATTTTTCAGGTCACCGAGGGTTTACTCCGGGTATTCCGGTTTCAATAAGGGTATTGGACATCTAAATTAAAAAAAAAACAATTGATTTCTCATCTGCCTTTTGTAACATCTGTAAGATCACCGTTCTTTGAGTTCGATTGACTAAAAAGCTCGTGTTATTATCTTGCAGTAGTAGTAGTAGTAGAAGTAGTAGTAGTAGTAGTAGTAGTAGTAGCAGTAGTAGTAGTAGTTGTAGTAGCAGTAGTAGTAGTAGTAGTAGTAGTAGTAGTAGTAGTAGTAGTAGTAGTAGTAGTAGCAAAGTGGAGTGGCGCAGTGGTGTTCAAGTTCAAGTTCAAGTTCAAGAATACTTTATTATCTCAACAGAGAAATTATGACATACAATTGCTGATCGGTATGAAACATTAAAACAATACATACATAGATAAAACAAGTACACAGTAGACTACATCTATAGTAAATTTCCAGTATGAAATGACATCTCAAACATCATCACAAACATCAAAATCTTATATATACAAAAATATTACTTAGCGCTTATTTAAAAACTCAATAGATTTTGGAATAAAACTGTTTTTTGTTCTTACAAGAGAACATTTAGGCACACGCAGTCTGCGACCAGAGGGCAACATTTCATAATGCTTTGCTAAAACATGTGAAGTGTCTTTCATAACCACTCCCGCCTTCCTCACCACACGGTATTCATGCAGTTCTCTCAAACTGTTTTGTCTTTCACCCGTCACTCTCGCACACACTCTCACCAATCTGTCAAGCACCCTCTTGTTCTTTACACTTAGGGCACAGGCTAGCCATGTTTCATGTTAAGCAACGTCGGGAGGGATTAGTACTTGGATGAGTGACCATGCTTGGATGGCAACCACCAAAACGACACCAAAATATTGAATCAAGTGCACGACACAACCCAGTCCACCCAGCTGTAAATGGGTATATAGATCTGTTTAGAACTCGGGGAAGGTGAAGCAGCGAGGCAGAGGAGATAGGCACCGCCCTCAGTAAGCTGGCCTAGAGAAAAGAGATGTCCCAAGCTCTTTCCTCTGCAACAACCGAAAGCTTACGGGTACACCTTTACCTTTTATTTTGTAGTAGTAGTAGTAGTAGTAGTAGTAGTAGTAGTAGTAGTAGTAGTAGTAGTAGTAGTAGTAGTAGTAGTAGTAGTAGTAGTAGTAGTAGTAGTAGTAGTAGTAGTGTATGCTGTTACCGATCGCTACTGTTTGAATCTGATTTAGGAACACGGCGCGTATTCAGCACCTATCATTATTCTCCTTCTTCTTATTATTATTTTCTTCTTCTTCTTCTTCTTCTTCTTCTTCTTCTTCTTCTTCTTCTTCTTCTTCTTCTTCTTCTTCTTCTTCTTCTTCTTCTTCTGCTCCTGCTCCTTCTTCTTCTTCTTCTTCTTCTACTACTACTACTACTACTACTACTACTACTACTACTACTACTACTACTACTACTACTACTACTACTACTACTACTGCTACTGCTACTGCTACTGCAGGACACTGTTACGTTGAAACGTGAATGGTAGTATGTCTGAAACGCGCACGATAGATCTAATCGTTTCGTTTTGCAAAGTATTCAATAATGGAGTTTATTTACCTTTGATTTGAGTTTGCATTGTTGTTAGGAGAGGTTTTGTATAACGTTGATAATTTTCGTTAGTCGATATTATTGGAGAATTCTCTAGATTTCAGTATTTACTATCGATGGAAACTTCCCGATAAATATCGAAGTATGAGAACATTCCCGGAAGCAGAAGAAATATGTTTGACGTAAGTCAGTGATGACGATCTTTAATTCTGATTGGTTGTAATGCGTCATTTCTAGAACGTCCTGTCGTCATCTCGAATGAGAGAAAAAATTATAAAATGGATGCCCTTTGTGTGGGTAGGAGGTTGTTGTTGATAGTTGGAAAGTTAAAAGTTGAAAGCGATTGAGCGATTGTATGCAGTTGTTGATGTGTGCTGAATAAAAGTGGAAAACGTTATACGTCGACTCTGTGACTTTTTGTATGCTGATTGAGCAGGCTGCGTGGATAAACGAATCTGAGTTACACCTTATCAGGATTTCAGCATTGGGGCTGAATCAGATACTGATAAAGAAAAACACCATCATCGAATTGAGTGTAACAGACACTATGACGATCTTTTTTTCAATCATAATCAAAGGGCGGCGATTTTACAATGCTATTACAGAAGGCAGAGGAGAAATCAATTTTTATTTTGAAATTCAGATTCTTATCCTATTCTATCCTATCCTATTTCCAAAGCCCGAAGGTCGTTGGGGTCACGACAGATCGATGTTCGTTTAACCAGCGTACTGAGAGTATAAACCGAGGTCTAGTCTGTGTGTCGCATACATTCCATCATAACGGACTTTAAAGATCCTGACATTCATGTCCTAGACGGGTGAGTGCCGGTAACAAGAACACACCCAGCATGCACTTGGTCCTTCTCCCCCAACCCTGGCTGGCCAGGATAGTACTCAGTTGTCCGGGCGTCAGACCATGCCCCCAAAGGCTGCGGGTGGGCGTCTCGGGCGGTTTGAGTTAAATCCTATATCGGCCAGCGCCTAGAGTCTGGTCAAGTACGGCGAGATAAGTGCGCTATAAAAATCCTCAATAATAATAATAATAATAATAATAATAATAATAGTAATAATAATAATAATAATAATAATAATAATAATAATAATAATAATAATAATAATAATAATAATAATAATAATAATAATAATAATAAAATGTCTCATACCTAAATCACGTAAGTTCGTCCCTGGCAAGATTACTACTACTACTACTACTACTACTACTACTACTACTACTACTACTACTACTACTACTACTACTACTACTACTACTGTTAGCTATTAGTAGTTGTTGTAGTAGTAGTAACATAATTATGTTACATACTCACTTTGTTCTTTAATCGCCCCCGTTGGGGTGCTGGGGGTTTCAGTATAAATAGTATCCCCACTTTCTGGAAATTGAGTGCTTTAAATTCCCACTGTCGCTGTCTTTCTCATTTGCTCTTTCTCATTCCTGCTCTGTTCTATCAATCTGCTATACTATCTTCTTCTTCGCTAGACCAGTCACCTACCTTTTTTCTTGAAAACTCTTCTGGGACAAGACTCCTTGTTTGTGTATGAGGTCTGTTGGATCAGCTTGGGAATATTTGAAGCTTTCTGCCAGGTGGTCACTAAGGCTTCCTATGATGTTATTATTTAGCAATGTAGGCATTTTATATGTATGTGTTTTGTTGATAATCTATAATGATGTTTGTATTCTATTTTGTTTTTGCAAACGGGGGTTTGATAAATTAGAGTACAGCCTCAGCGTCCCCTGCTGGGATGTCTTTATTGTAAAGTGACTGGCTGGTGGAGAGCTTTCAATTTTACCACTAGGGTTGTTTCAGCAGATCTTTTATGCGGATCAGGGGTTGTCCGGTCCTGATTTGGCTCGGAAGAGTCCGCTGGACCTAAAGCAATAATCATGTAATGTAATGTTCTTTAATCAGACTCAAAAGTGCGGCGATCTGTAACCAGCATACACTGACAATAGAACAATATTATATTCTCAGGAACATTAAGGTAAAAGGTAAAGGTAGTCCCATAGCCTTGTGGCCGTAGGGGAGCGTGATGTTGGAGATCACACTTATCTTGGGCCAGCGTAATGAGGGTGATGCCCATCTCTTTCCCTTGCTGCTTTACCTTCCCCACCCTTAAGAGAGTAGGTAGGCCCTACTCAGTCACAGTTGAGTCGACTGGGGGCGTTGTTATTTGTCGCTTTACGTTTTGCGGTCACCCATCCAAGTGCTAACCACACTGGACGATGCTTAACTTGCGACACAGTAGCGAGTGCTCCAACCACTGCGCTATCCGACACCCCTACATTTACCCATGTGAAAACAACGATATCGATTTAAACTAAATCCGGACTGACGGGTTTGAGAGGAAAATGGATGCTCAAAATTTAGAGTTTTACCTAATTATTCGATCAAAACTCATTGTTTGGTCCGCAAGGAAGTACTTCTTGAGCGAGCTTCCATTTATTTAGTAGTAGTAGTAGTAGTAGTAGTAGTAGTAGTAGTAGTAGTAGTAGTAGTAAGAGGAGGAGGAGGAGGAGGAGGGGAGAAGTGGAGGATGAGCAGCAGCAGTAGTAGTCGTAGAATAGACAATAAGAAATGAATAGAGTATTATTTACATGTCTACAGTTGGTAAATAATTGTTGTAGCAATGTTACCTTTTTATGGTTTTAGTACAATTTTAAAATCTAGAGTTTGACATTATTGTTCGAGCAAAACGTATTGTTCAGTCAGCAAGGAAATACTTTTAGAGCGAGCTTCCATTTATTTAATAGAGAGAGAGAGAAAGAGAGAGAGACAGACAGACAGACAGACAGACAGAGAGGTTTTCCTTTTTTCTGTTTTGAGTTGTTAGAGGTATATATCAGTGGATTTTACACATATATTTGACTGCAAATTCTCTTGGCAGAAGATTCTCAATTGCCAAAACTTATATATGTATCCAGCCACAGATTCGCCACTATGCGTGGGTAAGCTGCTCGTTTATTATTAAAGTATACAATTCAATAATGGTATTGGATGCAGTCTGTCTGAAGTTTCAAGATATAAAATTCCTTTCCGTCTTCTAATGGCGACTGGCCTTTACTCCACATGTTTGAGAGGTGAATGTGTGTTGTGTATGTAGAGGAGTGTCCGTAACATGTGAGCCTGTATTTTGGCCGCACATTGGGTCTGATTTAGGAATAAAGC
>CM072513.1:80339962-80389962 GCA_036898135.1 Oncomelania hupensis
CTTCTTCTTCTTCTTCTTCTTCTTCTTCTTCTTCTTCTTCTTCTTCTTCATCTTCTTTCTTTCTTTCTTTCTTTCTTACTTTTTCCCGAGGCCTTTCTTTTTTGCCCTCCGCAGGTACATTGCAGTGTAAACTGTGAAGGGTGACACTGTCGTGAAGTGATTTGTGCAGGTGCACGCTAGCTAGCCCATGTTTCACGTGAAACGACGTCGGGGAAGAGTTAGTACTTGGATTGGGAGAACCATGCTTAGATCGGAAGTTGCAAGCACCCAACGACACAAAAAGGCGAGAACAAGCGCCACGATACGCGCCATGTCCAGCTCACTCAGCGGTCAGAGGATTACCTGGACCTGTTTGCAACCCACCGGCGATGGTAAAGCAGCAGAGGGAGAGAAGATAGGCACCGCCCTCTTTAAGCTGGACTAGAGGAAAGGGAGGTCCCTAGCGCTTCCGTCCCGATCCCCAACGACCGCAAGGTTACGGGAACACCTTAACCTTTAAGCAACTTACATTGCAGTGTATCTCTTAGGCATCACTTTGGAATGCTCGTGTTCACTGGCAATGTATATTAGATATCAATTTGTTATGATCGTGTTCACTGGCAATGTATCTGAGATATCAATTTGTTATGATCGTGTTCACTTGCAATGTATCTGAAATATCACTGTGGTATGATCGTGTTCAATGCCAATGTATTTGAGACATCATTAACTTAGGCATGATCGTGTTCACCGGCAATGTATCTTAGGCATCAGTGTGGCATGATCGCGTTCACTGGCAATGTATCTTTGACATCAAATTGGTATGATCGCATGGTATGATGGTAATGTATCTTAGGTATCACTTTGGTATGATCGACAACCTACCCCTTGTTTATTTAGACTGACGTCATGATTTGTTGTTATTGTCTTTGTTTTTTGTTTACCGAAAATTAACTGCAGATCGCTGCACTTTGAGCCTAATTTAGTAATAAGCCTCGTTTAGCAGCCATTATTATTATTATTATTATTATTATTAGTAGTAGTAGTAGTAGTAGTAGTAGTAGTAGTAGTAGTAGTAGTAGTAGTAGTAGTAGTAGTAGTAATTTAAATTTTATTATTATTATTGTTGTTATTATTTAAATAATAATAATAATAATAATAATAATAATAATAATAATAATAATAATAATAATAATAATAATAATAATAGTTATTTGAACCATTACAGGTAGTCTGCACATAGACGTGCCAGGAACCTAATTATTTTGTAAAACAAATTCATTATTGCTCCTCTCCCCCGATCCCCCTACTCCCCTCCCCTCCCCTTCCCTCCCCCTAAACAAACTAACAACAAACAAAAGTTCACAGACAGATTGTGTACCATTATAACCGTTAATGACCTATGGCGCGAGTATACCATCATAACTGTATGGTAGCAATCTGAGTAGGCTAGGCAATGGCCCCCCCCCCCCCCCCCCCCCCATCGCTGGCGGGCATTGCAGAGGATTATGCCTGGAGAGGCGCAGAACATGGAGGGGGTTGATACCAGCTGCCTTTTGAAGTGCCCCCGGCGCTCCCCCTTATCATTACGATAAATATCGCCTTGGAAGGAATAACCGGGAAGAGTCAAACAGCGGCACATACTAGCCCCTCGGGCGTAACCCAAGTAACCATATTTAATCGATCGCTTGATACATCTCCATGCAAAATGTTTTACTTTGTCTGGCACATTGGAAATAGAAATTGAAAATGAAAATAATTTCCGCACTTGCAAAATGGTGTCTTGGAGAAATGCCAACAAAAATGGTGTTTTGGGTTATGTATTTCGTAATTACATAATAAGTCAGCATTTTGCAAGTGTCCAAGCCACCATTTTGCACAGTGTCCAAGACACCATTTTGCATAGCATCATAATCGCCATTGAGCTCAGTGTGTAAAACAAAGCTTGCGTTAGGTCCAGCGGCGATCTGATGCCAGCGACTTGAGCAGTTCTTGGGCTGGAAATGCGCTATATAAGATCATTCAAATAAATAAATAAATAAGTCACCATTAGGAATTTGTCAAATTCACCTATTGCTGTGGTCGAGGACAACCATTCTGCCAAGTACCCCTTGGGGTCATGAGCAATCTTGCCACTGTAGATTGTTCTAACCTATAAAGGGAAAAGTGAAAGCCCCAGTTGAAAACCTGTCTTGCCTTTGTTGGCATGACTGATTCACTGCGGCAACAGTACCCCCGTTGGAGTGCCGGGGGTTTCAGTATAAATAGTATCCCCACTTTCTGGAAATTTAGTGCTTTAAATTCCCACTGTCGCTGTCTTCCTCATTTACTCTTTCCCATTCCTGATCTGTCCTATCACTCTGCTATACTATCTTCTTCTTCGCTAGATCAATGACCTACCTTTTTTCTTGAAAACTCTTCCTGGACAAGACTCCTTGTTTGTGTATGAGGTCTGTTGTATCAGCTTGGGAATAATGGACGCTTTCTGCCAGGTGGTCACTAGGGCTTCCTATGATGTTATTATTTAGCACTATAGGCATTTTATATGTATGTGTTTTGTTGATGATTTAGACTATAATGATGTTTGTATTCTATTTTGTTTTTGTAACCGGGGGTTCGAGTAGTTGGGGTGAAGCCTCAGCCGTCCCCTGCGTGGGATGTCTTTATTGTAAAGTGACTGGCCGGTGGAGGGCATTCAATTTTCCCACTAGGGCTGTTTCGGCAGATCTTTTATGCGGATTGGGGGTTGTCCGGTCCTGATTTGGCTCGGAAGAGTCCGCTGGACCTAAAGCAACAATCAATCAATCAATAAAAAAATTCTGCCAAGTGCCAAAGGCCACTATTTTCAATGTGGCCATGTTAACATTTTCCGTGTATTTCCATGTTTCAAAATTAGCAGTTTTGCGTGTTCCAAGGTCACCATTGCGCATTCGTCAAAGTCACAATTTTGCACGTGTCAAAGTCATCATTTTACATCTGCCAGTTTGGTTTTAACAAGTCTTTGTGCTTGTTTGACTCACAGCCCTTTCGCATGAGTTATTTTCCCCTGTTTGAATACGAATAATTTATTATCTTACAAGCGAAGAACCATTTTGTTGTTGTTATAATTATGTACAACTGATTGTGCTGTACAGGTCTGTGGTAGCTGACTGTGGATATATTGTTACCCCGTGTTTTCTGCTCTTATGGACAATAACAATAGAGCGCGCCTCCATGTTATGCGTTATTGGACCTGCTTGAAAAGGATGAAGAACAGCAGAAAGTTCAAGTGTATTGGACCATACTAGACTTTTGTACGTGTATTAGATCATCGCTGAAATGTCAAGTGTATTGGTGCATAGCAGAAATGTTACGTACACCATATATTTTGTAGACTGGTAGAGATCTACAACATGCATCCACTGTATTGTGTGTGTGTCATGTTTTGCCCGCCATCGTAATTAAGAGAACTGAGACAATGAAGTACTCAGGTCAGACAGTCTCGCTCAAATCGCGAATGAAACGTTTAAAATTACTGCACTCACCATCACCATCGTCATCATTATTAACGTCGTCGTCGTCGTCGACATCATTGTCACGCGCGTGTCTACGGTTTAAAACATTAGATACCAACTCCTCTTCGACATGCGAGCTCACAATATCCTCGTCGCAGTGTTACAGGAGAAATTTTAGTGGAACTTCAGTGCGGAATGCTTTACCGCAAAATCCTTCAAATGCAGCTACTTACACTTCGCTCCAAAGGCAGCAGCACTCGTCTGCTCTTACTGTCTTTCACGAGTCGACGGAAGACACGGTCTTTTCTCCGCGCCAAAGACAGTCAGCATCTCCATATCGCAGCAGGCTCAGTCCTACAGACAGACGAAAACTGGTGACGGCGACTTTTAGTAAAGCGGAACCGACGTCACTGCAGTCGTCACAGGCTCCGATGACGTCAGAGAAGTTGTCCAGGCGCCAGCATTGCCTGTGGCCCGTGAGACTGCTGTTGTTATCGCTGCTGGTGCTGCACGTGTCGATAAGACCTTCGCTTGCCTCGGGCTACTTCGAGCTGCAGCTGCTGTCGCTGCGTAACGTGCGCGGCGAGCTGGCCAACGGACGGTGCTGCGACGGCGTCATGAGCGGCGCGGGGCCCAGTGGTCAGTGCCTGGATCAGTGCGAGTCTTTCTTCCGCGTCTGTCTGAAGGAGTACCAGGCGGTCGTCTCCCTGGACGGGCCCTGCACCTTCGGCAACGTCACTAGCGCAGTGCTGGGAGGCAATTCCTTTAGCTACCCCTCTGACACCTCCGTGACGCACCTACAGTTGCCCTTCCAGTTTGCCTGGACTGTGAGTATCGTGTTAATAAGTACTGTCTGTGGTGTTCTTGTTGATGTTGTTGACGTTGACATCGGTTGTTGTTTGTTGTTGACGCGTTGTTGTCGTTGTTGTTGCTGTCGTTTTGTGGTATTTGTTATTATTGTTTTTGATTTTGTTGGTGTGGTAATTGTGATGGTGATGATGGTGTTAGTAGTGATGACGAGGGTTGTTGAGGTCGTGGTGCTTTAACTACCCGCTGAAATTTCAACAACATTACAACATTATGTTGTTGTTGTTGATCTTGTTGTTGTTGTTGTTGTTGTTGTTGTTGTTGTTGTTGTTCTTCTTCTTCTTCTTCTTCTTCTTCTTCTTCTTCTTCTTCTTCTTCTTCTTCTTAGAGTGATAGTCGGTCAGAAATGTTACTTGGTGTTGGTTTTTTGAGGTTCAAATCCACCGTTTTGCTGTTCATGTTGAGTTCAAATGTATCGTGATCCTGCTTGGTTGATTTCTCGTCTAAGTGACAATATTTTCTTACCAGCTGTTTTTGCTTTTGAGTTTGTTCGTTTGTTAATAATGTTATCATGAATGTTTTTGTAACGATGAATCAGTTCAATTCAATTATATTTTGCATTCCATTCCATTCAATTGCGTAATTTACTTTGTCACAACAAAATGTAATATTAGGCAATACAAAATAACCAACCTGAATATGCAACATTATTATTATTTGTTTAATGTGACAATTAAGAACATTATTTGGGGGTGGAGGGGGGGGGGATAGTTTGGTATACCATTATGTTCGTTTATTGTTGCGTACACGCTCTTTTGTAACGTAAAAGCTCAATAGTGTTATTTAAAGTCATTTCACGTTAATAATATCTGACGTGCTTTAAAATAATTTTAAAATCTAAACACACACACACAAAATAATAATAAAAGTAAAATTAAAATAACGAAAATCGTTTATGAAAGAGAACAAAAATGTATTATGTAAAAGTGTTTGAAATATTTTTTGTCTAAAATTTGAATTTTTTCTTTCAAGGAGAAATGCTATTGATTAAAATTTTTTGTTTACTTTTTTTATTGTGTGTGTGTACTTTGTTGCTTTATTTATTATTTATTTATTTATTTATTTATTTTTAATTATAAAAATGCATTTTAATTGAAACAACAATTTTTGCACAAATGTGTAGAAACCGATTCTGTAAGACAACTGCACGAATGTATTCATTAACTACGAATAAAAGGCAATGAAAACAAAACCCACGCAGGCGCTAGGCATGAAATATTCCTAAAATAAAGTTCCTTTACATTTATTTCCAAGTTTGGAGCTTTTAGTATAGATTTTAAAATGTGGTGTATACATTGAAAACGTATGTTTTACAACCAAGAAAGAGGTATAGTAATATTATTTGTAAATTGTGCTATGAAGATTTCTATTCTGCCATTTTGTTGTTAGTATATGTCCTTAATGTGTACCTTCACTGTATTTGTTAGTATATGTCCTTAATGTTTACCGTGACTGTATTTGTTAGTATATGTCCTTAATGTACACCTTCACTGTATTTGTTAGTATATATCCTTAAGGTATGCCTTTACTGTATTAGTAGATGTCCTTAATGTATACCTTCACTGTATTTGTTAGTACATGTCCTTAATGTATACATTAACTGTATTTGTTAGTGTATGTCCTTAATGTGTACCTTCACTGTATTTGCTAGTCGTTGCCATCTTCCACATCTGCTTCACAACTACCCGTTCTGATTTGTACTGTCCTGCGTTTCGTGTTGAAAGTTTCTATCACAGTACCCCTGTTGGAGTGCCGGGGTTTTCTGTAAAAATAGTATCCTCTCTTGATCGAAATTTAGTGCTTTAAATTACCACTGTTTCTGTCATTCTCATTTGTTCTTTCTCGTTCCTATTGTGTTCTATCAACCTATAATCTTCCTCACCTACCTTTTTTTCTTGAAATCTACCAAAACTCCTGATTTGTGTATGAGGTCTGTTGGGTCAGGTTGAGAATATTGGACGCTTTCTGCCAAATGGTCACTGGGGCTTTCTTTAGTATTATTATGTAGCAATAATATTTAGACATTTTATATACGTATTTTGTTAATATTTTATAATGATGTTGATATTTTATTTTGTTTTTGTAAATGCGGGGATTCGATAAAGTAGAGTACAATCTCAGCTAGCGTCCCCTGAAGGGAATGCCTTTATTGTAAAGTTACCGGCTGGTGAAGTGGCTTCAGAGCTACCATTAGAGTTGTTTCAGCTGCTCTTTTACACAGATCAGAGGTGAACCCTCCTCTTTCAAAGAAGTTGTGATCTGATTCGGCTATTTGTAGTCCGCTGGACCCAATAAACAATGACTAACCAAATTCTATCGCAGTTCTTTGCAAAGTATGGGAAATGTATTATATAATGACATTGTCTATTTTTAAAATTTTTATCTTTCGTTTTTTTTATGTGCGTTCAACTTCCTAGACCTCCGTCTCGATGTTGTTGTTAAAATTATCGGGTAAACAATAAAGATTTTCCGCTCTTTTCGCTATGTATAAAGGTTTTCTCTTTTCACGTGCATTTAACTTCCAAGATCTCTGTCGCACCACGCTGTTCCAATTATCGGAGAAACAAAACACATTTTCCGCTGGGGCTATATGACATCTGATAGCTTTCTTTTCAAACTCGTCCTATTATGTCTGCGATATGATTTTCTTTTTTAAAAACTGTCGCTGTTATTGTCTGTAAAATACGTTTTACTTCACTAACCTACGATAAAACCTGTAAGTTGTTTGCTGGGAGAAACAAAACAACATAAGCTTAACACTTTCTTCAGAGAATTTTATATTATGCCTATACAACGCGAAGTCCTAGTAACGACGTCTAGAAATATCATGCAGGTCGTAAAATCATAAAACACTATGCCCGTAACGGGCCCCCGACAATAGACGCGCTCCCTAATGAGAGAGATAATATTATATACTATCGCCGTCGTTAATTAGATATCTAATATGATCGAGTCTTGGGTTCCGCTACAGCTAACTTTAAGGCCTGGATCAATCTGAGTGTCGGAGTCCGGCGACGCACGCGCCTTTTTAAACTAATTTAAGTAATGAAGCCTGTGCTTGTTATTCACCGATACTCCGTTCAGGCGCGACTGGATCGATCAATCTCAGTGGGTCACGTGACTGTGTATGATGCGACAGTTTAGAATGTTAATTAGGCTGTTATGATGGTGTAAATTACATCAGTTGTCAAACAGGCAAAGGGAGGGAGGGATGGAAGGAGAGAGAGAGATAGAGAGAGAAAGATAGAGAGAGAAAGTGTGTGTGTGTGGGGGGGGGGGGGGGGTGGTAGGGGAGGTGAGAGAGAGAGATGGAGACATGCCAGCTTCTCAGTTGCTTATGGATGATGTGTGCAGTTAGTTAATTGTCTATGGAAGAACCATAATTATATGGTTCACCTTAACCACTGTGAATTCCTTTTTGCTTTTCTTGTCTCCTAAGATGTTCTCGTCTCTATGTAGGACTATTGCTGCTGCTGCTGCTGCTACTACTACTACTACTACTACTACTACTACTACTACTACTACTACTACTACTACTACTACTACTGGCCTTTTTCGCTGTCCTTCTGAGCAGTATTCTTGCTCTGGTGGTTCATTTATAAATTATTTCCCTACCACTTCTTTCCTGGGATAGTTATCCATACCCCGATCACCGAGTCACCAATGGTGAAGTGGACGATATTATAGTCCAAAGTGTGTCCACAACGTATACTAAATATTCACCTCTATAATAATAATAATAATATTAATAATAATAATAATAATAATAATAATAATAATAATAATAATAATAATAATAATAATAATAAATGGACATAATATAATAATAATAATAATAATAATAATAATAATAATAATAATAAATTGGGACTTAATAATAATAATAATAATAATAATAATAATAATAACAATAATAATAACAATAACAATAATAATAATAATAATAATAATAATAATAATAATAATAATAATAATAATAATAAATGGTACTTAATAATAATAATAATAATAATAATAATAATAATAATAATAATAATAATAATAATAATAATACAATCATGGTACTTAATAATAATAATAATAATAATAATAATAATAATAATAATTTAAATAATAATAATAATAATGATAATAATAACAAGAACAACAACAATTATAATAATAATAATAATAATAATAATAATAATAATAATAATAATATAATAATAATAATAATAATAATAATAATAATAATAATAATAATAATAATAATAATAATAATAATAATAATGGGCTTATTAATAATAATAAAAGACGAAGAAAAAGACAAAGAAAAAAGTAGTAGATGCCGCAGCAGCAGTAGCAGTCTTCTTCTTCTTCTTCTTCTTCTTCTTCTTCTTCTTATTATTATTATTATTATTATTATTATTATTATTATTATTATTATTATTATTATTATTATTATTATTATTATTATTATTACTGTTCTCTTCATTGTTGTTATTGTTGTTGAAGATGGTATGAAAAAGGGCAATTATGTCTTTCCCTGGCTACTTCGCATTTATGTGAACAACCTTTAGTAATTTAAATAGCTTAACAGATTTATTAGTATAAACATACTAACATTCACACACAAATACATACCTACATAAATGCATCTATTACATTACATTATCAATTACTTATATTCTGTGTCCTCTCTTAATATATCCGCTTACACAAAGAACGTATCTTTGCTTACAGAGTAAATTCAGGGCATATTAATTATTTGACAGGTGGTTGTGGCCGGCCAGTCGTGTTTACTGTGGAAAGGTGTTAGCATTTGGCATCTGGCGTTCCTCTAAGAAATATTTGTTTTCAGGTGTCTATCCTATCCTATCCCGTAACTCGAAAGTCGTTGGGGCACCACCGATGATCGTTTAACCAGCGTACTCTATCTTTCTCTGTCTTCAGCAACCCCCGTGGCTTCGCTCAATGTCAAGCCGTTTAATCTCAATTGTCTTCACACCTCTTTTTCTGTCTCCCTCTTATTCTGCCTCCCTCTTATTCTGCCTCCTTCTTATTCTGCCTCCTTGCACCGTGCCTTGCAGGATTTTCTTTGCAAAACCCGATGCTCTGGTGACGTGGCCATACCATCGGAGTTTCCGTTTTTTCACCACTGTGAGCATGTCATCGTATGGTAAAATGGTTTGTGGGAGCGTCTGTCGGACTTTGTCGTTGCTGGGTATAGGAAATGCCCAGAAATCTTCTGTAGCACCTCATCTGCGTGCTTTGTATTCTCCGTTGTAGTTCTGAAGTGAGGGTCCAGGTTTTGCCAGCGTATACGAAGATGGAGATGACAAGGGAGCGGAGCAGCTTTACCTTGGAATGTAGACTGATGGTCCTGTCTCTCCAAATGGGCTTCAACCTTGTTAGGGCAGCAGTTGTTTGGGCAATCTTAGAGAGGACTTCCTGTCGGGACCCATAAACTGATACAACTGCTCCTAAATATTTAAAGCTATGCACCGTGTTGAGGTATTGGCCTTGGACTTTGATGTCCGTGTTGATGTCATTGGTGTTGTTGGTCATCATTTTGGTCTTTGCACTTATTTCCATTCCAAAGGCTCTGGTGGTGTCAAGCCTCTGTAACTGTTGTTCAAGTTCTTGTTCTTATCCAGCCAATCCATCAATGTAATCTTTAAAACGAAGGTTGGAGATTGCTCTTCCCCTATACAGTGCCTTCATGATGTGCAAAAGCATCGGACATGATGCGCTCCAAGAAGATGTTTAAAAGTGTTGGAGAGTGTAGGCATCTTTGACGCACGCCGATTGTTGTTCTGAACCAGTTCTCGATGGCGCTTTTGTGGAGGACTGCACTGGTAGCCTTGTCTTTCAGGCTTTAGATAACTCCAATGGTTGCCCACAGAACTAGGCCAGACTTGGTCCAACGCTTTCTTGAAGTCTACAAACACATGATATAGATGTTGGTGCTATATGTATTTATCGCAGATTATTCTGAGGTTGAAAATCTATTCAGTGGTACTTCGCCCTGCGCTGAATCCTGCTTGATCTTCAGCTATGAGTTGTTTTCAGGTAACGGGTGAAAAATTATGATGTATATGTATAAAGGCCAGTGTTGGCCTGAAACTGAAACAGGATTAATATGAATGTAAAACAGGTGTATATAATTGAGGGGCCGAGTCCGTAAACATTATTACAAGAATTACCAAATTAAATTTTTTGCTCCTGTACCTTACCTGGTGGTTATACCTTTAGGTGACGAATCCGTAAACATTTACTGCATATTTTCACCCTACCTGAAGTGTTGTTGGTATGAAAATAGCTTATTACGTCATGCTCGGGTGTAGTTAGTTTATTTTATGCTGCGTGAAGTTTGTTTCGTACACATTTTCTCGAATCACCTGCTCTCTCTCTCTCTCTCTCTCTCTCTCTCTCTCTCTCTCTCTCTCTCTCTCTCTCTCTCTCTCTCTCTCTCTCTCTCTCTCTGTATTTGTGTGTGAATATGAACAGTTTTAGGTCAGTATGGTCATTGCTACGTGTTTGTTTTAACACAATGTATTTATTTGCTTATTTATCTATGTATTTGTGAGTGTTTTATTTCTTTTTTTTATTTTGATAATTGTATTGATTTAATTAGGTGTGTTTTCCGCAGTTAAAAAAAACCCACCGCTTACTCTTGGATTTCGTTGAGTTTTAGCAATATTACTAATAGCTTTTTTAAATTATTAATTTATATTTTATTCAGGGTTTTTAACTCGCGTGAACAAGCTGTCATGTTTACGACCATTTCAAAACCTTTCTTCTAATATGGCGGATCAACGCTCAAGTCCACCTCCATCTAAAATTCCACCGTTACCGCAAAGAAGCATGCAGACGACAGCTAAAGCGGCATGAAACATATATGACTGTTTGTTCCTTCCCTTGACTGGAGAGCTGGCCGAACTCGCATTCGGAGCAACGCTCTTTTGTGTACCAATACCGATTCTGGTGCGGTTACCTTTTTTCTTGTTGTATTCCTGTTCCAGCTATGAGACATTGTTCTTTTTTCATGCAACTTGCATCACCGCGGACATGCGTCAGCGAGCGCGCGTTTATAGTTGACGGTGGCAGGTAATCCTTTGTAGCGAACTCGTGGGTGTTACGGTTTTATGATCTAGTAGCGATACCGTATTGTGAAGCGACTTACATGTCTGGAGATTTACAACTAGCACTTTATCTGGGTTTTTTCGCGTTGTATCGACTAGGTGGCTAATTGCGCGATTATCAATATTGGATTGGAAGTTTTAACAAACTATCGATTTCAGCAGTTGTGTTAGTGTGTGTGGCAAAACCGCAGCCTGTCTGTGTTTGTTCACATTAAGCGGCATCTCCTTCACTTGATCCGAGGCATATTTTTTTTAATGCATGAGCATTACTTGGCTTTGACTTCAAGTATTTTGAAAATGATGATGATGATGATGATTGATGATGATTGATGATGATTGATGATGATTGATGATTGATGATGATGATGATGATGATGATGATGATTGATGATGATGATGATGATGATGATGATGATGATGATGATGAGTGCTTGACTCTAACGGGTGCAGAGTTCCTTCGCGTGCACTTCAGTAGTTAATCTGCATAACTTGTTGTGACTAAACCATTACACCAGTAAATGTGATGACGATGATGATGATAATGATGCTGCTGCTGCTGCTGCTGATGATGATTTGTATAACAACAACAACAGCAATAATAATACAAATAATAATACAAATAATAATAATAATAATAATAATAATAATAATAATAATAATAATAATAATAATAATAATAATAATAATAATAATAATAATAATAATTCCATTCATCACAACGTGGAACAACTATAGCCTTAGGCCTGTGGATAATCTTGAGGCTGATTGATCGGCTTTGTCTTGGGACCTTGTTCACCTGGACACACCTGCCGTCCTCCATATCTGGCGAGCCAGCCAAGTGCACAGATGTGGCATCGATGAGGACACTCACCTGTCTTTTGCACACAACTGGAGAGGGGTGGAGGAGGGGTATTTAGCTGCAGAGTATGAGGAAATAATGTGAGGAGGAGATCGAGAAGAGAAGAAGGAAGGGTCGTTGTCACGGAACCCCAGAAGAGGGAATGCCTGGGGAGGGAGTGGAGATAATGAAGGAGAGCGAGGGAAAAGGGGAGGGAAATAATGGGGCTTGAAGGATACTTGAGGATCTTGTGTAGGTTGGCATGGTACGGTGTGCGCTGATGAAGATCTGAAAGAGGGAGAGAGAGAGCGAGAGAAAAAAAGAGAGAGCGAGAGAGACAGACAGAAGGACAGAGAAAGAGGGAAAGAGCTTGTGTATATTTGTGTATTTGTGTGTGAGTGTGTGTGTGAGCGCACGCACGCGTATTTGTGTATATGAGTGGGTGTACGTGCATGAGTGTGCGTTGGTACGCGCGTGCGTGCGTGTATGTACGTGTGCGCGCGTGCGCGCGGGACTCGTCATAAATAGGTGTATTGTTGACCTCTTTGTTTTCTTTTTCTTTTTCCCCTTTCTCCCCCCTCTTTCCCCGCGGCCCCCTTCCCCTCCCCCCTCTTTAAAAAAAGAACTTCTTGCGTGCCACAGTGTTGGGGAAACTATATTTTAAAAAAAAAAAAGCAACAACACACACACTTCATAGCTCAGATTTGCCGAGCCTTATGTTCGCTTCTCCCTTATTATATGCACGTGAGAAGGTACTCGGCAAGTCTCAGATACGCTGCATAACAAGGACGGTGTGGCAGTGTTTCATGTCACAGCTGATCGGCTCTGACTAACACAGACCGATGTATAGTCGGCAAGGTACGTACCACCAACGAAACAACCTGAAGGGAATAATTTAGAACGAAGGGCATACAATTAAGATGTAAAAAACACAACCAATATTAGGTAGGTTGAGTTTGGGCGCGCCACAGGCTGCGACTAGCCCTCCGCAGTGGAGGCGGCCCAGAATTGTCCGATATAGAAAATGGACAATATAGTGTCCAAAAAAGGGGGAATAATAATAATAATTAATAATAATTATATCAAGCGCATTTTCTTCAGTCGAGTTCAAAGCGCGGCGATCCCTTGACATCGCTATTACTGGAGGTGGAGAAAAATCAATGTTAATGTTGTAAACTTAGATTGACTGCATTCATGATCATTGCTGAAGGGAGAGAAGAAGCCGGAGTACCCGGAGAAAACTCTCGGTGTCCAGAAAAGAAAAGTATCGTGTCTAAGTCACGAACGACGATCGTCCCATGAGGGGGTTTGAATCCGCGACCTTCGGCATAGTAAACCAGCACCATATCAAGTATGCTACCCCTTACTTATAGGTACTCGTGTGCTTCAGTCAGGAGTATTCAGCCTCGCAATCATAAAAAAATCTTTCTTTTCTTTTCTTCCCTGGAGAGGCGACTACTTTCGCCATTTGGTCCAAATCTCCCCTTCTGGACCAGTTCCAAAACAGTGCTACGGTAACCAGGAGGTTATCTCCCTTTGGGTACTTAAGAGTTACCGTTCCTGCCACTTGGGTTGGCTTCCCTGATGAGTTCCGGAATTGTGAAGATAGACGTTTATCTCCTTTTTTTTTCTTCTTTTTTTTCTATTTGTGTTCTCGTCTGTCTAGCTAAATAACAATGTTGCTGTTGTAGTTATTTTTTCGACCATTTTATTTTTTTCTCCATACCTTCCTAATTTAATGCGAACATTAAATGGCCTACGAGGTGAACGTCTTGTTTTTTAGTTAGTACATTTAGCGTTTGTATTTCTATCTATAGTATTACTATTAATTAGTCATTTTTTATAGGGTCCAACGTACTGCACTACTAGAGTCCGCTGGACCTAAAGCAATAACCATGTAATGTATATATATAATCTATCTATCTAATCAATCTAATCAATCAATCTATCTATCTATCTATCTATCTATCTATCTATCTATCTATCTATCTATCTATCTATCTATCTATCTATCTATCTATCTATCTATCTATCTATCTATCTATCTATCTATCTATCTATCTATCTATCTATCTATCTATCTATCTATCTATCTATCTATCTATCTATCTATCTATCTATCTATCTATCTATCTATCTATCTATCTATCTATCTATCTATCTATCTATCTATCTATCTATCTATCTATCTATCTATCTATCTATCTATCTATCTATCTATCTATCTATCTATCTATCTATCTATCTATCTATCTATCTATCTATCTATCTATCTATCTATCTATCTATCTATCTATCTATCTATCTATCTATCTATCTATCTATCTATCTATCTATCTATCTATCTATCTATCTATCTATCTATCTATCTATCTATCTATCTATCTATCTATCTATCTATCTATCTATCTATCTATCTATCTATCTATCTATCTATCTATCTATCTATCTATCTATCTATCTATCTATCTATCTATCTATCTATCTATCTATCTATCTATCTATCTATCTATCTATCTATCTATCTATCTATCTATCTATCTATCTATCTATCTATCTATCTATCTATCTATCTATCTATCTATCTATCTATCTATCTATCTATCTATCTATCTATCTATCTATCTATCTATCTATCTATCTATCTATCTATCTATCTATCTATCTATCTATCTATCTATCTATCTATCTATCTATCTATCTATCTATCTATCTATCTATCTATCTATCTATCTATCTATCTATCTATCTATCTATCTATCTATCTATCTATCTATCTATCTATCTATCTATCTATCTATCTATCTATCTATCTATCTATCTATCTATCTATCTATCTATCTATCTATCTATCTATCTATCTATCTATCTATCTATCTATCTATCTATCTATCTATCTATCTATCTATCTATCTATCTATCTATCTATCTATCTATCTATCTATCTATCTATCTATCTATCTATCTATCTATCTATCTATCTATCTATCTATCTATCTATCTATCTATCTATCTATCTATCTATCTATCTATCTATCTATCTATCTATCTATCTATCTATCTATCTATCTATCTATCTATCTATCTATCTATCTATCTATCTATCTATCTATCTATCTATCTATCTATCTATCTATCTATCTATCTATCTATCTATCTATCTATCTATCTATCTATCTATCTATCTATCTATCTATCTATCTATCTATCTATCTATCTATCTATCTATCTATCTATCTATCTATCTATCTATCTATCTATCTATCTAATCTAACCTAACCTAACCTAACCTAATCTAACTCATCCGCGACCGTCCGTCCGTGTTTGTGCCTGCCTTTCTGTCTGTCTCTCTGTCCGTCTCTCAGTTTGTCCGTCTAATATATTATTTATCTATTCATTTATTTCGGGTTTCCTACACACCTAATTTCAAAATCTGTTCCCGCGATAGACTCATTATTTTCTTTCCCCGGTGTATTTATTTATTTAAGCTGTACATACACATACTTCATGGACCAGCTAGAAACCACTGGCCCCTGACTGGTGTGGCAGCGATCCCACCTTTGGGCGTTATGTTTCTCCGAATATTATTTACTTTCGACTCGGGTGGGAGAGAGGGGGGGGGGGGGGGGGGGTGGGGTGGGGATGGAGAATCCTTTGTGAGGTTTTTGTCCAACTCACAGAAAGGGACGGAACAAGACACACATTGGAGAATCTCGGCTATTATAGTTAGTACTATATACTATACTAGCCGACATTCTCCAATGCGTGTCTTGTTCCATATATACAGTATAATTATATATACATACATGTATATACAAAGACGTCAGTGAATAGTGTTGTGGTATCTTTCCCGTTACAGTAGCACGTACTGGAAGGAAACAGGTGTGCCTATAACGCCGTGTTGGTCGTGTCACCCGCATTGGGGGGTTTGATGTATTTTACAGTAAAGTTACCTCCCCTACACTTTCTTATCCTAGCATAAACACGCCACTCCTGTCCAAACGTCTGTTTTGTCATGTCAGTGTTGTATGGTATTGTATTGTGCAGGGTTGGGTTGGGTTGGCGTTGTGTTGGTGTTGTGTTTGTGTTGTGTTTGTTTATTCTTTTTTGGGTGGTTGAGGTGGGTGTGAGGGGAGGATCATTCTTCTCTTTCTACAACTACTACTATTACTACTACTTATGCGCGGCTTCTACTACTACGAATTCTACGATTACTACTTGTGCCGTTGCTGCTGCTAGTTAGTACTACTACTACTACCAATGCTGCTGCTACTACTACTACCAGTGCTGCTGCTACTACTACTACTACTACTACTACTACTACTACTACCAGTGCTGCTGCTACTACTACTACTAACAATGCTGCTACTACTACTACTTGTCCCATTGCTGTTGCTGCTACTACTAGTACTACTACTACTACTATTGCTGCTATTACTGCGACTACTACTACTACTACTACTTCATCATCATCATCATCATCATCATCATCATCATCATCATCATCATCATCATCATCATCATCATCATCATTGTTTTGTCCATATTAACGTTCTTTTTGGTTTATATGACTGTTTCTCATTACTATTATAATGACAAGGAAGAGTGGATAGTTTCAAAGTATAAATAATAGTATTCATTATTGTTATTATTATTATTATTATTAATATTATTATTATTATTATTATTATTATTATTATTATTATTATTATTATTATTATTATTATTATTATTATTACTGTACTGTATACACACTTTAAATTGTGTATTAGCTTTTAAGTGATGATCACGAAAGCGTGTCATCGCCACCAGCTGCCGCGGCCACTCGCGTATGCTACGGTAAAAAAGGTGATCACCGTTGATTTAGGCCTAATCTCTGAATACCGGAATGCTCTGGATGGATTATATTAGCTGAAAGGACGATTGTTCAGTCCTCAGGATGTTAGGCGATACTCTGGGTTAAGGTTAGCGTTTGATGCTTTATTGGTATACTGCGACACATTTTCGCGCCATATGTGACGCCAACAGATTGCATTTTAGGCCTACTCAGGCACAGCGGTAGACGACGGGGTAAGAAGGAGGGGTGAGGAAGGGAGGGGGAGGGTCGGGGGGTGGGGGATTTTTAAACAAAAATAATGATTAATAAATTGAAACAAATATAAAATACACTCGGTGGATTGTTTTTGTGTGTGTGCAAATTCGTAGTGGTGGTGATGGTGGTGGTAGTCGAGGTGGTGGCTATGGTGTAGTATTGGTGATGGTTTTGGTGAAGGAAAAAGAGTTTTGATGATAGTGGTGGGGGGAGGAGGGAAAGGGGAAAGAGTCTTCTTCTTCCATGAGACAGTCGCAATCCCTTTCACGCACTTTAAGATCTTCTGCTGACACTCGCACACTCATGGTTCCCGTCACCCGCACTAAGACATACGGCCAACGTGCATTCGCTTACTCCGCACCCAAGCCGTGGAATTCCCTTCCCTCCCATATCCGCAACATACAATCAACACAAGCATTCAAAAAGGCCCTCAAAACCCACCTCTTCAAACTGCATTATTCAGATTGATTTGTATCCCGCTGCCATTCTCTCCTCTTTGGTCTCTTTCTGATCAGTAAGTGTATACACGGCTGTAAATATTTATACTGTTTTTCTTCCTCGGACTAACCGGGCATATAAATAGCTGTGAATAGGTTTTTGCTATTGTATTTCTGTCTTTTGTGTCACTAGTTGTAAATAGTCTGTTTCAGTCTTTTTTGTCATTTGTATACATAGTTGTAAATAGTTTGTACCTTTACTGTTCCGACTGTTGGTGTATCGTAGCAAAAGCGATGTTTGATCGAGTGCATGTATTTATATGTAATGACTAATGACTATGTAAAGCGTGGTGAGTCTGGTCATAGGCTGGAGTACCCCCTATATAAAAATCCGTTATTATTATTATTATTATTATTATTATTATTATTATTATTATTATTATTATTATTATTATTATTATTATTATTATTATTATTATTATTATTATTAATCAACGGGCTGATCGTTGTTAGATTGTGATTGTGGCGGAGAGGAGGAGGCTGGTGGTGATGGGGGGAAGGGAAAGATGTACAGGTGGTTGAAAAGTCAGTCCCTATTGAACATGGGTAATGACGTTTGTACACAGTACTGCATTTGCCCGAAACAAAAGCGTATTGTGTTCTCTGATAATATTGTCAATTTTATTCAGAAGAGGGTTTTTTGCCAATGTGTTTGGGGAAATAAAAATAACAAAATTTCCAAAACCTCTTCCGACTCAAGAGATTTTGATGGATGTATTCATTGGGATTCCAGGTGTACGTCATTATATGACTGCATTACAGATTTCTTGAATTAGAAAGTTGATTAACACAAAACATAAGTGGAAAAATATTATTGAAAAAAAAATACAAGATAGAGTGTCAATATTTGATAAGCTTGGTACTATATTTGTATACGACAGAAAATGTTAATCCGTTTTGGTATGTAAATTCTGGATGAAAAAGTTAAACCTGACTGTGTTGAGGAACTTTTATCTGAACCATTATTTTGTAATAATAATAATTTGGTGGACGGGAATAATTTTTTTTTTAAATCAGGAATGGATTCAAAATAATGTACATACAGTTGGAAGTCTGCTTAATAATTATGGTAATTTTTTTTTACATTATGAAGCTTTGGTTGATAAATATGGAGTTACTACCAATTTTCTGGCGTTCTATGTATGTGAAAATGCTGTTAAAATATGTTTGCTGGTGTAGATTGGTGACAGAAAATAGTAAGTGTGTTGACTACAACACCAGTAAAGTGCTGAGACTTCTAGATAATTGTTATAGAGACACAAGAATATTTTATGACGCATTATTTAATGATGAAGTAAAACCAAATTGTTGTAAGAACTGGGATCAACGACTAGAACGAAGATTATACAGTAGAATGGGGAATAATAGTTAAGAAGATACATGGAGTTACGGGACTATAGGCTACATTTAAAGTGGCTGCAAATTAGAATAATTCACATAATTTTAGGAAGTAATGTAGTCTAGTATGAAATAGAGGAGGATACCAGTTATACTTTTTGTGAAGAGGAAAGAGAAAACATTCTACGCCTATGATTTAAGTGCTCGTATGTTCAATTAATTTGGACTGAATTTGAAAGGACCATTAACTCTAAATGCTATAATTCGGTTGCCTTCCACTTTAGCGAGCCTAATGTTATATTTGGATGTCTTAGAAAAATTAAAAACTGATTAAATATTGGACTCAATACTGTTATTATCTCAATCATATATTTACAGATGCGAAATTGAACAAAAAACAGATTCCACTCTATCAGTCATTTACAGCTGTTATAAAACACATTTATGAGATAGAGAAGTATATAGCTTGTGTACAACTGACACAAGAAAACAAATGAATACAAGCATGGCACCCAGGTATCCCACTGTTTGAACGCTTATAATTCATTTATTGATTTGTTTGTCTGCCTCAATGGTTGTTCCTTAAGAACTTGCTAAAATAGTACTCCATGATCTCTCTCTCTCTCTCTCTCTCTCTCTCTCTCTCTCTCTCTCTCTCTCTCCCCTCTCTCTCTCTCTCTCTCTCTCTCTCTCTCTCTCTCTCTCTCTGTGCGTACGAAAACGTAAATCAAACCTGCATGAATAGTATACAGGGTGGTCCAAATGTAGGTTTACAGTTATTAAACTACCTTTTGCACGGTTGAAATGACTTACTTAGTAATACCAATATAAAACATTAATCACAGTGTAAATCTAACTTACTTAAACAGCTCTTTCCTTGCTGATTGTAATTTATTTTATTATGTAAAGCTAACTTTTTACTTGATGATATTTTTTTGAATTTCAGGGTTAATGGCGAACAATTTAAATCGAGAGCAAAGGACGGGGATATTAAAGCAGTATGGGAACTCTGAAAATGCCGAGATGTTGCAATGTTGAAGGAGGACATTTTGAGCATCTGAGAGATTAAATTGTTTATGTTTATGTTAACAGGTATAACGAATTTCCCGCTGTTCTAGTGTCGAATTTTCAAATAAATAGTCTACGTGATACCTGTAAACCTTCCTTTGTTGCAAAATTATAGTAATTGTATACAGCTCGAAAGTTTTCTCTATATAAGACTTTAATGACTCATCTCAACTATTGAAATAATGCAAACAAATTCTTGATGTCTATAATTGTATTTATCCATGTTAGGTATTAATAATGTTTTGTATTATGCATGTTTTGAACTTACAAAAAGTTGATTATAAAAATAAATAAAAATTAAAATCAAGGTGTTGTGACCCTTACAGTGGTAGAATTTATTTGCTGATCTCTTGATTTCATTGCACCGGGCAGTGAGCAGCCCACCATTACTGGTATATCGCTAGGCACTTGGTCTTACGTTTTCTTATGGAAGCTGAGCTCGCTACCGCGGTTTATGAAAGAACATTGAAGTTTAACGACTACACCCACCATTGGCGATATGGCAGACGGGGAATACCTATCCCAAGGTACAAGGGGTATGGACCTCAATAAACACTGAACCACCAAAACAATCATACTGCTATAAAATGGACAGTGAAAAATGGTCGCTTTTATTTTGCCTCTCCTCGCGGGATTCGAATCTCGTGTGCCAGCCGAACGCTTTACCACTGAGCTATCGTGATAGGACACCGCGTGTCGTCCTATCACAAGGTGTCAGGCCACGGGCTTATTGTGGGTTTCACTCGTCACGGTGGGGTGATCTGGTTCCCATGGTTTCCAGTCTTTTGAAAATATTTCGTCGCCTTGGGTGGCGTATCTTTCAGCAGCTTCGGTCACATCTTTTTAAGCGTCTGCAGCTTTTGTAATTCTAAGCGGGTCGCCAGGTTCTTGTGACAGGTATCGAGGAATTGCTCCTTCACAATCAGGTCATGGAGACTGTCGTAAGACTTCCCTTCGCCGCGATTACATTTTACCACTGTAAGGATCGGAACACGTTCTTGTTTTATTCAAATGCAGAACTGTTTACAAAAGTTGTGAACGAACTATGTCCAGCAGGAAGTTACTTTTCAACGCTAGCTATGAGTTATTGTAGCCATTGTTTTTTCATGGATGCTGTGAAGGGCCTTATGATTACTGACGCGGAGACAGCTGTTACTGGCTGTTTGTAGGAAGATTGTCCTAGGAATTATTAATCACCTAAATGGCTGATGTGTAGTACGTGTGTGTGTGTGCGTGTAAACGTGTGTGTGTGCGTGCGTGTGTACGGGCGCGTGGATCTTCTGTATTTTTTGTTTCAAGTTTAGTGCACTATTTACAGTTAATACGATGTTCGTTGTGGGTAATTTCTTTTTCTTCCAGGCTAAATGTTGAAGACTAGGAAATGTCTAATGAGTTTAACCTTAAATTTTATCTTTTTTTGTTTCTTTCTTCAAACGTTTGCACTTATATAGGTTAGTATGAACCGAACAGAATGTCTCAATCCATGTACTTGAAATGAAAGTTGTCTCCGAGAACCGAACAAAATGGTCGAGAGTTGGGAGTCAAGTACTTCGCTCCTCTACAGCTAGAAAGTCAAGGACCCATACACGCATGGCGCAAACAAAGCATTTCGCTCAATTAATTACAATGCAATCATACTATTTATATATGATACAGAGGTCAAATTAAAGCTTGATGAGGCTTTTATTATGAATTTGCATGTGAGTACGATTATAACATCTGTTGTCATTGCACGGCCCCTACTCTCACATCCACTCTCATCTTTCTGTTATCACTTATACGCCATCCTTTACACCCACCCCCCACCCCCTCAACTGTTTCTGTATCTAATTATTTTTACCTAATTATTTTGCATGACTTTCTACATTATTTTACTGATAATATTTTATTTCTGCTACAGGGATGAGGCGGGTCTTGTCTTTTTTTTTCTCTGATTATTGTATTAAGTAAGACTGCTGCGCTCCCTTGTCATCTCCATCTTCCTATATGCTTGCGAAGCATGGACCCTCACAGCAGATCTACAACGAAGAATACAAAGCATGGGGGTACCGCGCTATACAAGCCTACTTTATTATTATCATTATTATTATTATTATCTCTCGCGCCCCTCCCCGCCTCTCCCCCTCCCTTCCACCACCACCCACCCCGCTGCTACACCCACACTCTGACATTTCTGTTATCTTTACGCCAATCCTAATTTCGTATGGAATGATCAGTTAAGCATTGCATGCCTCTATAAAGCGAACCATCTATTTTCTGATGAACGAATGACCGAATATTGAGGTTTAACTGTCTACATCCATCATTGGCGATCGATATACTATGGCAGACGGCTTTTAGTGACAAACGGCCCAACATCTTTTATACCTTGACAGCTGTAAAAGTGTCCGCTAATATGGATGAACGCGTTCTGTTTTCTATTAAAACAGTCTTTCGCAGAAGTTGAACCCGTCGCTTTACGTTCATCCTTGATCATCTTATAAATGTCAGACCCATTGATAGACTTTCATTGCCAGAATTTTGTATACCTGCACGTGTGTGTATGGTTTAAACAATACAATACAATACAATACAATACACCTTGTATACCCAAAAGTGAAAAATTCCCTTTGGCACGGGCGCGGCTCAAAACTTTATATACAATGAAAACCCAAGGACTATTGAAGTTATGCACCGCCGTGCTTGAACCGAATAGTAATGATCTCCCTTGCATAGTTTGCGTCATGCGTGATAACCTAAAGAGAGACGGGGTAAAGGTGAGCACACCGACTCAACCAAAGCTTTTAGCTTTTGAAGCTAGTTCAGCCAGGCTAGCTATAAATAGCTTTGCCTGTGCTCTTCTTTCCATTCCTTTCACTGAAAGGGAGGGTGTAGGCAAGCTATAAATAGCCCGCAGCCAGCAAAATGTGGGACAACCTAAGAGTGCTGCTCATATAGGCATTGAGCTAGTGTGTGAGAGGGGGAGGGAGGGAAGGGGGAAGGGCATATAAGGGACGGGAGACGACGACGTGAGTGCTGTGACAGATTGCGGTTGGTGACGGCAAGCAGTCGTTGCTGACGTTCAGTTCTGACAGAAGCCACAACTCGTCATTACACCAGTGTCACCAATCAACCCCCGTGCCAGCACAGCCCCTGTCCACTAACTGATAGGAAGGAAGGACAACCACGCATGACCCAATGTCGTAATTACCGCCATCACAATAATAATAATAATAATAATAATAATAATAATAATAATAATAATAATAATAATAATAATAATAATAATAATAATAATAATAATAATAATAACGTCCCCTCCCTAACCAACCAACAAAAAAGCTCTCCCTGCGCTCGTCCAATTATTAGAAGGGGTGAATATAATAGACGAACAATAACATGAACTTGTTGGTATTTGCCATTCTTACCCTCCTGCCTCTCCATTGTATAAGTCTCTCTGCACGTCCGGGTATAATAAAAAAAAAAGTAATTATTATTATAAACGAAATGGGAGAAGCGTGGTGGAGTCGGAGGGGTGGGGATGGGCGGAAGGTGTAAGAGGGAGGACAAGAACATAAGACAAACAAGCAAACACGATTACACGATTCAGAATCACTGTAATATCTCAAACATTAGAAATTAAGACACGATTTGCTGATGGATTAAATCAAAGTCACGGACATCCAATTAAAACAATCCTATCTTATCCTATCCTATCCCATAACTCGGAGGTCGTAGGGGCACCACAGATGATCGTTTTACCAGCGTACTCCATCTTTCTCTGTCCTCAGCAACCCTGATTTTTTTCGCTCAGTGTCTAACCAGTCCATTCTCGAATGTTGTTCTCCCACCTCTTTTTCGGTCTCCCTCTTCTTCTACCTCCTTGCACTGTGCCTTAAAACAATATACACACCATTCACTACTTTACAATGTAAGAATAAAAATTACATTACACAAACAAACAAAAACGCACAACCAAAGAATTTTTTTTTTAACCACACAAATAATAATCTCAAATGAAAACAGATCAAATGGGACAGTGCGAGAGGAAAAACATTTTTAAAAAAAAAAGATAGAAAGATTTGCTGGTGCTCTAAGCGACCTCTCCACTCTCATTTTCCGGTAATGGCTCGCGCGACGTCATCGGCCTCGTTATGATGGATCGCCACCAAGGGCCTGTGCGGCGTTAAGCAGGCGCGGAGGCGATGAGATGAGACGGGCGAGGTGGGGACCTCAGGGACTTTTTAGATTACAATCCTCTTCCATACAGATGTCCCGCGGGCCGTAACTCTTTAACGCCAAGGTCCGTACCGTGATTTTGGAGCATGCCTTCGGAGACTTGGAGACTGCATGAGGCATCTCTCTCAACAACGCGTAGCTGAGCCTGATCGAGGCTTACTTTTTCAGGCGAGCGAAAGCCTCGGTCAGTTTTACAACACAGTGTGATCTCTCTCTGGTTCTCTCTGTCTTTCTCTGTGTCTGTCTGTCTGTCTGTCTGTCTCTCTCTCTCTCTCTCTCTCTCTCTCTCTCTCTCTCTCTCTCTCTCTCTCTCTCTCTCTCTCTCTCTCTCCCCACAATCTTCTATTCTATAGTTTTTTTTTTTAATATTTCATACACATTACTTGTAATGTTTTGCTTTGTGCAAGGTATTCTTAGGATGCTATTGCGGTTAAGTGTTGTCAAAGTTAACACTGTTGTAATATTGCTGCTGCTATGAGACTGCTGCTGCTGCGAGTTCCTTCACGCTTACTGCTGTTGATAAGGCTGCTGTCTGTGATTGCTGCTGCTGCTGACTGTGACAGGGTGAAGGAAAGCGCTGGGTGTCGGGTGGGTCATGGAAGCTGGCGTTACTGATGATGATTAGACTGACTGTTGACGACCCCGCGCTCATGAAAAAACGGTTGAACCGTCACCCTTCACCCTTAAAACATCCCGCAAAACGCGGCATGATCACCAACGTCATGTGACAGATTGCTTTGCGACTATCTTTTTCCTTCCATTTATGCCGCGCCGTTGATTTCTTTCTTTCTTTCTTTCTTTCTTTCTTTCTTTCTTTCTTTCTTTCTTTCTTTCTTTCTTTCTTTCTTTCTTTCTTTCTTTCTTTCTTTCTTTCTGTACTACTTTCTTTCTGTATTACTTTCTTTTTGTATTACTTTCTTTTTGTCTTTCTTTCTTTCTGTCTTTCTTTCTTCTTCTGCTTTGAAGTCGTGCCTTAATTTGGTCGCAACTTATTTATATCCCTGCACATAGTTTATTGTTGCAATAATTTTATTTCTTAATAGTAGTTTCATTGCTGGGGTGTCTAAGAGTGCTTATGTGAAAGAATGACGTTATGTCTGATGTTTTATTCATTGACTATGATATTGTCCTTATCATGCTTCGTGCTTCTGCTATGTCGTTCAAGTGTCAAATTTCCTGGTGTACAAATGGGGATATTAAATCATTTGGTATCTTGTATCCTTCTTCATCTCTTCCTCTTCCATCTTTTCACAAACGACCTTCACATTATCCTCCTCACGTTACACAGACAGCAAGCAGTACAGTGCTTATCAATTCTCATTATTATTATTTATTTATAATAATTAGTATTCCTATTTCCTATTTAATAACACAACTGCTAAAACATCCTTAAATTTTAAACACTGACTGTGCACATTCATTCCGTATTTTGTTTCTATAAGGGTGACAAAAAGTGTGTAACTAGTTATTTCGACCACAGGAACTGACACAGATTATTGTAACTCGTCCAGGTATGCACTCACTTAAGCTTTGCCTTGTGTGTATTCCTGTTACTGTATTTGTTATGTATTTGTCAGATCAGAAATTCATTGAATAAACCAGTGTTTAAACCATAAAGAGCCCCCGTTGGGGTGACGGGGGTTTCAGTATAAATAGTATCCCCACTTTCTGGAAATTTAGTGCTTTAATTCCCACTGTCGCTGTCTTTCTCATTTGCTCTTTGTCATTCCTGCTCTGTTCTATCAATCTGCTATACCATCTTCTTCTTCGCTAGACCAGTCACCTACCTTTTTTCTTGAAAACTCTTCCGGTGTGACATCGTAATAGTTCCAAGTATCTTATGTGGGCTGGGAGCATTCTGATTGGTCGACGCATTACAAAATTCGACGCATGCGCACAGTGCTATTGTAGTCTTAGTAAGGATTAGGGTTAGGGTTATGGTTGGAGTTAGGGTTAGGGGTTAGGGTTAGGGTTAGAGTTACTCTAGGGTTACGACGCCTAAGAACATCGTGAAAAAGCCGGCCCGACTTGACCTGGCGCATGCTCAAAGGCGCCCGGCTAAAATAAGACACGCGGAACTCTGACGACGTGACACCGGGACAAGACTCCTTATTTGTGTATGAGGTCTGTTGGATCAGCTTGGGAATATTGGACGCTTTCTGCCAGGTGGTCACTAGGGCTTCCTATGATGTTATTATTTAGCAATGTAGGCATTTTATATGTATGTGTTTTGTTGATATTTTATAATGATGTTTGTATTCTATTTTGTTTTTGTAAACGGGGGTTCGATAAATTAGAGTACAGCCTCAGTGTCCCCTGCGTGGGATGTCTTTATTGTAAAGTGACTGGCTGGTGGAGAGCTTTCAGTTTTACCACTAGGGTTGTTTCAGCAGATCTTTTATGCGGATCAGGGGTTGTCCGGTCGTGATTTGGCTCGGAAGAGTCCGCTGGACCTAAAGCAATAATCATGTCATATAATGTAATGTACACCATGAAGGGGTTTGAAGTTAAAGTGAAGCATCTTTGAATATTACTCCTCAGATTTTGTCATCTAGGGGGAAACAAATTTGAATGACAGAACAGATCTATCTCCCCTACTCTGCTGCCAGCGGTTTAAGATTGTGGAATTATGCCATAGATAAGTTGGTCATCTCGCTGCGTTCGTCACTTCTTTATTTCTATAAACTTTCCTCTCTCACGCTTTATTTTATTCATTTCATCGCTCTTATATAGCGCTTTTCCAGCTCAAGAGCTGCTCAAGGCGCTGGTCGATACAGGATCCAACTCAAGCCGCCCGAGGCGCCTACCTGCAACCTTTGGGCGGATAGTCCGACTCCCAGACGACTGAGCACAATCCTGGGCGACCGGGGATGGGGAGAAGGGACCTAGTGCGTGCGTGATGGTTATATTTGTGTAGCCGGCTCTCACCAGATTAGAACATGAGCGTCAGGATCTTTAAGGTACATGCATGGAATTCCTGCGTGACACTTCTGTTCGTATCTTCCCTCGCTTCCTTCTCTCCTGCTGCATCCCTTCATTCCTCTACCACCCCACCCCCCTACCCACCGCCAACCCTTCCCGCTGATCTACCGTCATCCCATTTCCTTCCAATTCGCACCTTTGTCCAGTCCAGACCTGTTTCCTTGTCCTTCCATTTTGTCACTTTCAGTAAACCATTTTGAGTCAACCCTTTTCCTCGCATCGTCATCCTCTATTCCTTTTGGAAACTGCGGACAGAGAATTTAATTACGAAAGCAAAAAAGAAAGACCCATTTTGTAGGCCTATAACTCTTTCCAACAACCAGTCTCGTTATTTTCATTGCAGGTTTTAGTGCAGCAGAGACGGGCAATGGAAGAGCAGTTTGAGGACAATGACGAAAGTCAGTCATAGGCGGAGGATGAAGGAAGTCTCCCCTTGTCGGCGTTATTTACAATTAAGGTACTGCGGTCCTGAGGGAACAAAAATGGGGGACAATTCTCGCTGCCGAAAATGAAGTTCCCTCTCCCAACCATCTGTGGCCCCCGAAGCTCCAGCAAAGCCATTCTGACCCCGAAGGGACTCAAAAGCTAGTCGCAGAATAATAATGAAGTATTCTAGGCGAAGAAACCCTCCAGATAACGGCTGGCTGCAGCGATCGCAGACGCATGCGCACACAAAAGAAAACGGAGGAGTTGTGCCCCTCACTGGTGAAAGAATAGTCCGGAAGTGACGACAATTGGCAACAAAATGGACAACACTGGCGCCCCTTACAGCAGCCCCTCAAGGGACAACACCACTCTCCTGAAAGTTCACAATTATGTCACAGTGGAATGAGAGGATTAACGGTCTCAACGGAACAACGGAGACTTGAACCAGAATCCTGGGGAATCCTATCCTATCCTATCCTATCCCGAAACTTGAAAGTCTTTATCTGTCCTCAGCAACACCTAATGGCTTCGCTCATTGCCAAGCCAGTCCATTCTCGAATGTTGTCATCCCACCTCTTTTTCTGCCTCCATCTTCTTATGCATCCTAGCACCGTGCCTTGAAGGATGGTCTATGCAAGTACTGATGCTCTGGTGACGTGGCAATACCATCGCAGTTTCCGTTTCTTCACCACTGTGAACAGCATGCCATCGTGTTGTCAAATGGCTTGTGTTATAGTCTGTCGTACTTCGCCGTTGGTGATGTACTGGGTATAGGAAATGCCGAGGAGTCTTCTGTAGCACCTCATCTCCAGCTGCTCGAGTTCTTGTTGCTCTCCAGCCGATCCATCAATGTCTTCCGAAAAACGGAGGTTGGAGATTGCTCTACCCCCTATGCTGACTGTGCATTCATGGGGAATCGCGCGTTACTAAACAGTTTAATATGGAGAGGGAGGGGGCAGAGGATAAGATATCCACAGTTAAGATCTACCCACAAGTGCGTGCACATTTTCATACAGAATCACTTTAATTTAATAGACCCACATATATCTACAAGTAATACAAGAGATAGACGTGCAGCACTAAGGGAACTCCCCTGCCCCCACCATGGAGGTACCGTTTCTGAATAAATAGTATCCCCACTTTCTGGAAATGTATTGCTTTAAATTCCCACTATCGCTGTCTTTCTCCTTTGTTCTTTCTCATTCCTACTTGTGTTCTATCAATCTACTATACTATCTTCTTCTTCGCTAGACCAGTCACCTACCTTTTTTCTTGAAAACTCTTCCAAAACTCCTCATTTGTGTATGATGTCTGTTGGGTCAGCTTAGGAATATTGGACGCTTTCTACCAAACGGCCACTAGGGCTTCTTATGGATATTATTATTTACCAATGTGGACTTTTTATATGTATGTGTTTTGTTAATATTTTATAATGGTGTTACTGTTTATATTCCTTTTTGTTTTTGTTAAAGGGGTTCGATAAATTAGAGTATAGCCTCAGCGTCCCCTGCGTGGGATGCCTTTATTGTAAAGTGATTGGCTGGTGGAGTGCCTTTAGTGTTACCACTAGGGTTATTTCAGCAGATCTTTTATACAGATCAAGGGTTAGTCTTCTTTCATTCAAGTTGTGGTCCTGATACGGCTCTTTAGCTAAACTCGTCTTCAGCCTGGCAAAACACAAAACCTTTGGTCAATATGCGAAAAATACCCGTTTATCATCATTATGTATTCGCGCGAAAAGGTGACAGTTTGTAAGCCTAATTTAAAATTTAAATTATGAAAACAATGAACTGGACTTCAAAGCCCTTGAACTTCTGAAAACCTAACGAGCGTTCTGTGTTTCTCTCAGCTTTGAAATATGATCAACACAACGCTTTTGTAATCATGGCGGCATTCAAAATAATCTGCTGGTAGATCCGGGTATCTGTGACCGGATATGACGTCATGCAAACGTTTGACGTGGGGCCATCAGCAAATGAGATTTCGAGATGATGTATCAGCCACGTGACACCTTTATCATCTCTTTTTGTGGAGTGTGGGTGTGCGTGTGTGCACGTGTATTTATGTCAAAGTGGTAACTCGACTTTGTTTTTTTGGTCAGAAATGGGGTCTTTTGCTCGGACCCCACTTTTTTCCAGGGCCCCACTTTTTCAAAAGTGCGCGGGAGTGCTGTTTTAGTGCATAGGAGTGCAGTTGTAGTGCATGAGAGTGTTTTAAGTACAGAGGAGTGCACTATCCGGGACGGAGAAAATCCAGTCAATTTTCGGAAAAATTTTGAAGAAAGTTCGACCTATTTCGTCGCTCCTAGGAGACGAACTAGGTCAACTATTTTGACGAAAAGAGCCAATTTTGACTTAGATTCTTACATTTTTAGAAGAAGTTTGCGTTCTTTCCGTCAAAAAATCACTTTCCGATTCCTACATTCTAAAGAAACCTTAGTTTTGATCGAATACAGCCTTGTGTGTGTGTGTGTGTGTGTGTGTGTGTGTATGTGTGTGTGTGTGTATAATGCGTGTAGGCCTATGTGGTGTGTGTTGCGTGTATATCAGAGTGTGTGAGCGTTCGTGCATTTTGTATGTGTGTGTGTGAGAGAGAGAAATATAGATAGATAGATAGATAGATAGATAGATAGATAGATAGATAGATAGATAGATAGATAGATAGATAGATAGATAGATAGATAGATAGATAGATAGATAGATAGATAGATAGATAGATAGATAGATAGATAGACACACATCTTTGTGTTTGTGTATGTGTGTTTGTGCGTGTGCATGTGTGTGTGTGTGCTTGAAGCAGGAAAAATAATTTATTGATGAAGTCCTGGAACCGGATGAGGTATGATCAGCGAGATCTGAGAAAACCTTTCGAGCGAATTCGTCATGCTCTGGCATTAAGGCTGTTGTGTGCAGTTCTAGATTACAAATGCAAAACGGTTTCTGGCAACAAATCTGCCAGAAAGAATCTGTTAAAAACATTCATGTCATTTTGTCGTTTGAAGTGTTTGAAACAGTTAAGCCGCTTTTGCTAACACTGTTAGCCCAGCGCTGAAATGTGTGGCCACGTCTGCATGTTTACACCACTACGCGCTTCGCACGATGACCACAAAACAGCGTCACTCGGCACGCGTACCACGTGAGTTTTTTTCTCGCGCAACCAGGTTGCTGTTATAAGTTGGCTTAAAGTTAGTTGTTAAATATGTTTCCTTGCGAGTATGTGTGTGTGTGTCACTGTGTGTGTGTTTGAGAGAATGAGGGAGAGAGAGAGAGAGAGAGAGAGAGAGAGAGAGAGAGAGAGAGAGAGAGAGAGAGAGAGAGCGTGCGAGCGCATAGAGAGCAAGCTTTAAGTTTTGCTTTGCGCTTTGGAAAATAAAATCTTCTTCTTCTTCTTCTTCTTCTTCTTCTTCTTCTTCTTCTTCTTCTTCTTCTTCTTCTTCTTCTTCTTCTTCTTCTTAGTAGTAGTAGTAATAGTAGTAGTAGTAGTTGTAGTGGTAGTAGTAGTAGAAGTAGTAGTGTTATTATTATTATTATTATTATTATTATTATTATTATCATCATCATCATCATCATCATCATCATCATCATCATCATCATCATCATCATCATCATCATCATCATCATCATCATTATTATGATTATGTTAGTTATGATGAGTAGTAGAATGAAGAGTGGTAGGAGAAGGCAAGGATACGGAGGAGGAGGAGGAGGAGGAGGAGGAGGAGGAGGAGGAAGTGTACGCCTTACATGTAAATAGATTGAGAGAAGAAGATGAACAGGACTAGATCATTAGGCCTACTAGTAGTTAAGTTATTCATTAACTGAATTTTTAACCAGACTGTTCAAACTTCGTTTTGTTCAAGTCACACTGCAGACTACTACTACGGCCTATGATTTAGCAGTGTAGCAATGTCCTGCGGGGAAGGATGCTGGTCATCTCAAGAAAAGACTGTTCTTAACAGGTTAGTTTCGAGCGCGACCACATGGGCGCGCGCTCGCGCATTTTAATGAGAGACGAGAGGATAGGAGGAGAGAGGAGAGGGGGAGAGGGGATGGGTAAGAGAGAGGGAGATGGAGGGAGAGACAGACAGACAGACAGACAGATAGACAGAGAAACAGAGGAATGGAGTGGTGAGAGGGAAAGAGGCAAGCTTCATTGAATGCGAGTTTCTCGGATCAGAATGGCAACCAAGGGTAGAGTACGGCTTTCTTTCCATAATTATTATACTTTAACAAAATCAGTTTGCGAACTTCTAAATGTGTGGGAATGTCATTAAAAAAACCACCAGAACGACGACGCTAAAGGGTTTGTCAAGACCGGCGATGTGATGGTGCTAATAACCATTGGTCTGTTAAACTTTAACGGAATCCGTAGGATTGTCCACAAGAAACCGTTGAACAGCGGTCACGAAGAAGAAATGAAGCAGATTCTAACCCCGTGTCTGATTAGCTGGTCTTTCTGCCTCATTGAAGATCCCCCAACCCACTCCATCCAGTTTCTCACCAGCCTGTAAGCTTAATGCTCGCACGTCTTCGCCAATAACGCTTTAAGCGCTATAGTCCGTCTTTATCCTGAAGAAAGATTACTATACTATACTATACTATACTATACTATACTATACTATACTATACTATACTATACTATACTATACTATACTATACTATACTATACTATACTATACTATACTATACTATACTATACTATACTATACTATACTATACTATACTCCCGTGGGGGTGCCGGGGGTTTCAGTATAAATAGTATCCCCACTTTCTGGAAATTGAGTGCTTTAAATTCCCACTGCCGCTGTCTTTCTCCTTTCTCATTCCTACTCTGTTCTACCAATCTACTATACTATCTTCTTCTTCGCTAGACCAGTCACCTACCTTTTTTTCTTGAAAACTCTTCCAGGACAAAACTCCTCATTTGTGTGTGAGGTCTGTTGAATCAGCTTGGAAATATTTGATGCCTTCTGCCAGGTGGTCACTGGGGCTTCCTATGATGTTATTATTTGGCAATGTAGGCATTTTATATGTACGTGTTTTGTTGATATTTTATAAAGATGTTTATATTCTATTTTGTTTTTGTAAACGGGGGTTCGATAAATTAGAGTATAGCATCAACATCCCCTGCGTTTTTATTGTAAAGTGACAGGCTTGTGGAGTGCCTTCAGTGTTGCCACTAGGGTTGTGTCGGCAGATCTTTTGTGCGGATCAGGGGTGAGTCCTCTTTCAGCGAAGTTCTGGTCTTGATTTTGTGGTCCTGATTCGGTTATACTGGTCCTGATTGGGCTCGGAAGAGTCCGCTGGACCTAAAGCAATAATCATGTAATGTAATACTATACTATACTATACTATACTATACTATACTATACTATACTATACTATACTATACTATACTATACTATACTATACTATACTATACTATACTATACTATACTATACTATACTATACTATACTATGCTATGCTATGCTATGCTATGCTATACTCTGCTATACTATGCTGTTATTCTATGCTCTGCTTTGCTATACTATACAAAGAAAGGGCTATATTGAACAACCAGCATCATGGACTTTAAGTATTATTATTAGAATATGAATAAGACTTGGCCATTGAACGGGAAACATTGATGAGTTATTTCCTTATTTATTATTACTTCTAGAGCCTTGCAAGAAGCAGAATGGCTATTCATAGCCACTGACAGAATCATTGGAACATTTTAATAGGATAAAGGTTTTAAGCTGACATAAGCCTAGCAGTACTCCCCAACTGTCCTAGACTACAATTAGTTACTTAGTGAAAGAGAGCTAGAGTAGCAAGAGGAGGAGAAGGAGGAGGAGACAGAGAGAGAGAGAGACAGACAGACAGAGGGGTGGGGGAGGGGGTAGGGCGGGAGAGGGAGAGTATAAGGGATGGCGTTGAAAAAATTTAAGCGTCTTGAGTTCTATGGAGAAATCAGACGCATTATGCATGTTTGCTATACTTGTTCATTATGCATGTTCCTTATGATTATGATTATTATGATTATGAGTATTATGGTGCTGCTGCTGCTGCCGCTGTTGCTGCTGCTGCTGATGATGATTGTTGTTGTAGTTTTTTTGTTTTTGTTTTTTTGGTTGCAGTTTATTATCCCTTTTTTATCGGGAAACTCTGGGCGTAGTCGCAGCCTGTGGCGCGCCCAAACCAAACCTACCTAACATCATTTTGTGATTTTTGAAATTTTGCTGGGGGAGCAAACCGGAGTACCCGGAGAAAACCCCCGAGACGTTGCCCGAGCCGAAAGTAAATAATATTCGGAGAAACATAACGCCCAGATGCTGGATCGAACCCACACCTGTCAGGCGCCATTGGTTTCTGGCTTGTGGACAAGGCAAGTTAGTCCCGCCTTAGCCCACTTGGTCACAACGCTCGCGTTGTTGTTATCATAATTTCAAAAACATAACTAAGGCAGGTTGGGTTTGGGTGCGCCACAGGCTGCGATTACGCCTTCCGCAAGAGAGGTGGACCACAATTTTCCGATAATAAGTGACAAAAAAGTATCAAAAGCAACAACAACAAAAAAAGTCAGAAATCAGACATTTTAAAAAATCGTAAGGTAGGTGTGAAGGTAAACTCGTGGAGCTTTAGGTGTAATGTGATTGAATCGTCAGTGTGTCGCTACTGGCCGCATGGAAACATTCTACTATTGGGTGTGTGTGGGTGTGGGTGGGTTGTTTTTTTCCTCAATGTTATGTTATTATTCCATTGCTGTCACTGTGTTTCTCGCCATTATAAAATCCTGTCTTGTCTTGCAAAGCGACAATCCACTTTTTTTTTCTTCTGAAAAATAAAGAATGCATTGACTTGACTTGACTACTGGAAATCTCAAACTCATGTGCCTTTTTCCGCAGCGAATTGTCGCTCCTCTGCCAATTAGTAGAATGCCAAAACATTAATGAAAGAAACCAAAATATACAAATAAAAAATAGATAAAAATAAATAAATAAATAAATAAATAAATAAATAAATAAATAAATAAATAAATAAAAGACATTTTGAGTGAAAACACAGGAATACGAGCGAAAGATTCGACGGCAGACATTTTGTTGTTGTTGTTGGATGGAAGTATGCTCAACGTTTCAAGCACTATCTTCAGGGGGGTTTGATCACAGAAGCGGAAGGGAGGTAATCACATCGGCACCGTGCATTTTAATTACCTCCCTTGGTGAAGGGAGACAACGCAGGTTTAATTGTTGAATTGGGTGGTCGTTCTTCGTTGGCTGTTGACAATTTGGGAAAATTCCCCTTGGTTCCTTGCTTTGATCATGAACTCCGAATTTGTAAAGGCTGAATCAGTGAATGCTTGGCGCATTTAACTGTAATTTATTATTGGAAAAAAATTAGTAGTAGTAGTAGTAGTAGTAGTAGTAGTAGCAGTAGTAGTAGCAGTAGCAGTAGCAGTAGTAGTGGTTGTTGTAGTAGTTGTAGTAATAGTTGTAGTAGCAGCAGCAACAACAACAGCCGCAGTGTCGATAGTAAAAATAATAGCTTTAATAGTGTTGTTATTGTGTTATTGTTAATGTTGTTGTTGTTGTTGTTGTTGTTGTTCATGTTATTGTTTATAAAGTTCTAATTTCCTTTTTGTTTTGATGTTGGAGGCGAACAATACTTATTATTTCACTAAAGACCCCTCTAAGTCGTGGTACTTAAAGAACAATCACTACAAAGCCAATGAGCGAGCGTTGTGGCCAAGTGGGCTAAGGCGGGACTAACTTGCATTGTCCACAGGCCAGAAACCAATGGCGCCTGATGTGGGTGTGGGTTCGATCCAGCATATGGGCGTTATGTTTCTCCGAATATTATTTACTTTCGACTCGGGCAACGTCTCGGGGGTTTTCTCCGGGTAATCCGGTTTGCTCCCCCCAGCAAATTTTCAAAATCACAACTAATGTTAGGTAGGTTGGGTTTGGGCGCGCCACAGGCTGTGACTACGCCTTCCCCAGGGGAGGCGGTCCAGAATTTCCCTATGGAAAAAGGGACAATAAGGTAAATAAAATAAAATTTAAAAAAAATAGACTTCCCGTTTGCTTTGTAATCCTTAGAACGGTCTCTTGCGTCTAGTCTGCGTCTGCTTCCCGTCACTTTGTACAATTGAACTGGTTTCCATCTTTCTGGGTTCTAGTCTCCATCTTCAGCTAGTGTCGTCTATCACTTTAAAAAAAATCTAATCTTGTAATCTAATCTGAATGGGAAGAGCCCTTTCCGTCCCTCATCGCTGTTCTGGGACCCGAGCATTCACAATGGAAGCGGGCCACCAACCAACATGACTGTGATGGCTGGATCCGAGTGGCCGGTCACGCCTGAGTTGAGCCGCCCTCAGTCCTTGTCTCACACGTCATAAAATGCTTCCTTTGGATCCCCCTCAACTCCATCCTCCCCATCCTCACCCCTTCCCCCACACACACTCCCACACGCCACTATTCCTCTTCCCCTTCCGACCCATTCCCACCCCAAATCCTCACACACAGAGTTCCAGTCCCGCTCTCCTCCTCTCTTCCTCCCCTCCCCCCCCCCCCTGCCACACACACCTTGATAGCCACGCTCCTTTCTTCTCTGTTTATGAATTTTATATATGGGTATTTGTGCTATACAAGACGACCTCGCCGTCGTCGTCGTCGTCGTCATCATCATCATCATCATCATCATCATCATCATCATCGTCATCATTACTCTTATTGGTAGGAGAAGGACATGTGACAAAGATTATGTTCTTTCTCTCTCTCTCTTTCTCTCTTTCTTTTACTCTCTCTCTCTCTCTCTCTCTCTCTCTCTCTCTCTCTCTCTCTCTCTCTCTCTCTCTCTCTCTCTCTCTCTCTCTGGAGTTCGCTGTCGACCTTCGTAGAGTGAGGACGTGTCTGGGTAGAGCTCTCGCAACATTACACAGTGATCATTGTTATTGCCTTGGAATTGTTTTCTTTTCTCAGTTGTTGTGTATCGACTTGTCTGCTGTGGATATTTGAAAGGAGAAAGTGTAGCTTCGTTTGCGTTTTGGACGGAGGACTTTCATCTTGCGGCAGATAATGGCAAGTTTATTTGTGGTTTCATTGATGGCCAGTGATCATTGATTGTAAAGTAGACATTAATATTGTGCAACGGTTTGTTGATTTCACAGGCCTAGGGTGGTGAAAATTTGCTGTGGACTCTCCCCCCCTCGATCCCTCCCCCCCCTCGATCCTTCCCCTTACCCAACATTTGATCAAGAAATATTTTGGAAAACTGAGAACTGAACTCACGAATTCATCTAATTGATTTAGCAAGTGTTTGCATTTCATGACAAAATGCCCGTGCATAACGAATGTTTTCGTGTGACGTGCGGTGGGTTTGTCAGCCTGTTCAATCGCTTTATGGAAAAAAGGGTGATCTTAGCAAATGAAATGAGATGCAGAGTGATCACTCCTCGCAACAGACTAGAAACCACTTTATTTGCTTTTGTTTTATTCTACCTCATCTCCTTTGGCTCTGGCGAGTTGAAACAGGTCCCAAGTGGTTGCTCATACCTTATGACTGTCAGCAGTGACATTTACACTTTCAAAGAAAACGTCCACACATTTGCTACATTTCATATTGGACAGACTACAGCAGCCACGCCAGCATCCTTGAACACGAACACACTTTTACTGCGTTGTGGCGATATTGAGAGCAACCCTGGTCCTACTACAACGAGTATCATGGAAGAAGTTGTACGCAGTTTAGAGAGTAAGATGGACAAGCAGTCAGAACTTGTGCACGGCAAGTTGAATCAGTTGATTGAAATGAGCAACGCAACTAGGCATCTCAGTGAGCAACTGCAGTTAAAGCTTTCATCGGTTGAAGCGAAGTTAACTGCGCAGACGGAGAAACTTCAAGTTGAAATAGACCAGACACGTAGAGCGCAGGACGATCTTGCTGATAAGGTGAATCAGTTGGAGTCGAGATTGGAGGGACAAGATAGACAATCGAGAAAATCAAACGTTTTAATCTACGGTTTATACGAACATGTGACCGAGGGCTTCGACATATCACAATCAGTCGTGGACACTCTTCAAGAGCATTACCAAGAGAGAGGCTGGAGCGTGTTCGACATTGAAAGAGCACACAGACTTGGTTCTAGACGTGAACGAAACTCACATAACGACAAACCCAGACCAGTGTTTGTCAAATTTGTATGTTGGAGGGACGCAATGTTGGTGATGCAGGATTCCACAGGAAGAGAGAGGCTGCGTGAAGCAGGGCTGCGTGTTGGACCAGACATGACCAAGCTACAACGTGATGAAGTTTCTGGCTACAGACAACGTGGTATGCACGCTTACTACTCTAAAGGCAAGCTGGTGGTGACCAAGTCAAGACAACACAACAGTTTGAAGCGTGCACAGAGTTCTGATGAACCCCTCCATTCCCTCACCCACATCTCCCACTCCCAAGAACACCGAATACCCGATTTGTCTCACTACCCCTACCACCCCACCCCCACCCCTCAACCCCGTATGGAGAAACGGCTGTCTGATACCCCCTGTATGGAGGAACGGCTGTCTGGTACCATGGCAACAGTGTCCGAAACGAATGTGTCCGCAGGTCGGGCTGATATCTCCACATTGACGACCTGGAACGGCAGTGCTGCAGTCGGCGAACATGCAACAGATGACGTCGTGGATGGCGCGACTTCCGCTGATGTGACAGACAAGGAAATCAGTCAAGATTTGGACCAACGTGCTGCTAAGGCAGCTTGCAGCCCGGCACTATCACTAATTGGGAGAGGATCCCTAGGTGGTGTGCCTGGGGGGTCCGCTGGTCGATGCAGACGGCAAAGTGACTGTGACGGACGTGGTGGTCTACGGGGCGGGTCTCAACCCCGACTGTCTTCTATGGCGACAAGGAACCGCTCCAAGAAACAGAGCACGATCGACGTCGGCTGGCATCGAGGCAACAGATAGGGGTCAGGCCAAGGTCCATCACATGTTGTGGGTATTGTTAATGATAGTTATATTACTTATAGTGACAGTGGTAACAAAGATGGTTATGAAAATCTCAATGATGATGATGACCATGTCGTTGATAACGCCATTCTGATTAATGAAAATGAAAATGATTTTGATAACGAAAATAACATATTGAATGATTCTTTTAATTGTTGCAACAGTGCTAACTATCTTTTAAATAACTCTTTGTCTTTTATTACTTGTAATATTGAAGGTTTACGTAGCATTACAAATGAGTGTGATTTTGTGTCCCTGGTCAGTAAGTACGACATTGCCTTCATTACTGAAACGTTTACCAAGACAATTCCTCAATCATTATTTTCGTCACATAAAGTATTTGACTCTGCTGGCATTAAAATAAATGACAACGTACATGGACGTCTCTCGGGTGGGGTGGGGTTTCTTGTGAAAAATACTTACTGTCAGTTTGTAGAGAGAATATTTACAGAACTTGACAACTTTGTAATCTTGAAGTTATCCCAACATCTTTTGAAAACAACAACAGATTGTATTTTAATAGGCTGTTATTTGCCTCCTGAGAACTCGCCTTACTATGAAGAGACTGATATTTACAATGGAGTGACGCTACTTGAAGATTGCCTGCTTGAGATTGTAAGAGAATACGATGATTTACCTCTAATATTATGTGGCGATTTTAATGCAAGAACGGGTTCTTCGCAAGCCAGCACGAGAGACCCTGTTGATAACATTTATGAAATTATGGACAAACAAGATGATTATTTTGATATTGATATTAATACAAGAAGAATTTCATCTGACCAAACCACTAACGCTTTTGGTCGTCTCTTGCTGGCCGTTTGTGAGGAGTTCCAACTCTGTATATTGAATGGAATTGTGTCGAGAGCATTTTCCGGAAGTTTTACCTATGTTACTCGAAATGGCTCAAGTGTACTTGATTATTTCATTGTATCTCATTCACTTTTAGCCAATTGTCAGATGTTGAATATTTTACCTGTCATAGAATCAAAACACGCTATTGTAGAGTTTGGTTTTACAACACATGACTTTGATATCCAAGCCAAACACAATAAGGTTTCCTCTAAGATAATCAAATATATTTGGAATGACGACAGCAAAGATACATTTGTAGATATAATGCGTTCTGACGCAGTGAATGTTAAATTGACAGAGGCAATGGAGCTGATTGACACTGATGTTGACCTTGCTCTATCCAAATTTAACGACTGCTTCATGCTTGCTGGCGAGTGCATGAAACGTACACAGACAGCGGGGACGGAGAGAGTCAAGGTGTGGTTTGACCTAGAGTGCAGAGAAAGCCGTCAACATTTAAGGAGTCAGTTGAGAAAGTTTCACAGGTCCAATAGTGACGCAGATCGATTTTCTTACGCTGAGAAACGAAGACAGTATAAAGAACTAATTCGAAATAAGAAACGAGCACACACAGAATCAATTATTAACACATTGAATAACTTATCAAATGATCCACGGAAATTCTGGGACACGTTGCGGTCCTTGCGTAGGAAAGGTTCAGCAGCATGTAATAGCATTTCAATTGAACAATGGCATGAACATTTTTATAACGTATTTAATTCTGATGTCAGTTTTGAGCATTGCAATGCAGCTGTTGATTTTGATTCAGAAAATGATGCAAATCCTTTTGATTGTGAGTACATAAATTCTCCTATTACACGTTGTGAAATTCAATCTGCTATCAAAGTACTCAAAAATAAAAAAGCGGCTGGCCCAGATGGCCTGATTGGCGAATTCTATAAACAAAGCTTGGACGAAATTTTGCCATTTCTTGCTAAATTTTTTAATCATTTGTTTGACAATGGTCTGTTTCCTGATAAATGGACTATGTCTCTTTTGCAACCATTACATAAAAAGGGCGATGTCACGGTACCTGATAATTACAGAGGGATTTCCCTTCTTGATATTAGCAGTAAATTGTATAGTTATATTTTAAATAAACGTATTTCAGATTGGATTGAAGAAAACAATGTCGTTGGAGAAGAGCAGGCTGGTTTCAGGAAGGAACATAGTACTGCTGACCACATATTTACTCTGTTGGCTCTGGTTCAGAAACAATTATTAAGACACAGAAAACTTTATGTAGCCTTCATAGACTTTCGGAAGGCTTTCGATTCCATTAGTAGAGAGAAGCTTTGGAAGGTTCTATACACATCAGGTTTGAATGGTAAATTAGCAAAAGCAATACAAAGCATGTACAATGTTGTTAAAGCACGTGTTCGTGCTGGTGCAGACCTGTCTGATGAGTTTATGTGTCCACAGGGACTGAAGCAGGGAGAAGTATGTTCTCCTGTACTGTTTTCCCTTTTTATTAATGAACTGACGAAAGATATTGTACATCATGGTAAACACGGGATCCAATTACCCCCAGAACTCATTGAATTGTTTATTTTGCTTTTTGCTGACGATGTAGTGTTGTTTTCTGATACTATAGTTGGGCTGCAAAATCAGCTGAATGTTCTTTGTGAAAGTGCAAAACGACTGGGTCTTGTTGTTAACTTGGACAAATCGAATATTATTGTATTCCGTAATGGAGGATTTTTGGGCGAGAGAGAACAGTGGTTTTTTGATGGACGAGTTTTGAAAATTGTTAATATGTACAAATATTTAGGGATTTTTATGTCTACCAAATTAACATTTTCCTATACTTTTAAGGATTTAGCTGAACGAGCAAGGAAGGGCGTTTCAGCCATCATGAAGTTACTTTGGTCACTTGGAGAATTTTCACCCAAAGTCTTTTTTACACTTTTTGATTCACAAATTCAGCCAATTTTAACATACGGATCAGAAATATGGGGTTTAACTGCTGACCAGGAATGTATTGAAAGGGTTCACTTGTCAGCAATAAAACGTTTTCTGGGAGTTAGCACCAAATCTCCAAGACACTTGATATATGGTGAAACAGGGCGATATCCCTTGCATGTTATGACATACACAAGATGTGTGAAATTTTGGCTTAGACTGACTATGCTTGGAAATCACAGATTTTCGAAGAAAGCATACAATATGTTACTGTATCTGCAGCAACAGAATTATACTACATGGGCTTGCAAAGTTCGAAACGTATTGTTCAGGTTTGGTTTTGGAGTTGTCTGGGAAACACAGGGTGTTGGAAATGTAAAACTGTTTATTTTTGAATTTAAACAAAGACTTGTTGATTGCTTTAAACAAGATTGGAGTTCTGCGCTAGACGACCATGCTTTTTACTATGTATATTCCTGTTTCAAACGTGAAGTGGTTTGCGGTGAATACTTAAATTTAATTAGAAATATTGCAGTAAGGAAAGCAATTATTAGGTTTAGAATTGGAATGTCACCGTTGAATGCACACTTTGTTGAATTTAGAAAGGATCGTCTAATAGATGTTAATTGTCCTTTTTGTCCAAATGTTCAAGAGACTGAAATGCATATGTTACTGGTTTGTCCCAAATACACAGACATTCGGGATGATCTTATTCCGTTGAAGTTTACAAGGCAGCCATGTTTATCCAGATTTGTACTGCTTATGTCAAGCCAAAATCAAACAATTATTAGAAATGTTGCGTACTTTATTTACAAAGCAATTGCTATTAGAAAGAAAAATTTACACTGAATGTGTTTTTAACTGCAATGTTGTATGTTATCGAAATTTACCTTCATGCGTGATATGATGCGAATGCTTTTTCGAAACATTTTTTTATGAAACTTGTAAATGATATGTATTTAATATTGTCCTTTTATTTTAAAGATTATTTAAAGATTATTTTATATTGTATGTGATGCCTACCATTGTGATGGGCTGGTGGCCTTAACAATTAAATCTCAAAGTGTCAAAGTGTCTCTCTCTCTCTCTCTCTCTCTCTCTCTCTCTCTTCCTCCCTCTTTTTTTACACCCCTTCTCTGCGCTCTCTCTCTCCCCACTTTCTATCTCTCTCTTTCTCTCCCTCCCTCTCTCCCTTTCCCCATCTCTCTCTACTCTCTCTATATCCCCCCCCTCCCTCCTTCTGCGGTGTCTCTCTCCCCACCCTCTCTCTCTCTCTGCAGGCCCTTACGGACGGGAGCGGTTGTCATCGCTGACTGCACACTGAGAGTTACGATGCTTTCATTGCAATGAGCGAGGTCCTTGAGGTCACACCCACGCACACGCACACGCCCACACACACACACACCCACACACACACACATACACACACACACACCCACGCCCACACACACACCCTACAGGGACATTGTTGTCTTCTCCCCATAACAATGTCTCTACACTCAACATAATGAGCGTCAACAATTGTCGCTGAATTCTTTCCTTGGTAGTAGAATTGAATGTGTTGACTTCTGATTTCATCTCAGAGCTGTGAAACTGGAACACGGATCTTAAGTCTTCTTATATCTTGTCAGTTAAGAAGGCTGTCGCAGTGTCAGGGGACGCGCTGCTCCCGTCAGTGCAAAGTAAAATCAGAGATAAGCTGTTTGCTACCACTATAAGGACACAATACCTTTTGTTTTATAAATGCGGTTCACGAAAGTTCTAAGCCATGGACAATAGGGAGTTACTTCTCAACCACCTTTCAAATCCTGTTTCAGACCCATTTTCTTACCGTTTTCCAAGCGCAACAGAGGAAATACAATGTCCAGTTTTAGTTGCAATACAGTATATAGAATGTGTTTTCGATTTCTGATATACAGTAATTCTTTGGCTTTGTGACAACGACAGGGTTCTTCTTTCTGTCCTCTTCTTTCATTCCTTTTTGAAGCACAGTAGAGAAAATATAAAAGAGGGGTTAGGGTTAGGGTTAGCAAAGGGGTGTCGGATAGCGCAGTGGTTGGAGCTCTCGCTACTGTGTCGCACGTTAAGCACCGTCCAGTGCGGTTAGCACTTGGATGGGTGACCGCATAACGTGAAGCGACAAATAACAACGCCCCCAGTTGACTCAACTGTGACTGAGTACCTACTCTCTTAAAGGTGGGGAAGGTAAAGCAGCGAGGGAGAGAGATGGGCATCACCCTCCTTAAGCTGGCCCAAGATAAGTGTGATCTCCAACATCACGCTCCCCTACGGCCACAAGGATATGGGACTACCTTTACCTACCTAGAGAAAATATCATGCCTATTTTTTTTATTTGTAAATGAAAGAATGATCATGTTTTCTAATTCTGATCTCATTCTTTGGGCTTCTGATCACGAGATCTGCTTTCCGGCCCCTTTTTTGCATTCCCTTTTGGAGCGCAATAGAGAAACAAACGTCCATATCTTTTCTTCAGGTCCGATAGCAAAAGAATTAGAAGGGATGTGTTTTCTAATTCTGATGTAATGGGTTAGTTTTCAAGCAGTTTGATGCCTTGTGATCGTCGTCCGGAGCTGTCGACTCATAACAACAAACCGATATCCGTAACGTCACATGAATTATCCATGCCCCTTCAAAGGAAGGCTTCGTGGATTGTGATCTGTGGGGAGGTGGAGTGGGAAAGACGTTGGGGAAGGGTTGTGGATGGGGGCGAGGGGGAGTGAGGGAGAGAGAGGTGAGAGCGAGAGAGGAAAAAAGTGAGGGTGGCTTTAACAACAGGGGATGGGGGATGGCGAATGGGGGATAGTTTATTTTGGGTTGAAAAGGGATAAAGAGTGTTGTTAGTGGGATGAAACCCTATTCCTGTTGCGGACTGACGTCAATGCAAATAAGCACGCACGCATGCATACACAAACAAGCCCGCGTGTTCACCCCCACCCACCCACCCCCACACACGCACACACAAACAAACGATCGCACACATAGTAAATACTACACTGTGATCAAATCTGCGGCAGAAGAAGAAGAAGATGAAGATGATGAGGAAGAGGAGAAGGAGAAGGAAAAGAATGCGGTGAAAGCATAAACCATCGGAAGCATTACTAGCATAGAGGCTGTAAGTCACTAGTTCAGTAGAGACGTTGTCATTGGCTCCCTCCCCAACTCTTTTTGCGTCGTTAAAGGCGCTGACTCGGGTAGCGAGGCAGTGCAGTGTGTGTTCTACGCTCGCCGTGGGCCTACCACTACGTACTACTACGAATGGCACACACCTTCAGGCGGGGTTGCATTCGGGAAAGTGGGTTGGGGGTGAAAAGAGAGAGAGAGAGAGAGAGAGAAAGAAAGAAAGAGAAAGGGAGAGAGAGAGAGAGAGAGAGAGAGAGAGAGAGAGAGAGAGAGAGAGAGAGAGAGAGAGAGGGTGAAAGCAACTTTTGGAAGGTTGCAGTAGCGGCAAGGTGTGGGGGAGGGGGATGAGAGAGAAAGAGAGAGAGAATGAGAGAGAGACAGAGAGAGAAAGAAAGAGAGAGAGAGAGAAGGCTGGAACAGAGCGAAGTTGATGTTGATGCTGCACTGGAATATTTACTGTTGTGTGGAGTAGATTGTAGATTTAGGGTAAGCTGACAGCTTCTACTATAATTATAGTAGAAGCTGTCTGGGGGTAAGTATCTCCACAGTTGCGGACAGTTTTGCGGACCTCGTAGTTCCAAGTGTACATTGCCCGATCGTAACTGCCCGGATGACTGGTTACTATTAACCTAATTTTTCTTTAGTATCTAGTCTATCACCACACAGTTTTCTACATGCCTAGATGTGATTCAATTAGTTACAGGTTACTTTGAAATCAAAATAGTTTTGGATGAACAAAGGGTGGTATGTGGGTGTTGGCTTCCGCGGAATGGGACTGTCATTTTTCCTCATAATTATAAAATTATGGGTTTATTATCTGTCGTAAACTGTTAATTCAGTAAAAATTTCGGATTATACATTCGACTACTACTACTACTACTACTACTACTACTACTACTACTACTACTACTACTACTACTACTACTACTACTACTACTACTACTTCTACTACTACTACTACTACTACTACTACTACCAAGAAGAAGAAGAAGAAGAAGAAGAAGAATGGATGATATATACGCGCTTTTCCCCGAATCACCAATCATGCAAGCTAACATACACGCTCCGATGTTTTACCCATCGCACGCACACACACCAAACACACATTACTCAAACATGTAAAGGCAGGGAGATCGCTATTAGAAGACGGAAAGGGACATCGAATTTTTTATTTTTGAAATGTTAGATTGACTGCATCCAGTACCATAATTGAAAAACCGGTGAAGAATAATTTACAACTAACATAATTTATATTGCAATGTATTTGAAATAAAGTACACTTAAAAAAAAACAAAAACGTTCGTCGATCGCAAAGACGTTAGTAAAAAATTAAATTATCATCATCAATCTATGATAATAACTCTTTTAAAATAATAATAATAATATATTGGCGGAATGGGAGGCGACTGGTTCAAGCTTGGGAGAGAGGTTGTCTACCTTCAATTTGTTGGTTAGACTAGCCTTAGGTGGCTCCTACTGTGCAGAAACCTTTAAAGAGGCCGTTGGGTTATGCAGGACAAGGCGATACGTCGACACGACATTTGTTCTCCCCGGCTGACCATTCGTCTTCTGCTTTTGGTGGTGATCGAGCAGGACTACATTGTCGGCAGCCATTATATGCAAGTCAGTGGCAGCGACTTTGCAGCGAGTGTCGTGGCACTAATAGCCGTCAAACCGGTTTACTACCAACACGCTTCCCCGCCTTGCAAGGCGACTATTTGTATGTCTCTCTCACGAGGGATTAAAAAAAAACAGCTCGGGTTGGGCCGTGTTCTCATGATGGTGATCGAGTGACGGAAGTCAAATACTACAATAATAATAATAATAATAATAATAATAATAATAATAATAATAATAATAATAATAATAATAATAATAATAACAATAACAATAATAATAATAATAATAATAATAATAATAATAATAATAATAATAATAATAATAATAATAATTATTATTATTATTATTATTATTATTATTATTATTATTATTATTATTATTATTATTATTATTATTATTATTATTATTATAACACCTACTACTACTACTACTACTACTACTACTACTACTACTACTACTACTACTACTTACTTACTTACTTAGTAATTGTTTATAAGGTGCAGCGGATTGCAAAGGGCCGAATCAGGACCACAACTTGATTGAAAGAAGACTCAGCCCCGATCTATGACAGTCTACTAGCTAGCGCCAAAAACCGGGAGTTACCATTATCACGAGAAAACTGAAATCAAAACGTGTTCTGTTTAACTTGCAGAGATGCCGGTAATCCTCAGTGTTAATGAAAACTAATCAGTATTTGCCACGCCTTCCTAGCGCCTAAACCTGATAGTTACAAATATCATGAGATCAATACAAAGATCATGGAGTAATTACAATTATCGTCTCATTGTAAATGTCGTTGATATTTGTAATTATTCCATAATATTTGTAATTGTCAGGTTTTGGCGCTAGTAGGCCATCATATATGTGAATTACACACAAAACGTGTTAATTACCATTATTATTGATACATGTAAATGAAAGTTTTGGCGCTATTAAACTGCCTTGGCCAGAATTTAGCATAACGTAAAAATTGTAATTATATGAAGTGAAATTCGTAATTATTATGTGATAATTGAAATTTACGGGTTTGGCGCATTTCCAGGCGAATTGCTAGAGCCAAATCTAAAATTTAAACATGATCACGCGTGTGTATAGATGTAATTTTGAAATGATAATTATAATTATTCCTATTAATATGTCAGCAACAACAAATGATGATGATGATTTATTTATTTAATCGTTCTTATTTAGCGCTTTACCAGCTCAAGAGCTGCTCAAGGCGCTGGCTGATACAGGATCTAACTCAAGCAGCCCGAGACACCCACCCGCCCCTTTGGGCGCATGGTCTAACGCCCGTACAACTGAGCACAATCCTGGGCAGCCAGGGATGGGGGAGAAGGACCTAAGTGCATGCTGGGTGTGTTCTTGTCACCGGCACTCACCCGTCTAGGACATGAGCGTCAGGATCTTTAAAGTCCGTTATGATGGAATGTATGCGACACAGACTAGACCTCGGTTTATACTCTCATCCGAAGGAGTAGGAAACGGGAGTAAAGCGTCTTTCCCAAGGACACAACACAATGCCCCGGCCTGGGCTCGAACCCGGGACCTTCAGATCCACAAGCCAAATCTCTACCATTAGGCCACCGTGCCTCCCATGATATTATTATTATTATTATTTTATTATTATTATTATTATTATTATTATTATTATTATTATTATTATTATTATTATTATTATTATTATTATTATTATTATTATTATTATTATTATTGCTGTTGTTGTTCTTATTATTATTATAACTATTAGCTTCAGAGAAAAGTGCGCCGCCGGACGGACCAAACCAAAGCCAATTTCCTGCCCTCGCATAATGTTTGTTTGTTTCCATAGGTAAAAGGTGGTAAAGGTGGTCCCACAGCCTTGTGGCCGTAGGGGAGCGTGATGTTGGAGATCACACTTATCTTGGGCCAGCGTAATGAGGGCGATGCCCATCTCTCTCCCTCGCTGCTTTACCTTCCCCACCTTTAAGAGAGTAGGTACTCAGTCACAGTTGAGTCAACTCGGGGCGTTGTTATTTGTCGCTTCACGATTTGCGGTCACCCATCCAAGTGCTAACCGCACTGGACGGTGCTTAACTTGCGACACAGTAGCGAGTGCTCCAACCACTGCGCTATCCGACACCCATCCTAATTGTATTTGTCCACCCCTTGGGGTCATGAGCAATCTTGCCACTGTAGATTGTTCTCACCTATAAAGGGAAAAGTGAAAGCCCCAGTTGAAAACCTGTCTTTCCTTTATAGGCATGACCGATTCACTGCGGCAACAGTATCCCCGTTGGAGTGCCGGGGGTTTCAGTATAAATAGTATCCCCACTTTCTGGATATTTAGTGCTTTAAATTCCCACTGTCGCTGTCTTCCTCATTTGCTCTTTCCCATTCCTGCTCTGTCCTATCACTCTGCTATACTATCTTCTTCTTCGCTAGATCAATTACCTACCTTTTTTCTTGAAAACTCTTCCTGGACAAGACTCCTTGTTTGTGTATGAGGTCTGTTGGATCAGCTTGGGAGTATTGGACGCTTTCTGCCGGGTGGTCACTAGGGCTTCCTATGATGTTATTATTTAGCAATATAGGCATTTTATATGTATGTGTTTTGTTGATAATTTATAATGATGTTTGTATTCTATTTTGTTTTTGTAACCGGGGGTTCGAGTAGTTGGGGTAAAGCCTCAGCCGTCCCCTGCGTGGGATGACTTTATTGTAAAGTGACTGGCCGGTGGAGGGCATTCGGTTTTCCCACTAGGGTTGTTTCAGCGGATCTTTTATGCGGATCGGGGGTTGTCCGGTCCTGATTTGGCTCGGAAGAGTCCGCTGGACCTAAAGCAACAATAATCAATCAATCAATTGTATTTGTCAGTAATTATCTGTTTACTGTCCTTGCCTTCCACGGTTGGTACATTTGTATCTGCTTGATTCTTTACTATTATCATTGTTACAATGCTTTGATTTGTATGTGTTATTGTAGGCCTATATTTATTATACCGGCTTAGAGCTGTCAAGGTTAGGCGTTTCAAGATGTTCCTAATAATAATAATATTTTTTAAAGCAATAGTTCCCCAGCTTCACTCGGGAACGACTACAAGAGTACAATTTAACGTCCCCGCACACGGCGACATTACGACTATTATGAATACATTGATTCATAAGGCGCCCAGTTCCCACCGTGCCATTACAGAGCCTCAAGGCCGCCAATCATCTTGACCTCTGCAAAGCGTAATACCTTAGTCTAGATGTCCGCAATTGGGGGATTAATTTGGTACCTTTAGGTGCTTGAATAAGAGAAAATAGAAGCAAGAAAGCACCATAGCGTATAACTGAGACTCGCGAGGGATCTGTCCCGCGCAAGTGATGGAAAGGCGAAATACGCGAGCCTCGGCTGCGCATGCAGTAAAAAAAAAAAAAAAAAAGGAGGGGGAGACTATATAGATGCACCGTAAGGCGCTAGGATAGAAAGTAGGGGTGGGATCGAGAGGGGTGTAGGTAAGGTAGGGTAGGTGTTAAGCTAGCAGGGGGGTGGGGGATAGTTAAGGTGGTGGGAGGGGTGGAGAGCGTGGGAAATCTCGTGTGTGT
>CM072513.1:80394962-80427462 GCA_036898135.1 Oncomelania hupensis
ATTACAGAAAAATATATATTGTAAACTATCAAAGAATAATACACACATTACAGTCCATCCTGCTAATCAGAGAGAGAGAGAGAGAGAGAGAGAGAGAGAGAGAGAGAGAGAGAGAGAGAGAGAGAGAGAGAGAGAGAGAGAGAGAGAGAGAGAGAGAGAGAGAGAGAAAACACACAAATGAGTGGTGATGTTGCGTTGTTAGAGGCAAGTAATGAAATATATCATGCTGAGTGTTTCTCACGGAAATCTCATGACGGTCACAGAAGTGTTGTTGACTGCTCTGGGGCCACTGATACCCCTAACGAGAAAATGAAGAAGAGGAGAAAGAGAATGCGAAGGAAGAAGTAGGAGTAGAAGGAGACGAAGGAACAGACAAAGAAAAAGATAGCGAAAAAGGAATAATAAATAATAATAATAATAATAATAATAATAATAATAATAATAATAATAATAATAATAATAATAATAATAATAATAACAATAATAATAATAATAATAATAATAATAATAATAATAATGATAATAATAATAATAATAATAATAATTAATAATAATATAATAATAATAATAATGATGATGATGATGATGATGATGATGATGATGATGATGATAATAATAATTAATAATATTGATAGGCTAATAATAATAATAATAATAATAATAATAATAATAATAATAATAATAATAATAATAATAATAATAAATAATTAATAATAATAATAATAATATACTAATAAAAATAATGGTGATGATGATGATGATGATGATAATAATAATAATAATAATAATAATAATAATAATAATAATAACAATAATAATAATAATAATAATAATAATAATAATAATAATAATAATAATAATAATAATAATAATAATAATAATAATAATAATAATAATAATAATACGAGAACTTATACCGCGCACATATCTTACCACAAGGTGACTCAAGTCAAAGAAGAAGGCAATAAGGAAGACGAAGTCAAAAAACTCCAACGACACGAATGGGTATATGAATCGACAACAAAGTGATGAAGACGACAATGAGAAGACCGGAAGAACAGGAGGAGATTGAGATAAGGAGAAGAAAAAAAAAAGACTTCAGATCCCCATTCATTAAGGCACTGAAAATAAGGGTACCGTTTTCATTGAGCAGACACCAACATGGTTATGTAAAGCAGTTTACCCTTGGTCTTTGGGCAGGCTTAACAAAATACTTTAGCAGACCACGCTTTCCACCCCCATCCCTCCTCTCAAGAATTAATTAATTTTCTTTTCTTCTGCCGTTTCCCTCTTAGAAATTAACTATTATTTAGAGATTTTGAACTTTGTTGTATAATTGTCATGTGACGTACTAGTTGATCCTTATGTGACGTAGCTAAATTCAGTCTGTGTGTGACATAAGCAGACTTAATAACGTGTCTATCAAGCCTGGGTGTGACCTATGCTGACGTAATAATGTGTCTTATCAATGACGTGGTTTGTAGCTGACGGTAGCCTGATCAGAAGGTGAAGAAACGGAAACTCCGATCCGACGGTATGGCCACGTCACCAGAGCATCAGGCCTTGCAAAGACCATCCTGCAAGGAACGGTGCAAGGAGGCAGAAGAAGGGGGAGACAAAACGAGATGGGAAGACAACATTGGAGAATGGACTGGCTTGACACTGAGCGATGCCAAGAGCGTTGCTGAGGACAGAGAAAGATGGAGTACGCTGGTTAAAGGATCATCTGTTGTGCCCCAAATGGAGTTACGGGATAGGATAGGATAGGGTAAGATGGGATAGGATAGGATTACATTACAGTACTTGATTATTGCTTTAGGTCCAGCGGACTGTTCCGAGCATAGGATAGGATAGGATAGGATAGGACATGCAACCAATGGTGACGTTCCGTTCCGTTCCCACGCTGTGCGACAATCACCACACAGGCCCGCTGCTTGCAAGAGGAGAAGAGTGAAAAGAGAGAATAAAAGAAGACGGAGCAAGTGTTGGGGTTAAGGGTAGAGGTAATAGGGTGGGATGGGGAAGGTGGGGGCTGAGGTGGTCGTGGGTCGAGTTCTGAAAGGTGAACGGGTGGAAGTGAGGGTGGAGGGGAGGGGTTCAAGGGGGAAACGAGCTGTTGTGGGTGAGCAACAGTGGAGGTTTACTATCACACTGCGTGCCAGAGACTGTTCGAGGTTTACGTCGCTTCTTCATCGACGTAAACCTCCGGTAGTCTCTGCCGCGCCGTGTGTTCTAACGTAAAGGGATGGTTTGGTCATATTATTAGTAGTAGTACATGTAGTAAAATCCTATCTATGCACGCGGTAGTACAGTTACGTGGAATGTTGGTAAAAGGTTTTGACATAATAAAACGGGGATACCCTTAGGATGACTTGTGTTTCTATTCTACTTATTACCACGCACACACACACACACACACACACACACACACACACGCACACACCTACCCACACACACACACCCACACAATATACAGCCGAGGGTACACAGTATTATCATGACTTTCCTGAAAGGCCACATACGTTGTGCTGACAATGGGTCATATTTCGTCCTCCTTTTTAAGTACTTTTAAGTGTTCGAACACTAACCCTAACCCTAGCCCAGCCCTAACCCTAACGGATCATTGTGCTGACGTAAAAACAAGTAGGTCTTTCAAAACAAGTTATGTAGATGTTCACTGGTTTGTCCAGATAACACAGTGTAAACATGCCCAAACACACACACGCACACATACAACACACAATCAAGGAAGTACATAAGGTGCAAGGAAGACCTTTTGGGAAGGATGGAATCAATACTTAAATAATGGGTTTGTTCTAGATTATTCTGCAGTTTTTTTCCTTTCTGCGTGCTCATGTGTATGCATGTGTGTGCAAGCTTGTGCGTGTATGTGTGTATGTGTGCGTGTGAGAGTGTGGTGCGCACTTGGGAGTATAAAATGGTAGAGGAAATGGTGAAGGAGTAGGAGGAGAGTGAGTGTCGAATAATGGAAGCAAAAAGACCCATCCATGTAAACGATAATAGTGAAAAGGTGAAGGTCGAGATCATTTTGCTTGAACAGGGTTTTTTTTTCCTTCTACTCCAGTCAGGGTGGGGTGATCTCTTCTACCCGGCAACTACAAACGGGTGGATGGAAGGAGAAAGGGGTCCGGGTGGGGTGGGGATAGGAATTTAGGGGAAATAATGATGGTGCCAAAATGTGATCCCTATCTTTGGCAAAAGTTTGGGACGGAAGGAGGGAAGCAGGGAAAGAAAGACGGGCGCGCAAAGTGACGACAGGGAAGATGATGTTTCCGAAGAGCAGGGTAGAAGTTGGTTTGTTGTCAAGGCATCTTTACGTTCAAGGGACTTTAGCTTATCTTTTCTTTTAAGGAGGTGGGTGGGATGATGTAAAAGAAGGGGGGAGGGAGAGAAGACAGAGGGAAGGGAAGTGGTGCCAGGTGGGGTGATCTTTGAGCGTTGCCTGTGCAGCATCAGGCGTAATGTGTACCGCAGTTGTTTCCTTGACCTTAAGGTGCTTCTGTACCCCTCTTTTTCTCTTTCGCTCTCGCCATCTCTCTCTCTCTTTCTCTCTCTCACTCGCACACAGACACTCGCTCTCTCCCTCCTTCATTTCTTCCCTCTCTCCCTCTCCCAAAAAGAATTAATATAATAAAATAAAATAAAAAGTTAAACATTCGCATTAAACGGACACGTCAAAAATTCCGCAGCAAGTGAAATCCGTAAAATTAATTGCAACAAACAAGCATACACTTTGGTTGTCAACTATTAAAAAAAATAATAAATAAATAAATATATAAATAATATAAAGTTGGTCCTATGATAAAAATCAATAATAATATTGGAAATGTTGGATGACTCAAAGATATGATTCGGTATCGCACGACGTTTGTGTGTTCTGATAGTTGTAGATTTACCTAACATCGTGTTGTCGTATTTCTGTTTACCAGCAGCAGCAGTTAGTTTTTTTTTTGTCCTTCTAGAAATAATAACGTGAACAGAGTTTTACGCATTATTAATTACATTTCTACCTTCCTCCAATGAACGCTGATGGAGTTAGTAAGGATAACTACAGGCACACAAGATAGCATCACGTGCTGTTTCTTCAATGGAACTCAAAGCGCGACGATCTGAAGAGTTTGCTATTATAGACGTTGGAATAAAAATACTTATTTCGTTTTTGAAATTTTAGATTTATTGTTTTTTGTTTTGTTTGTCTGTTGATAAATAATGAATTAAGAATGCTATAGTTTATTTTTTTGGGGTAAATGAAAATGAATTGAGAAGGTGACTATTTATTTAACTATGGGTATTACTGTACTTATTGGAGAAACTAAGGGATTTTGGAATATTGAGTTACACACTGGAAGTGTAAATTTTGTATACCTTTCTTTGTGTCCTTTTGTTGGTTGTTGTTTTCATAACATGAAAGTTGTTTTATATTGCCATTCATGCTTGTTTCATGTATTTTCCCCAATCCCACCATCCACCCCCCGGCCCTTTTGGCTAAAAAGCCCCCTGGGCGTATAGCCTTTCGTTGTATAGATGGTTAAAATCATGTGTCTTGAAATAAAACTAAAACTCTAGATTGACTGCATCCAATACCATTCTTGAAGGGTGATAAGAATAGCCGAGGATAATAATAATAATAATAATAATAATAATAATAATAATAATAATAATAATAATAATAATAATAATAATGATATTTAATAGTTTGTTTTGTGTTGTTGTTGAAAGAATGCAGGGAAGAAAAAAGGGCTGTTGGACATATTGAAGGTGCATACGACGAATTCTAGACCTAGTATCGCCTCTCCGATAGTGTGAGAGGTACCCATTGAACATCAGCTACTCACTGTGCGACAGATTAAGGTACATTAGGTTTTCTTGTGGAAAAGGAGGAGGAGGAGGGGAGAGGTGGCTGGGTGGAAAGGATGGTGGAAACTGCTGCGGCGCTGTGTTGGGACGTACCTGGTCACGTAGCGAGTTTATATTTTTTGTTTTTGTTTTTTGGTACTGGTTATCCCAGACTGCGAGTTGATTTGTGGTTTTTACATCATTATTGACACCCACACCCTATTCTCTTCCAACCCCACCTCCACCCTCCCATCCCCCCCAAAAAAAATATATCACCGCGAGATGGCTAAACATTTATATGTATTTCCAATGCTCGATAATATTGTCTGAAAATACAACATTAACGACCAACTACAATAGAAGGTACCCTTTTATCTTAAAGGCCCCTCCAAGGCGTTGGTTACTTTTGGCCAAAACGGGGTAACCATAAAATTCGCATTGCTATTACATTAAATAATAAGTGATTTCCCCTGTTTTAACGGTACATCGCTATCCTAGCCGTGTGACCTTTGACCCTATTTCTGAGCGAACCAAGCCGCTTGAAGAATGGGTCTTTGGCTTTTGGCGTAGGAGTAGGGCGCTATTTTATCACCTTAACACGAGAACCCTTACGAGCAATTATTTTTACGAGTTCTGTCTTTTACCGGCTTTGGTAGCTGCTAGTTTTAGCCCCAGACGGTTGCCTGGCTAGCCAACGGCTGTTGCTATTAATTAAAAGGCACAAAACCTACGGAATTTATTCATTTTAAAATAGCTATACGTTCGAACGAATTTTTATTTCTTTATTTCTTGTTTCTTTCTTTTGTAAGCGTTTGTTTTTCCAGTGGGGAAACACTCACTGTGACTGTTGAAAGGATCTGTCTAGGGGGCGTGGTCAATGTGGGGCTCTTTAAGGGCCGTGATAGAGGAGGTAAAACTTGTTTTGAAGAAGAAGGTAAGTAAAGCCTGACCTCCCCTCCCCTCCCACCCCCGTACCGCTTAGGTGACTGTGGCCGACCTTCGGCCCTGTCCACCCTTTCTACTGCTATAGGGGTTCGTCTCAGCTACGCAGTGTGCGCTTGACCGTCAAAGAACACTCCTTTCTGTGGGCTGAGAGGTTTCGACTGGTAAAAAGGTTTCAAGGAGAATCCTGATTTAATAATAAATGTTAAAAAAATAATACTAATAATTTTACTACTACTACTACTACTACTACTACTACTACTACTACTACTACTACTACTACTACTACTACTACTACTACTAAGGGATGCTATATATACGCGCTTTGCCCAAATCACCAATCAGGAGGCGATATGTACCAACATACAAACGCGCTCACGTGTTTAACTCTGCAGTAAAGACTGGGAGATCGCTATTGGGAGATCGAAAGGAACTCCAATTTTACTTGTGAAAATGCTGATTGACTTTCCTCATGCAATACCATTATAAAAAGAAGAAAGGGAGGAGGACAACCGGAATAATACCAAGAAAAAAGCCTTGCGAGATTCGAACCCGCGACCACCGGCACAGTAAACCAGCGCCTAAAACCAACGGCCTTCCAGGTTTTACACTGAGTGGTGCGGCGATGCTTTGCATTATTTATTTATTTATTAATGTATTATTTGTTTATGGTTTTTTATATTTATGTATTTATGTACTTTTTGGGGGTTTATTTATTTATTACTTGTAATTAATTAATTAAGTAAGTAATTACTTGTTTATTTTTGGACATCAAGGCTAGAGAAGCACACACACACACACACACACACACACACACACACACACACACGACAAACCCACAAAGCTGTGCGCAGTGCGGAAGGAAAGTTACAGATATTCTGTTTGCGAGGATCTCGTGTTGCAGACGTTGCGCAACTTTCCCACGCTGTCTGCCTCAAGGTCAAGGTTAGCAAAGATCGAGGATGAAGGGGCCTGAGGGTGATGGTCGGGGAGAGGAGTGGAGTAAGTGGTAGGTTAGTAAAACCAGGACACACGCCCATGCCGTGTCTTAAATAGCAGACGTCAGAGCTGGAACATTTTTGTGGTTAAGGATTAAAGGGTGAGGATAATGTAAAGTTCCATTCTTCTTCTTCTTCTTCTTCTTCTTCTTCTTCTTCTTCTTCTTCTTCTTCTTCTTCTTCTTCTTCTTCTTCTTCTTCTTTCTTTCTTTCTTTATTTCTTTCTTTCTTAATTTATTAATGCAAAAAGAAAATAGCTGTATAAACATTTATCTTTAAAAAAATATTTGTTAAGTTGAAGGACAATTTTTGTGAAATGTTAACATGTATGTCTTTTTTTTTTGTTAACGTGAAGGACTTTTTGGTACTTGTTTACCTTAAGGACGTTTTTGTTAATTGTTACCTTAAAGGCCGTTTTCAATAATTGTTAAATAGAACACCATTTTTTAAACTAATTATTAACTTGAAGGACTTTTTATTGATTGTTAACTTGAATGAAATTTGTATTAATTGTTAATTTGAATGAAATTTGTATCGGGGCGTTATGTTTCTCCGAATATTATATACTTTCGACTCGGGCAACGTCTCGGGGGTTTTCTCCGGGTACTCCGGTTTGCTCCCCCAGTAAAATGTCAAAATCACAACTAATTAGGTAGGTTGGGTTTGGGCGCGCCACAGGCTGCGACTACGCTTTCCCCGGGGGAGGCGGCCCAGAATTTTCCTATAAAAAAGGGACAATAAGGTAAATAAAATAAATTTTTAAAAACAAATATTAACTTGATGGACGTTATTTATCTCCGAAGGCCGTAAATTGTTAACTTTGAACAAAGAAACAAAACACACACACAAACCCCATAGAGAGAGAGACAGACAGAGACAGACAGAGAGAGAGAAAGGGAGAGATGTAGCAGCTTTGCTCTGTTCTTCTATTCTTGCCTTTTTCAAACATCTTACACTGATCTTGAAGGACAATACGTTTATGGAATTCATAGTCTGACAGCATTTTTTCCCTTTGTGTGTGTGTGTGTGTGTGTGTGTGTGTGTGTGTGTGTGTGTGCAATTTGTTTCTTTCCATTAGAGGGGATCTTCAGAATGGGTGCCTCTATTAGTGGAAGATCTGAAAACTGTATTGGGATGAAAGTGTCAGAAAGTGACATGAACATTGTGGAGTTGTTGCGCAAACTAGCCAGTGAACAGTAACACGTACCCAGTCTGGTCTTCATTAGGGTTATAAGCCAAGCCAGGCACCCGCCATTGTTTTTTTGATAGAACGTTAGTCCTAAAAGTCTGAATAGTTCAGATGTAACCCCTCATTTTGTTTTACTAAAAGAAAAGACAAAAAGGGGGGATTTTGGACTTGTTGCCCTTGCGGGAAGAGATTCGGGACTGTCTTCTCAGCGAAAACCCTTTTGCCGCAAGTGCAGCAGTTACGTGTGGAACCAGCCACAGAGACTAGTGGAGAGGCGAGCGTTAGCCTTTGCTAATCACATGCAGCTACGCAGTGTGATTTTACTAGCGGGTGCCCGAAATACTACGCTACTGAGTCACCCTATACTGAAAGTACCTGATTGTCGTTTGAATATTACCCTGTAGCGACGATGTTGGCTAGCTGCTGGTGCTTCGTCTGGAGTAGCCTGTCCTTCTTGTTTCTTTTTCTGTTTTCTTAAGTTGTCTTAATACGATTACTCTATGTCTGCCTCTGTTTATATCTCTCTCTCTTTCTCCCTCCCCATTTCACATTCTCTTTGTGAGTGTGTGTGGGTGTGTGCGTTTAAGCGTGTGTAAGTCTGTTTGTGCGTGGACGCGCGCGTGTGCCTGTGTGTGTGTGTGTGTGTATGTGTCTGTGTGTGTGCTGAGGCATACAACGTCATAATAGGATTATCACACCTCAGTTGTGGTGAAAACAGCGCTGGGACCGCTGATCGATACGGCTTTATTTTACGGACTTCCTTTGACCCTCTCACCACATTCCAAGTACTTCTTTCAAATCAGTCTTAATATAGTTCTTGGGAGTATTGGACGCTTTCTGCCAAATGGTCACTGGGGCTTCCTATGATATTGTTATTTAGCAATGTAGGCATTTTATACGTGTGTGAGTTTGGTTGATATTTAATGATGATGTTTTTATTCTATTTCGTTTTTGTAAACGGGGGTTCTAAAAATTATAGCATAGCATCAGCGTCCCCTGCGTGGGATGCCTTTATTGTACAGTGACCAGCTGGTAGAGTGCCTTCAGTGATACCACTGGGGTTGTTTCAGCAGATCTTTTGTACGGATCAGGTGTGAGTCCTCTTTCAACCAAGTTGTGGTCTTGATTTTGTGGTCCTGGTTCGGCTCGTTGCAGTTCGCTGGACCCTGTAAGCAATGAAAAACTAACTTGTTTATTTCTATCCTATCTTATCCTATCCTATCCCGTAACTCGAATGTCGTTTTTACTGTCTCCCTCTTCTTCTGCCTCCTTGTACCGTGCCATGCAGGATGGTTTTTGCAAGGTCTGATGCTCTGGTGACGTGGCCATACCATTTGAGTTTCCGTTTCTTCACCACTATGAGCATGTCATCGTGTTGTCCAATGGCTTGTGTGATGGTCAGTCGGACTTCGTTGTTGGTGATGTGTTGGGTATAGGAAATGCCCAGAAGCCTCTGTAGCACCTCATCTCATGCTTTGTTTATTTATTAATTAATTTATTTATATATTATTCATCTCTTTTTGTTTTTTAAACGAAATTTTAATTTTTTTTGGTCTTTCTGTCTTTTTTTGTCTTTTTGTTTATTTTATATATTTTTTTTCTTTTTGTTTTATAATTTTTTTTGTTTTTCTTTTGTTTTTGTTTTTTTTTTTAAATTACTTCTTAATGCTTCATCCTCCTTTAAAATGGGTTTTGTTGTTTAGTCTTCGGGACATTGGCATTTGTTCCCTTAATTTATTTCCTTTTAGAGTGTTTTTCTTTAAATTCCCTTGTTATATCCCCCCACCTCCCCATGCACACACGCGTCTATAGTTTTCCAAGAAATACTTCTTTCTTCTTTCTTTCTTTTATTTTCTTTCTTTCTTTCTTTTATCTTTCTTTGTATCTTTGTATCTCTTTTTCTTTTCTTTCTTTCTTTCTTTCTTTCTTTTTTTATTTCTTTGTTTCTTTCTTTGTATCTTTTTTTCCTTTCTTTCTTTTCTTTCTTTTTTTTCTTTCTTTCGTTTCATTCTTTATTTCTTCTTTCTTTATTTCTTTCTTTTGTTTCTTTCTTTCTTTGTATCTTTGTTTCTTTCTTTCTTTTCTTTCTTTTTTTCTTTCTTTTCCTTTTTCCTTTCTGTTTTGTTTATTTTTTTTCTTTGTATCTTTCTTTTCTTTCTTTCTTTCTTTTTTCTTTCTTTCTTTCTTTTGTGTTGTTGTTCTTCTTCTTCCATCCTTCCTTTCTTTCTTTCTCCTTCTTCTTCTTCCTCCTCCTCTTCCTTTTCCCTCATTTTTTCTTTAACTGGTCCTGCTTCTCCTCCTCCTTCTTCATTTTCCTTCGTATCATTTGTCCTCCTCCAGAAGTCCTAGGTGGTGGGACGGGTCAGGCTGAATCAACAACGCTAACGCCGTCTTTAAAGGCTCGACCCGTCCTTCATCTGCTTGCCGCTGCACTGTAAATAACCCCGCGAAAGCTCTAACAGCCATTGTCCGACATCCCTGGCATTGATTTCTCGCTGCTGTCCGGACGGTTACGATATCTTTTTTTTCGGTACGAGGGTAGCGTCCCAAGACGTTGATTTGCGAGCGAGCAGTGTAGTAACATAGACCACAAATAACCGGACCGCTCTTTCTCTCCTGCTTCCGGTCTCTGCACTCGTCGCGCAACTACTGGTAGCTCGTCCCACCGCTGTAGCTCTAGTGGCAGAGCGTTCGCCTGGCACACCGATGACCTAGGTTCGAATCCCGTGGTGGGCGATGTAAAATGTGGTCGTTTTCACTGTCCGTTTTAGCAGTATGATTGCTCTGGTGGTTCAGTGTTGATATGGTCCTTACCCCTCTTTCCCTGGGATGGTTATCCCCGTCTGCCATATCGCCAATGATGGGTGTAGACGTTAAACCTCAATGTTCATTCCTTCCTGGCAGCTCAGTTGATAGTGACTGGTTCCCTATGCCGAAGGTGGGGGCGGACTTGGGCCGACTTAGATACCAGACATTTGAGGACACCGAGGGTTTTCTCCGGGTACTCCTGTTTTGTTTCTTCTTCATTTATGGTTTTGGATGCAGATAATCTTAAATATTTCAAATATATAACGATCGTTTTTTTTAGTCCGACTTCTGTCATGGCGGTTTCTTCAGATCGCCGCATTTTGAGTTCGATTGAAGAAAAAGCGCGTGATGGCAGCCTTTATTATTAATAGTAATAGTACTTGCTGCATGCTATGGTTTGCTTTGAAAGGTCTGTCGATTTATGATAGCTTGCAATTATCCCAACACGCACAAAAGAGTGGCGCTCGCTACATAAGGTCTACATTTGGCAGGATGGATTATCTCCCCGTCGAGTTAAATGTCGCTCAATTTTGGGCGACTTTAGCTTGCACTTATGAGAGAGAGAGAGAGAGAGAGAGAGAGAGAGAGAGAGAGAGAGAGAGAGACAGACAGACAGACAGACAGACAGACAGACAGACAGACAGAGACAGAGAGACAGAAACAGAGAGAGACAGAGACAGAGACAGATGGAGAGAGACAGACAGATTTACAGACAGACAAGAGGGTGGAGGGAGGGAGGAAGGATAGCAGGTTATGGTGATGGGCTCCAGAGACCAGAGATGAGCTATGCAGTGGCTGATGATCAGGACCAGTAGGAACAGGATCGTGTCATACACCTTGTCTCACGGGATCAGCCATGAAAATCGGGTGAGGAAGGTTTCGTTTAGCCCCTACGAACTAACGAACAAAACATCCGATAACTCCCACATTCCAGCTCAAACAGAGTTCTTTTTTGTTTTGTTTTGTTTTTCTGTTTTATGTAGAAAGAAAAAAATATTTTAAAAAGGTGTTTAAATGTCACCCAACAGATCCCGACCTATGAAAGGGTTTGGTGCAGAGCAGCCGTTGAGTGAAGTAGAAAGTTGTTTTTTTTTCTGCTCAAGGTATGTGAGACTGCTGAATTATTCGCGTACACCAACCAGCTATTTTGCGGTTTGAATGGATACTCAGGAACAAAAAAAAACTCAGCACAAAAACCATACTTAATAGAAAAAAATATTACATAGTGCGTATATGAGTGTGTGTGTATGTGCAAGTTAATTTAAACATGATAATACTATGTTATTATTGCGTGTATTTATTATGTATTTACTTATACACTGTATTGGTGGATTATTTATTATGTATATACAAATGTGGGTGTGTGTGTGGATGTGTCCGAATGGATAACGGTGAGAGGGAGAGAGAGTTAGAGAGAGCGAGAGAGAGAATATTTTGAGCTGAGCCATAGGACTGTTGTACGCATGGAAATGTGTATTTTTGTTTATTTGCAATTTTACGCTTTTATATATCTAATGTGAAATTTGGACAATATATATGTATTGTATTGTATTGTATTGTATTGTATTGTATTGTATTGTTGGTACCACTAACATCTGACGTGGATGTCGCTCTCTTTCTGTGCTGGTACCCGTCAGATTGTAAACGAAATCTTTCTAATGACCGGTACGGCGAGCAAACGTCACGGACTCTTTGACTGTGGGACCCGTGCCACACGTCTCGTCAGCTTATCTCTTGTTAAACCGAGGAAACAATGGCCATGATTGTCCCGGGTCTTGCTGATTCTCTCTTTCTCTTCGACCTCTGTAACTCGAGTCCAAAAGAGCAATTATCTCTTCAGGATTGACTTTGTGTGCAACAAGCAGTCAACTGAGGGCTAGCTAACTAAACTCGTGACCTGACCATGGGATCGCGACCTTCTGCGGTCCGCGTGTATGACGGCCTACTAGCGCCAAAACCTCCCAATTACAAATATCATGGAATAGTGACAGTTATCATGTGATAACTATAGGTATCAAGGGATAATTATAATTATTATTTTAAAAAAGTACAAATATCTATCACTAAAACTTACAAATATCTTTGCGTGATCCTGTTTATTTTTCAATTTTGGCTCTAGCAATTCGCCTGCAGTTACAGGGATAAGCGATAATGATAATTAAAACGTGTTCTGTGTAATTCACAGAGATGCCGGTAAATCACAGTGTTAATTACTAATTTTTAGTTTTGGTCACACATACATATAAAATGCCTACATTGCTAAATAATAACATCATAGGAAGCCCTAGTGACCACCTGGCAGAAAGCGTCCAATGTTCCCAAGCTGATCCAACAGACCTCACACACAAATAAGGAGTCTTGTCCCGGAAGAGTTTTCAAGAAAAAAAGGTAGGTGACTGGTCTAGCGAAGAAGATAGTATAGCAGATTGATAGAACAGAGTAGGAATGAGAAAGGACAAATGAGAAAGACAGCGACAGTGGGAATTTAAAGCACTAAATTTTCAGAAAGTGGGGATACTATTTATACAGAAACCCCCGGCACCCCAACGGGGGTAATATCGCGTTAGACAAATCACATATGTGAATAGACGTTACATTGAAATAATAAAAATAAACATTGACGCTATTAACAAGCACATAAACAAAATAAATCCTTCGATTTATATTAAAACCGTACTTTTGAAAAAAAAAATGGAAAAAAGAGGGCGGGGTTTGAGGTTGGGGATGGGGGTAAGAGGACTTGATGAGGTTAACCTTTTTTTTCTTGTAGGGCAACACTCACGGTAAATTTAAATTAAAGGATCTGTAAGAGTGAAATAATGTCTTTATTATTTTCTTCCACACCTTTAAAAAAAATCGAAAACTCAATCCATAAGAAAAGACCAGCCATTCGAGTTTTCCAGTTAAACTGATCTCTAGGCAATCGCCTTGCCAGTCTTCGTCCTGGTAAATTATGCATGCGTGGATCACAAGGCCGATCATCGTCTACCGGCACGGACAGACAAACAGACGACATCACCCTCTATTGATGTTACCTTTAGGGAGATTTTCCATCTTCGACCTAAATAGATCTTGCATTTATTTGTTTTTTTCTTCTTTTAATTGTTTTCCGTTTTGTTTGTTGTTGTTTTGTTTTTGGTTGGGTGGGAGGGATGGAGTGATTGGGGAGGGGAGGGTTAGAAAGGATGAACACGTTTCCTCACGTGATATATTCCAGATGACAACAAACTCACGCTCTCACACACTAAAAATAAACAATCACTGGCGCTCACACACACACACATACACACACACTCACGCACATTTAAAAACACGCAGATACACACACACTTAAAACAAACACGCACACACACACTTAAAAACACGCAACCAACGCACACACTCACACCTAAAAACACACGCAGACACACACGCGCATATTAGCTCTCACTCTTTCCCTCTTTCTCTCTCATTCTCTCTCTCACACACAGGCACACTCGCACACACACACACACACACACTCGCTCTGTCTCTCTCTCTCTGTCTCTCTGTCTCTCTGTCTCTGTCTCTGTCTCTCTCTCTCTCTCTCTCTCTCTCTCTCTCTCTCTCTCTCTCTCTCTCTCTCTCTCTCTCTCTCTCTCTCTCTCTCTCTTTTTTATCTCTCTCTGCGATAGGGCGGTGCGGCATTGTTGTGTGTATGTTCAGGCTGTGCTGTTCCCACAGAACACGAAACCCTGTACTGTGGTAAGATTAACATCCTTTTCTTTTCTTCTTCCTCTGGTATTACCCATCAATATCATGGCGCTCTTTCTTTCTTTCTTTCTTTCTTCTTCTTCTTCTTCTTCTTCTTCTTCTTCTTCTTCTTCTTCTTCTTCTTCTTCTTCTTCTTCTTCTTCTTCTTCTTCTTCTTCTTCTTCTTCTTCTTCTTCTTCCTCCTCCTCCTCCTCTTCTTCTTCTTCTTCTTCTTCTTCTTCTTCTTCTTCTTCTTCTTCTTCTTCTTCTTCTTCTTCTTCTTCTTCTTCTTCTTCTTCCGTCGTCGTCGTCGTCGCGGTTAGCATCTTCTTCTTCTTCTTCTTCTTCTTCTTCTTCTTCTTCTTCTTCTTCTTCTTCTTCTTCTTCTTCAAATTGCTATCTAAAGCTGGTTTTATTGACATCTTTTCTCATATTTAAATGTTAATAGTTGTCACGTGGGGTTTATGGGCTCTGCACAATGGAATTATGGACCCTCACGTTTATTCGGTGGGAACTGCTAGTAGGTCACCCTATGAATTACTTTAATAAATTTATTTGTTTAGCTCGTTCTGTGTTAAGGTTGGGGTACAGAAATAGATAGAAAAATGGTAAAAGATTACTGTCACACTAGCTTTCACACGGCTATGAATCATATGTAGTCCAGCCACTTGATAACAGTTAAAATCACACATTTATTTCTTCTACTCTATACAAGATTCTCTAAGTACTAATCTAACTTAAAAAGTCTCAGTTACTGCTAATAGTTCGATCGCTGATAGTCTAGGCAGCTGTTATTTCTTCCTCGGGCACTTGCTATTATATTTCATGTAGATTTGGACTACTGTGGTCCGTTTTACAGTTTCTGAAGAGTTGGACTACTGTGGTCCTGTTTCGATCAGTTTAAGTGCACCTTCGATGAATACACTTAACTGCTAGATGGTGCGTGCGAAGTCCCTCTGTGAGGTAGCTTCTGGTCCACCTGTGTCGTTGTGTAGTTGGGTTCCCTTGCCACGCTGTGGGGTCTGACAGGGTGTTTTTCAAGGTAGCTCTTTCCGACTTGTGCGGTAGTGGCTCCTCAACCAACTCGTCGTTTCTGTGGAGTGGGACGCACAGGATAGCTCGGGATAGCTCGGGATAGCTCGCCTGCTCGTCTGTTTGACAAGTTCAGGCCCGTGATGACTTGAGAGAATTCTAAGATTCCTAAGTCCTGCTTCCTGGTCTATGAGTGTAGAGATTTCTCTAGCTGTGGAGATGTTGACTCTACCTCGTCTCACACACGACTGATTCAAACTGTGTTAGGCTCTGACACAGTCAAAACTGCTCTACCCACTGAGCCTGCTCTGATTGGTTAAAACGGTCCGATTCAAAGCTCAAGTGCTGACTCACTGCGGAGCGTGGGTCGGGCTCGCGGTGTGTGGCTTGCTGTGTAATTTAATTGCTGCTGTGTAATAGTCTCTACTTCTTCTCTACTGTTACAAAGACTACACATGGCTAAATAGTCAATGGGCAGAGTTAAAACTAGCCAATTCGTGACAATAGTTCAGTCTGATTTTGCTTAGTTTTGTGTGGTACTGGATTGAGCTCTCGGCAGTTGACTGGACCCTGTAAACATTCAATATCTATCTACCTGATCTGACCTGATCTGATCTTATTCTTTCTTTATTTCCCACCGTGGTAGAGCGTTCGCTTCGCCCACCGATGACCCAGGTTCGAATCTGGTGGAAAGCAAGATGAGTTTTAGCCCTGTTTCACTGTCCGTCTTAGCAGTATGATTGCTCTGGTGGTTTAGTGCTGATTTAGGTCTTTACCCTCCCCTTCCCTGGGCTGCGTGTTATCCGCTGTCGGTCGAAATGCCAATGGTGGGTGTCCGTGTAGACGTTTAACGTTCATTCATTTTTTTTGCTTCGGTTTATTATCCCTTTCTATCGGGAAACTCTGGGCCGCCTCCCCCGGGGAAGGCGTAGTCGCAGCCAGTGGCGCGCCCAAACCCTACCTACCTAACATTATTTGTGAATTTTTGACATTATTGCTGGGGGGAGCAAACTGGAGTACCCGGAGAAAACCCCCGAGACGTTGCCCGAGTCGAAAGTAAATAATATTCGGAGAAACATAACGCCCAGATGCAGGCTCGAACCCACACCTGTCAGGCGCCATTGGTTTCTGGCTTGTGGACAAGGCAAGTTAGTCCCGCCTTATTGTGTGTGTGTATGTATGTGCGGAGGTATAAGCCTTGAAATAAATAGGTGACTGACCTTGCTTTTTATGCGGAAAATGGGGGCGTGTATTAGCCACCCACTTTTTTTTCCAGCCACCCACTTTTTCAAAGTACACAGGAGTGCTCTTTTAGTGCATGGGAGTGCAGTTGTAGTGCATGAATGAGAGTGTTTTAAGTTCAAGGGAGTGCTCTTTCCGGAACGGAGAAAATACAGTCAATTTTTGGGAAAATTTGCAAGAACCTTCGACCTATTTCATCGCCTATAGGAGACGAATAGGTCAACTTTTGAGACGGAAAGAGCCCATTTCGCATTACTTTCTCACATTGTTAGAAGAAATTTGCGTTCTTTCCGTCAAAAAAACACTTTCCGATTCCTAAATTCTTAGTAAAACCCAGTTTTGGTGTTCTACATATTTGTGTGTGTGTGTTTGTGTGCTCTGACCACCCATACACCTAGCTACCCTCTCTGTATCTGTTTCTCTCTCTGTCTCTATCTCTGTTTGTCTTTCTCTGTCTCTGTCTGGCTGTCTCTCACTTCTTCTAGTTTCTTTCTGTGTGTCCTGTAATAATCTCATTTGCCGTGTGTGTGGCAGGTAGAGCGGAAAGGGCGGAATGGAGATTGTCATTATAAAAATCAATGTGAAATTACACCTTGGCTTGAGGAAGAAAAATACGGGGATGCCCGGACACGTGCTGGAATTACGAAATCGTCTTTGTCAACCCCCGAAGCCAGGCCATGCAGAAAATATCCTCATCTGCTAAAGATGGAGAGAGAGAGAGAGAGAGAGAGAAGGGGGGGGGTGAGGGGAGAGAGAAGAACAGTACGTGAAAGGGGGAGTGTTGGGCGCAGGTAAAAATGACAGTGATGAAAGAACTTCAGGAAGGAGAATTTTTAAATATATATTTTTTTAAATCAACTGAAGGTTGCTTGCATGGAGTGGAATTGTTAAAAGAATTGTCCGAGACAAATAACAGTTGTTCCCGGGCCTCGTGGCACGGTGGATTAATCGCGGGTTTCCTATGCCGAAGGTCGCGGGTTCGAGTCCCACAAGGGGCGAACGTATGTGACTTAGGTACGAAACTATTGAGGTCACCGAGGGTTCTCTCCGGGTACTCCGGTTTCCTGCCTCCCTTCAAAAATGAAATTGGATGCAGTCAATATGGATATTTTCAAAACTTAAATGTCGATTTGCCCATCGTCTTCTATTAACGATCTCCCTGCCTTTACATGTATGTATACCACCTGTTTGAGTGATAGATGTGTGTTGTGTGTGTAACTTAGCTTTAGACCTAGACGTGGTGAAACTTAGCTTTAGACCTAGACGTTGTGAAACTTACCTTTAGACCTAGACGTTGCGATGTTCAAGCAAAGGGTAATTGTAGATTATAGTCACACGACACCGGAGCGTATAGGCGACTACTGGTCACATTATTCTGACACCAGCGAACCAGTTGATGGTAAGGGGAAAATAATATGGTCACTCATTGGCCAATCCGGGATTCGAACCAGGTACCTTTCGGTTACTAGTAAGCCGCTCTACCAACTGAGCTACCCGGCCCTACATGTTCAAGCTTGTGCGTAGAATTATTTATAAAACGGAAGCCCAGTTCTTTTTAGGGCTGTGAAAATACTTACTGGAAGCGCACGTGTGTTCAGTAGCCGTGCATGTCAACAAGATAGAAAGAGAGCAACGCAGACAGAGAGCGAGAAAGAGAGAGACGTATAGACAGACAGAGACACAGAGCGCGACAGAGACAGAGAGGCAAACGACCCGACGAAAAGAGGGGGAGAGGAAAAGACAGACAGAAAGGGACTGAGACAGAGGCACAGACAGAGAGAAAGAGTGAGAGACACAAAGAGAGAGGGAGGGAGACAGACAGAGACACAGACAAACAGACAGACATGAAGCTTTTTTTTTTGGAAAATTCTGGAGAACATGAAGACAGAGTTCGTTATGAACAAAGCCCTCTCAGTGTCCGCTGCATTGTGAGTGACGGATCCAATAACGTGCCCCGTCATCTTCAGCCGCCATTATGCGACCTGACAAGTATTACCTGCAATTTGTTCTGATTATTTTTCAATCATCTTCCGGCATGGCCTGTGCGAGAAGAAAAGCCGCTTTGGAGAGTTTGATAGAGAGGACACCAGAGACCTGTTCTTCTCGGCCGTGATTGCTCTGTCGGAGCTGTCTGTCTGTCCGTCTGTCTGCTTCTTTGTCTATCGCCGTTTATGTCTACCTCTCTGTCTACCTGTCTGTTTCTCTCTCTCTCTTTCTCTCTCTCTCTCTCTCTCTCTCTCTCTCTCTCTCTCTCTCTCTCTCTCTCTCTCTCTGTCACACATAAAGGTACAGTCCTCCCCTTGCCCCCTGTCCCCAAAGCTGTCAAATGTTTTCTTTTACCTGTTTACAACAAACAAACAAACGCAGTACATATATTATAATTATCTTCACTGCATATGCGGTGACAAATGGCACTTTGTACCCAAGATTCGGTGAATACTTCTAAATTCGTAGCCCTTTCAATGTTATATCCACTACAATATGTTTGGTGCTTTTAAAATATTTTCTTTTTTTTAAAAACCCCACATAATCCTATTTTCATTCTACTCTGCGTACAATTTTCATATCCAATTTTCGACAACGGTTTGGAAACGTGTGTTAATTTGTGTAGAACCTTTTTTTTCCTCAAGAACGATTTGCTCCCTTAGTTGCAGAAAACAGGATCAATTTATTATTATTATTTTTTTTAAATTGTTGAGTCTTCTACACGATGATGAAGCTGAGCAGAGTTTAATGACAGTCATGTACTATAATCGTCTTACTTGGCGTCCCCAGAGGTAGAAGAAGCTCTTTTTTTTTTTAAGAAGAAAGAGTGGCATTTGCAACAGAAGGAAGGGGAGGAGGAGGAGTGAGAACAAAGAGTAGGGAAGGCAAGGGAGCGAGAAAGGCGGTGGGGTGGTAATAGGGATGGGGAGGGACAGGGGGGGAGGAGAGAGGGGAGAGAGACAAACAGAGACAAAGATAGATAGAGGTCAATGTCTACAATTTCAACAAGAGGACAACCAGAAGAAAACCTGTTTTCTAGCAAGGCTTCAATGATCTGGTAAAGGAAAGAATAATCGAAGGACGAGTCCTTTAAGGACAGTACGCCTTCTTAAAGAGGGGTGACCTGGGTTGGATAAGAAAGGGGAAGGTGTGGGATGAGATCGCGGGAGGGGTGAGGGTTTCAGAAAAGCGTGTGTCATTAAAGGGCGCAAGGTTTGAAGAATAGTAATTAATATATTGATTGCGAACTCTCTCGCGGGCAGGCAAACGATTATCAAGGCTTTGGTGTTGAAACTTCCAGTGCTTGTCCTCTTTCGATTGATGATGATGATGAGGAGGAGGAGGAAGAGAATGAGGAGGACAAGGTTGTCCCACTGCCCGCCGTTGCTCAGTGGTAGAGAATTCGCCTGTCACACCGATGACGCAGGTTCGAATCCGGTAGTAGTGAGCGAGGATAAACGTTGCATTTTTTTTCACTGCCCATCTGAACAGTATGATGGTTGCTCTGGTGATTCAGTGTTGATTTAAGTTTCCCCGTCCATTCTTTCCCTGGGATGGCCTTTAATCTCCTGTCGGCCATATTTACCAATGGTGGGTGGGAACGTTACAAACTTCAACGGTTCACTCATTCGATGATGACGGTGACGATGACGATGATGATGATGATGATGATGATGATGATGATGATGATGATGATGATGATGATGATGATGATGATAAGAAAGAGGAGGATGATGAGGAGGAGGTCATCTCGGAAGGCGCTGCTGCGTCTTCTACGCTAGCAGTCGATTAGCTTAACAATTTCTATTTGGAAGGCCGAGGGAGGAGATCACAGAAGGTGCACCGCATTTTATCACTTTTATGGCTCATAATTCTGGTCAAATTGTTCATAACTCAGGTCACAAGTACATAGAGAGAGGGAGAGAGAGAGAGACAGAGAGAGAGACAGAGAGAGAGAGACAGAGACAGAGACACAGGTAAGAAAAACCAAAATCGCTATTAATAAATTGGGCTAACATTTTGTATTTCTATTTATTCTTGATTCTTTATTTTACCAGCCCACCCATTCTCTAGTTCCCCACCCTCCCTCTCTCTTTTTTTTCAGTCAGTCTGTCTGTTTGTCTGTCTTTGTGTCAGTTTCTGTCTGAATGTCTCTCTCTTGGTCCTCACTGTCCCTCCTTCTCTCTCTTTGTATTTCACTCTCTGTTTGTCTCTGTATGTCTACCTGCCTCTCTCTCTCTCTCTCTCTCTCTCTCTCTCTCTCTCTCTCTCTCTCTTTCTCTTACACACATACACGCATCGCTCTCTCTCTCTCTCGGACACACACACACACACACACATATCAACCCTACTCACACAATTCGCTTTACACCCGCCGCACACAACCCTTACCCTCCCTCCCCCTCTCCTCCTGCCCACTCCCTCCCGCACCTTAGCTTACGTCTCGTTGTCTAGAGCGCCATCTGGTGTGGCCACCACAAGCGACGTACAGAAATCCCCAGCTTGCTTACAAATTCCCGTCATGCAACGAGGCCTAGCCAACAACAAAACTGTCATCAATCCGTATCAGCCGCGCCGTGACCAATTCGCCGTCAATCCGTCACGCTACCGACAATCCGGCAATTCCGTCACCACTTTACGGACTTGCCAACCCACACCTAGAAATCCAGAGTGGAAGACGGAGATAAAATGTGCTGTCAAAGACGAATAGCCTCTCTCTCTCTCTCTCTCTCTCTCTCTCTCTCTCTCTCTCTCTCTCTCTCTCTCTCTCTCTCTCTCTCTCTCCCTCTCTCTCTCTCTCTCTTTCTATTTCTCTTTCTCGACAAAGACTGCCTCTTGAGGTCTCCCCTTTAGTCTGGATGGTGCCAACCACCGCGCGCTTTTCTGCTCGCTCTCCAGCGCGTGAAACTACAAAAATCCCCCACGGAGCTCATTAATTATTTCTTAGCTGCTGATTGGTCGTGGGCGCGCGAGGCAGTGACGTGGCGTGGATTAATTGGCTGGCTGACGGAGTGACAAATGATGATGCCATGCATAATGCACACAGTCTTGCCTCTTTAACGCATGCGCCGTGCATGGGGTTTTGAATTCTGGATAAGTTGCTGAAGACAGGACGAACCTTTATTGTACAGTAAGTTCACCTTAAAATTGACACAAAACGTATTTCATTTCTGTAATCATTCCCACTCAATCAAGGAAATATTGGGACTCCTTGGATTGTTTTATTGTTTTCGCTTGTCCGCCGCGCTTCCACTCACCTTTTCTGCCACCGTTCAGATTCTGGCAACGTGCACTCCATCCCCCGCTGTCCGCTCTTCCCCTGACAACCCCGGTCGTTAAAGAAAGTCTGTGTGCCGAGTCATGAATATTTGAAGTCAAGGGACGTCACAGCGAGCGGTACTGAGCTGCGTCGCTGAAGTGAACTTCCTGACAAAGTGGGGTGGATGACGAGACGATGAGCAGTTGTCGTTCTTGATTTGAAACGATGAGCAGTTGTCGTTCTTTGAAGTGATGACGTCTTTGTGTGTGTGTGTTTGTGTGTGTGTGTGTGTGTGCGTGTGTGTGAGTGTGTGCACGCGTGGTGTGTGTGGGGGGGAGGAGGTGTGACGGACGCGAGAGATGAGTTATGTGAGGAGAGGGGAGAGGAGGGGGGGGGGGAAGAGTAGTGTTTGCAATCTGCGTGATTCTTATGTACAATCCAACCCATTCATCATCTTCTCTCTCTCCCTCCCTCCCTCCATCCCCCCCCTCTCTCTCTCTCTCTCTCTCTCTCTCTCCCATTGATAAAAATGATTAGGCGTATGCTTTCTCAACCATTACCACCTACCTACCCTTCACCACACCCCGTCACTTCGTATTACATCGCTCACACCCACCCACCACCCACATTAACCTCCCCAGTGCAGTACTCCATTTCTCTCATTTTAATACCAGTGGCACTGTTCTATTTGGAGGAAAAGAAAGTTCTGGCTTGATTCCGTCCTTTCTCACCCAGGGTCTCTCCTTCATCTCCATTCCATTCATCCCCTCACCCACTAACATCCTTTCCGCTTACCCACCCTCCCTACTTCCCTCCTCCTCCGAACCCACAGGACCTTAATCCTTCTTCACGTATTTTTATAGAGAAATCTCTGGCAATAACGAGACGTGAAATGAAAGCAATAAACTGGCGGAGCGAATGCGAGAAATAGCGCCAGACCTAATCACCCCTCACAAACATCGCTTCACCATTATTCCAGTCCAATATTTCCACCAACCCAGCTCCCCCCGTCTTTTCATTTCTTTATCCTCCAATCAAAATTTCGATATCCTGTGTGGTGCGGAACTAGCGGAAGCTGTCCCCTCATCCGGGTCCTTTCCGTCGCTGTCGGGTCTGCGCGGATAAAATGGAGATCAAACAATCAACGGTAGCTTGGATCTGATATTGACGACTACAGTTCTACTACACAAACAACTTTACAGGTTTTCAGCTCGCTCTCTCCCTCTCTGCCTCTCTCTCTCTCTGCCTCTCTCTCTCTCTCTCTCTCTCTCTCTCTCTCTCTCTCTCTCTCTCTCTCTCTCTCTCTCTCTCTCTCTGGGTTTTCGTTTTTATTGATTGATTGATTTATTGGTTTAAACAATGGTTTATTCAGTATCTGACAAATACATAACAAATATAATAACAGGAATACACAAAAGACAAAGCTTAAGTGAGTGCATACCTGGACAAGTTACAATAATCTGTGTCAGTTTAGGCGGAATAGATACATCATTGAGATACAAATAGTTATACATTGCCATCAACACAAGAACAATTAACAATGATAAGGAAAGCATAATCATAAACAACATACAAATGAGTTACAAAAAATAGTACACAAATATAATAACAAATAAAATTAATACAGAAACAAGTTTTAAAAAGATAATGAAACAATAACAAAATAATAGCGAGAGATTCACTAGGGACACAATTGTAGCAAGGAGTTTGCGGAAGGTATGTAGGTACCACAGAAGAAACACCCCCCCCCCCCCCCCCCAAAAAAAAAAAAAAAAATAAATAAATAAATAAATAAATAAATAAAATAAAATAAAATAAAATATGTATATATATATATATATCTTTAATACACCAGACACAAAGGCAAGTTAACTAGTAACTATTAGTGAAAGCGGCCTGACAGTCGCAGAAATTCGTGGACCACAGCTACAATAATACTATTCTCCTGAACGGACAAACATTCATTACCATAAAGTAATATTATGACATCTTGAGATTCAGGATTCAGAGTATGTATTGTCTGTGTTCTTGCATTAATAAATAGTGGGCAGGAGAGAAGAAAGTGTTCCGATGTCTCAGCTGGGTAAGTACAGTGACAAGTTGGAGCGTCCAATAAATGGCGGCGGAACAAGTCATAATTAAGGTCGCTCATACCTAGCCTCATTCTACAGTGCAGAGCCTGTTGGTCGCGTTTGCCATAATAATAATGAAGTGGGACTACAGGATCATCTCTTGACAGAAATCTTTTCAAACTACTAGTTGATTGACTCGATTGGAGATTTTCAGGCAATTCGTTGAATAAGATGGTTGCAGAAGGTATAAATGATTTTTTGTACATTTCAGTTTTATGAGTGGGAACGTTTCTTTCGAATGGTCTTCTGCGGTGATATGGATTAGTACTTCTAACAAGCGGTGGTAGCAGGGCAGATAGGTGTTCTGGGCAGTTATTATTTATCATTTTATGGTAAAGTATCAGTTTGTGTCTCTTTCTGCGTTCTTTAAGACTACAAAAACCAGATTCCTGGTAAAGCAGTTCATGACTAGTACCCTTTACTGCTCCTATAATGGTTCTGACAGCCTCTAGATGAATTTTTTCAAGAGAATGTGAAAGTAGTTCGGTACAGTTGTCCCATACAACATCAGCGTAATCAAAGTGAGGAAGGATAAAAGATTTATACATAGTTTCAAGAGCGTTTCGACTTAATTTATGTTTATATGACCGCAGACATGAAGATAAAAAAGTAACCTTACGAATAACAGACCTAACGTGTTCGTCCCATTTCAAATTGTTTTGAAAATAGACACCCAGGTGCCTGTGAGATTCACTGTTTTGTAAAATACTATTTCCAAAAGTTAGGTCAGGATCAGGGGATGCGTCACGTTTCACAGTCAATAACTCGGTTTTTGCTTCATTAAACGTGACCTTCCACTGCCTTGCCCAGTTACTAATCTTTTCCAGGTCGGAGTTTAATATTTCAGCACGAACGTCTGGATTTCTCAGTGCTAAAGATATACTTGTATCATCAGCAAACAATTTGATTGTAGATTCAATTTCAGAGACAATATCATTAATATAAATCAGGAATAACAATGGGCCCAAAACGGAACCTTGTGGGACACCAGCAGTGATGTTACTATATTCTGAAGAGCATCCTTTAACAACAACAGCCTGTTTACGATGTTCTAAGTAGCTTTTGAACCACTCAAGAAGTTGTCCTCTAATTCCTACAGCCTCAAGCTTCTTAAGAAGCCCCTTATGCCAGACTTTATCAAATGCCTTGGAGATGTCACAGAATACAGACTGAACAGTTATTCCTTTGTCGAAAGCTGTGCATAAATCGTTATAGATCACTATCAGCTGGTTAACCGTAGAGTCTCCAGGGGTAAACCCTGATTGGCAAGAGGTAATAATACCGTAACACTTTAGGTACGAGTAAACGTAACTGTGAACGCATCTTTCAAACACCTTACCAACACAGCTTAGCAAAGATACAGGACGGTAATTGGTGCATTCATCCATGGGACCCTTTTTGTGTATTGGTGTTACATGTGCAATTTTCCAAATATTTGGGAAGATACCAATTTGAAGACATCGATTAAACAAAGTACAAAGTGGTCCAGAAAGTACGTCAACAGCAGCAATTAATATTCTATTGTGAATTTTGTCTGGACCCACTGCTTTATTCTTTTCCAAATTGCAAATTACTTTCTTTATATCCGAAGTAGTAATAACAATATGATTAATTTCAGTATTTAATCGAGGTACGTCAGGAGCAGTATCGTCAGCATTTTCTAGTGTTGTTTGTTGGATGAAAAAATCATTGAGTGCAGTAGCTTTTTCTGTATCAGTTGTGTGTGCAGAGCCATTAAAAAATAAAGGGGGAATATCGTCATTGATACCTTTTTTATTCATAAAATCTTTAACAAGTTTCCACCATTCCTTGGTGCCGAATTTTCCTGGTCGCATGCCTTGTCATTCAGTTCATTTAGATATTCAGCTTTGCGATCTCGAATCTTTCTTGTCACTTGATTCCTGTATTGACGATAAGCTGTCCAGTCTTGCTCAGTGCCACTACGTTTTGCACGTTTAAAAAGTTTGTGTCTTTGTTTAAGGGCATTTCTTATTTCGACGTTAAGCCATATAGCGTCCTTAGATCGAACGGTAACTGTTTTTACGGGCATACTTTTGCATGCGGCTTCAAAAAGAAGTTTAGTAAAGGCTTCTGTGCATTGATTAACGTCTCCTACACCGACGACTTCTTGCCAATTTATTTCAGACAGCAAAGTGCAAAATAATGTTTCATTTAATTTTTCATAGTTATACAAAGTTCTTTTAAAGGACGAGTTCTTAGCAGCTTTACTACAATTAGTTGCACAGGGAACGCAATGGTCGCTGCATATTTCGGGCAAGACTTCGACTTGAGAGATAATCTGAGGGCTCTGCGTGATAATTAAGTCAAGTCGTGTACTAGTGTTTTCAGTTATACGTGTGTCGGCATTAGTAAGCTGATGCAGCTGAAACCTGTTCAGAATGTCTACAAGATGTTTTGGGGGAGAGTTATAGTCAGCATTAAAATCGCCAAGTGCAATAAACTTTGTGCCAGTATTATTGACTTTCTCAAAACTTTCAAGAACTAAATCCCAGTAATCTACAGTAGCGTGAGGTGGGCGATAGAAAGATCCGATCAACAAAGCACTGTCTACTCTGGTTTCAATCCAAACTGCTTCTAAGTTTGCAACATGTAAATCAGGCCTATGTTTACACAACAAAGAATTTTTCACCCATATAGCTTACCCCACCCCATTGATTGATTTATTGTTGCTTTAGGTCCAGCGGACTCTTCCGAGCCAAATCAGGACCGGACAACCCCCGATCCGCATAAAAGATCTGCCGAAACAACCCTAGTGGGAAAATTGAATGCCCTCCACCGGCCAGTCACTTTACAATAAAGACATCCCACGCGGGGGACGGCTGAGGGTTGACCTCAACTACGCGAACACCCCGGTTACAAAAACAAAATAGAATACAACCATCATTATAAATCATCAACAAAACACATACATATAAAATGCCTATAGTGCGAAATAATACAATCATAGGAAGCCCTAGTGACCACCCGGCAGAAAGCGTCCAACACTCCCAAGCTGGTCCAACAGACCTCATACACAAACAAGGAGTCTTGTCCAGGAAGAGTTTTCAAGAAAAAAGGTAGGTCATTGATCTAGCGAAGAAGAAGAAAGTATAGCAGAGTGATAGGACAGATCAGGAATGGGAAAGAGCAAATGATGAAGACAGCGACAGTGGGAATTTAAAGCACTAAATTTCCAGAAAGTGGGGATACTATTTATACTGAAACCCCCGGCACTCCAACGGGGGGAACTGTTGCCGCAGTGAATTAGTCATGCCTACAAAGGCAAGACAGGTTTTCAACTGGGGCTTTCACTGTTCCCTTTATAGGTTAGAACAATCTACAGTGACAAGATTGCTCATGACCCCAAGGGGTGGGTTTTCGTTTACTTGTCTTATTACAGAAAATAAGTAGGGAGTTGTGTTCCGCCAGTTTAGATATGTGTAAGTCCGTAATCCTTGCCCAACAGCAAGAACAACTGCTGCATGTACAGTCCACGTCAAATGGTCACCTACAATAGATAAAATCTGTCTTTATATATAAAACCTAACATTTCTATATATAAAGATAGATTTATCTATTGCGGGCGAATGTTTGATGTGGACTGCTGTAACAGTGTTCCTTGTTGTTGGGAAGGTTTACGGACTTTTCGATCATGTGTACCGTCACTTGGGTAAAGATTCCATCGGGCCGTCTTTAAAAGAAAAGATTCTGACGCTGAACGTTCCTAGACTATAGATTTATGTAATCTTATTGTCTAAGATGACCCCAGGCATTTATTTACCCTTTTCAATCGACAGCTCCTAAATTGTGTCAAGTTTACCTGTATTCCTTTCTCGTTATGCGTTTATTTATTTCATTTATTTCTTTATTACATCCTCTCTCGCCCCTTCCCTCCATTTTGTTATATTTCTTGTCTCTTTGCTGTATGTAATCGTTTGAGAATATTGATTAATATCCTTTTATTCGGACTGTGTACTTGTTCCTGTCCGCTATAGAGACATTGTAATGATTTGTCAAAGGGTAGTACTTATTTAAACTTTGCCTTTTGTGTGTGTGCGCGTCCTTTGTGTCGTCCATGTTTGGTTTGCTTGTCTCGTTAAAAAAAATAATGTTTACAATGCTCCAATTGGAAGTAAGTCTTTGTTTACTTTTGGCCAAAATGGGTTTACCTTAAAATTCGCATTGTTATCACATTACACAATGATGAAGCGGGTTCACAGCTACAGTTTGAATTTTCAATTTCGGTTGTGACGGGAAGTGATTTCCCCTGATTAACGGTACATCGACTACCATATAGCCGTGTGACCTTTGACCCTATTTGTGAGTGAACAATGAAGCAGAAGAGTGTGTCTTTGGGGTTATGGGTAAGGTAGGGTCTGTTGGATCATCCTAAACGTTAAACCTTTCCGAGTTATTATTTTCTATTGGTTCTGTCTGTTACCGGCGGTGGTAGCTGCTATTTTTAGCTCCAGACTGTTGGCTGGCTAGACAACAGAGCTGTTGCTATAAATAGGCACACAAACTACGGAATTTGTTCATTATAAAAAAAATCAAAATTCTTTCGAAAGTTTTTATTTTTGTGTTGTAAGCTTTTTTTTTCAATGGCGCAACACTTACTGTGAATGTTAAAAGGATCTGACGAGTGGGCCGTGGTCAACGTGTGTGCTTTTAAATCAATGTTGAATAGTGTGTCCCTTTAAACCAATGTGCTAGACTGCTGAATAGCCAGCCAGCTAAAATACAGAATGATATACACCCAGCAAGGCTCTATTCTAAGAGCCGTCGTCTCCCATCCCTGGTCACCACCCCCGTTGGGGTGCCGGGGGTTTCAGTATAAATAGTATCCCCACTTTCTGGAAATTTAGTGCTTTAAATTCCCACTGTCGCTGTCTTTCTCATTTGCTCTTTCTCAGTCCTGCTCTGTTCTATCAATCGGCTATACTATCTTCTTCTTCGCTAGACCAGTCACCTACCTTTTTTCTTGAAAACTCTTCCGGAACAAGACTCCTTGTTTGTGTATGAGGTCTGTTGGATCAGCTTGGGAATATTGGACGCTTTCTGCCAGGTGGTCACTAGGGCTTCCTATGATGTTATTATTTAGCAATGTAGGCATTTTATATGTATATGTTTTGTTGATAATTTATAATGATGTTTGTATTCTATTTTGTTTTTGTAAACGGGGGTTCGATAAATTAGAGTATAACCTCAGCTTCCCTTGCGTGGGATGTCTTTATTGTAAAGTGACTGGCTGGTGGAGAGCTTTGTTTTACCACTAGGGTTATTTCAGCAGATCTTTTATGCGGATTGGGGGTTGTCCGGTCCTGATTTGGCTCGGAAGAGTCCGCTGGAAAGCAATAATCATGTAATGTAATGTAATGTTATCCCTGGTCACCTAGGATTGTTGGTGCTTCTCTTGGCTTGGACCTCAGATCATGCGCCAAAGGCAGCAAGCGGGCTTCTTATTTGGACGGCCTGAGTTAGACTCGGTAGCACACAACGTCTTTTGGGCAGCTCTTGAGATTGGAAAGCGGTATTTCAGAACGAATAAATAAATATATTATTTTGACTTCCTCTGACTCTCTAAATCGTTCTGATTCTCTCTCTGTGTCTGTTTGTCTGTTGATCTGACTGATGTTTGGTCTGTCTGTCTGCCTCCCTCTCTCTCTCTCTTCTTTGTCCCCCTTTTTTTTTTCTCTCTGTTTTTTCTCTCCTTGTTCTCTGTCTCCCTCTCTCCTCTCGTCTTCTCCATCCCTTTCTGACTCCCACCCACCCACCCGCTCTCTCTCTCTCTCTCTCTCTCTCTCTCTCTCTCTCTCTCTCTCTCTCTCTCTCCTCATTCTTGACCATTGCTTCCTGTCGCATTGTTCGACCCCTTGCCTCTGCCTGTCATGCCATTCCCTTGCATTGCGTGATGTTCACTCGTTTTTTTCCTGCCTATCGCCTTTCGCTTGTGACAGGGTGTGGGAATCGTCACCATTACAGCACTTTTCTCCGTCGCATTCTCGTCCCCGATACTCCATTCTCACTGAACTAACTCCCACCACCACCACCCCCGTCGTCTCTCCTTCTCTGTCTCTGTCTGTCTGTCTGTCTGTCTCTCTCTCTCTCTCTCGCTCTCTCTCTATCTTTCTCTCTGTTTCTGTCCAGCGTTCATTTGACAGTTGTAATAGTGTATGCTTGCTTTCTTTCTATAAGTTCTCGATTAATTATTACGATATTAGAATTATGTTATACGCTGACTTGATTGATTGATTGTTGCTTTAGGTCCAGCGGACTCTTCCGAGCCAAATCAGGACCGGACAACCCCCAATCCGCATAAAAGATCTGCCGAAACAACCCTAGTGGGAAAATTGAATGCCCTCCACAGGCCAGTCACTTTACAATAAAGACATCCCACGCAGGGGACGGCTGAGGCTTTACCCCAACTACTCGAACCCCCGGTTACAAAAACAAAATAGAATAGCAACATCATTATAAATCATCAACAAAACACATACATATAAAATGCCTATAGTGCTAAATAATACAATCATAGGAAGCCCTAGTGACCACCCGGCAGAAAGCGTCCAACACTCCCAAGCTGATCCAACAGACCTCATACACAAACAAGGAGTCTTGTCCAGAAAGAGTTTTCAAGAAAAAAGGTAGGTCATTGATCTAGCGAAGAAGAAGATAGTATAGCAGAGTGATAGGACAGAGCAGGAATGGGAAAGAGTAAATGAGGAAGACAGCGACAGTGGGAATTTAAAGCACTAAATTTCCATAAAGTGGGGATACTATTTATACTGAAAACCCCCGGCACTCCAACGGGGGTACTGTTGCCGCAGTGAATCTATCTTGCCTACAAAGGAAAGACAGGTTTTCAACTGGGGCTTTCACTTTTCCCTTTATAGGTTTGAACAATCTACAGTGGCATGATTGCTCATGACCCCAAGGGGTTATACGCTGACTGCCTGGAATTAAAAAAGTAAACTTTAAAAATAAAATTTCCCTGAGACACTGCTCTTCTATCCGGCCTTCTGATGTAAGTATAAACCGAGTTCTAATCTGTGCAATCACGCATTTTCAACGCATGGATTTTAAAGATTCTGACGCTCATGTCCTAGACGGGTTGAGTACCGGCTACACTAAATACGTCCCTCCTCCCAATCCCCGGTCGCCCAGAATTGTGCTCAGTCGTCTGGACGTCAGACTATGCGCCCAAAGGTTGCAAGTGGGCGCTTCGGACGGCTTGAGTAAGATCCTGTATCGGCCAGCGCCTTGAGCAGCTCTTGAGCTGGAAAAGCGCGATATAAGAACAATTAAATAAATATCTCAATGTCTCGGTGACGGATTTCTCCTCAAAATTGACAAATTGCATTTGCCAATTATAGTTCATGGGTCAGCTTCTGTGGTAGTTTCTCTTTTCCAGAATGGAGACAAACACCATTCCATGTTGTGACACTGGTTGTAAATATCGGCGTTAGCAGCTCCCTACAAGGGGCGTAATTGTCCCATTCTTTCCCTCTTCCTTTGCGCGATTACTCCCCCTTGTAGTGTCGCTGCTGATGCCGGTCCCCATCCCTTTGGTCACGTGACACTACCACAACGTGATTAGGTCAGAGCGGGAAAATGGAAGGGGTGGGGGGTGGGGAATTAGCCGTTATGTTGTCCATATCTGTGATCTGTGTCGCCCGGGCCGTACTTTAAACTATCAGCTGATTTTACAGTTTAAAAAAAAAGGTTTGGTCCAACCACCACTTCACTTCTTTAGCTGACGGAAAGTAACTGTACTCCAACAAAGAAGTTGGGACCAAACCATGGCAGCGTTTCGAAAGTCTGGGACCAACTGGCATTGTCTGTGACAATGTGCCTAGGACTGCCCCATGCATAAGACGTATAGTAGCCTATATTCACCTTTTCCTTTTAAACCCAAGTTAATTATTCATCATTTAATTAAACTAAGCTGGCCATAAGCTTAATGCTTAATCCTAACCGTGAATGTGACAATTCCTAACCTTCTATACACCTCCACCACGCCCTTCCAACCCCCCTCACCTCCTCCCCTCCATTCCTAGACGGCCAATGAAGAACTGAAACCCCAGCCAAGGGAAACAATTTTCTGCAGTAACTGAGCTAGGGGCGGTAATTGGCGAGAGCAGTTACTGGTCAGGGAGGGAGGTAATCTGAGGAGGAAGACTCACTGTCTAACTCCCACCAACAGAGAGAGAGAGAGAGAGAGAGAGAGGGATGGAGGGAGAGAGAGAGTTTCATATCAGTTTTGTTACCTTCAATTCTGCTGTGACGTATTACAAAGAAATATAATTATTTAGTCTCGGTATGCAATTTCTGCGTAAAGATTCAT
>CM072513.1:80432462-80469962 GCA_036898135.1 Oncomelania hupensis
GTTAGTATTGGTATTGCTAATATTTTACAACTGAATTACGATTGCTATGCTTATGGTTTTGTATCCTCCACACCCCAAAAGGGGCGAGTCATGGGATTAAATCTTGAATCTTGAACAGTCAACACTCACACGTGGTATAGTGCTTGGTATTATGGAGCAAGTGTCACGGTGTACGGTATTTGAGCAGAAGAAGTGAACGGTACAAAGTGTCGCCACACAGTTAGCAGTAACAGAGTGCGGTTTACAGCTGTTACACGATTACTATACAAATTACACGGGGTGTGCAATCAAACTAACTCACAATTATGCACGCTGCAAGCGTCGTTTGCTTTTCTGAAAAGCGACGGTGGCGAGTGCCTACTCCTTCTCCTCCCCTCCCCCCTTCTCCCCCCCCCCACGCTTCCATTACACCCTCTCTCCTAAATTCCCTCCATCCTCAACCCCACAGCACACACTACACACGCGCGCACACACACACACACACACACTACTCTGCCAACACACACACACGGAGACCCCCACTCCAACAAGATGTCGCCTTGGGGTCGTTTGTTTGAAATTCGATATTACTATTACTTTAATCGATGCGTACTGTTCCTACTATTGTTTATAGATTGTATGTCGTTTACCAATTCCTGCACCACACATGGCTCATGCGCTGTAGTTCAGATTGCCGCTAGAATTTTTTTTTTTATAAAGTATCCACACTTCCCCTAACTTTATATAGCGAAATCTTGAAACAAAATGGTAAACACTACATGCCAGTATTTATTTTATTTAATCGTCTTTATAGTGCGCTTTTCCGGCTGAAAAGCTGCTCAAGGCGCTTGTTGATCCACCAGTGAACTTCCGCCATGCGTGGTCAAAGGCTGCACGCTTTCCCCATTGTCTACGCGGTATTTGTGGTCCTGATCGATGCATTTATAGTTATAAACCCATCAGGAATGTATATGACCGTTGTTCCTAAAGCAAGGTTTGCCCACTTCCGGGGTCAGTGAAGGTGAAGGTCACAAATCACGTGAGGGACAACAAAGCTGGCGATGAGCTGTCACGTGATGTTGATCTTGCGCTGGCTCAGATTTCTCTGCTCTGGAGATGAAAAATTGCTTTTTGAACAGATTGCCTCCCTTGTCTGCCCAGCGCATTCGAGACAGCTGCTGTGTTTTGCGTTAGAGAAGGGGAGAGAGGGAGAGAGAGAGAGAGAGAGAGAGAGAGAGAGAGAGAGAGGGAGGGAGAGAGAGAGAGACGTGGGGGTGAGGGGCCCAACACTAACAGTCAAACATTACATTTCATACAGTGCGCAGGAAATATGTTTGAGTGGACAGGTGAATTGTCCTGGACAAAAGAAGCTAGAAAGAGAAAGCGACCGTTTTCACTGCATTGCCGGGCGCTAACGGGTAAGGTAGAGGGCAGCTGCTAAAGAGTGACTGATGACGTCGTGCACTCGGGTCGTCCATAGCAATATATCAACTTCCGCCAGTCGCGATGAAACGGAATGGCTCGCGATAATCAAGGAGCGATGAATTAAGGCGTGTGGAGGCAGAAAAAGATGAGCCCCCGGCACATCTCGGGAGATCTCGCACAGAGCTAATGTTTACACGTCAGCGACTCCACAACACGGCGCCATGATTGGCGGAAACGACCCTTTACCCTTTTCCTTCCGCCATCTTGGTCACTGCGCTGGGCGTGCGCACTGAGGGAGGGCAGCGGAAGTCGTACTGTGTTGAGAGAGAGAGAGAGAGAGAGAGCGAGAGAGAGAGAGAGAGAGAGAGAGAGAGATTAAAGAGTGATTGATAGAGATTTAAATGTCTTGCGTTGATTACAGGTTTGTCCTCAACGTTTGGTCACAGATCGATGCGGCAAACAGCTGGTGACACAAACATTTCCATAAAGTGTTGTCTTAAATGTGCAGGTATCTCATAATTCGTATCTTACTATGTTTGTTGGTAGTACCAGTAAACGTAGTAGTAGTAGTAGTAGTAGTAGTAGTAGTAGTAGTAGTAGTAGTAGTAGTAGTAGTAGTAGTAGTAGTAGTAGTAGTAGTAGTAGTAGTAGTAGTAGTAGTAGTAGTAGTAGTAGTAGTAGTAGTAGTAGTAGTAGTAGTAGTAGTAGTAGTAGTAGTAGTAGTAGTAGTAGTAGTAGTAGTAGTAGTAGTAGTAGTAGTAGTAGTAGTAGTAGTAGTAGTAGTAGTAGTAGTAGTAGTAGTAGTAGTAGTAGTAGTAGTAGTAGTAGTAGTAGTAGTAGTAGTAGTAGTAGTAGTAGTAGTAGTAGTAGTAGTAGTAGTAGTAGTAGTAGTAGTAGTAGTAGTAGTAGTAGTAGTAGTAGTAGTAGTAGTAGTAGTAGTAGTAGTAGTAGTAGTAGTAGTAGTAGTAGTAGTAGTAGTAGTAGTAGTAGTAGTAGTAGTAGTAGTAGTAGTAGTAGTAGTAGTAGTAGTAGTAGTAGTAGTAGTAGTAGTAGTAGTAGTAGTAGTAGTAGTAGTAGTAGTAGTAGTAGTAGTAGTAGTAGTAGTAGTAGTAGTAGTAGTAGTAGTAGTAGTAGTAGTAGTAGTAGTAGTAGTAGTAGTAGTAGTAGTAGTAGTAGTAGTAGTAGTAGTAGTAGTAGTAGTAGTAGTAGTAGTAGTTGGTATATCTACAATCGCATGGACTTTTAAGATCCAGACGCTCATGTGCTAGAGTGTCGGAAACATAAAGCACACCTAGCAAGCACTGGGTCCTAATTCCCCAATTGTCTGAAACGTTAGACAGTGAGCATCAAGCAGCAAGTTGGCGCCTTGGACAGGAAGATCTTTGAGTTTTATTTTTTTTTTTTACAGATATTTGAATTCATTTGTTTTAAATCTGATGGCAGCTTCCGGATTTTGGGGATAATTTTCTTTCCCTTGCAATACGCATTGAGCGTGTCTGCTAACGGGGAGGCGGCGCTATACAAACCACAACTTCATCATCATCATCATCATCATCATCATCATCATCATCATCATCATCATCATCATCACCATCATCATCACCATCATCATCACCATCATCATCATCATCATCATCATCATCATCATCACCACCATCATCAACATCATCATCATCATCATCATCATCGTCGTCGTCATCATCATCATCAGCAGCAGCAGGATCCTAGTCGTCACCATCATCATCCTCAATACTTCTATGCAAAGGAGACCATTCATTCCAATTCGTGGGTGAGCTGAACACTGTTTGAGTAAAACTGAGGGCTGCTTGAGTAAGCGCACAGAGTTTAACCAAAAGATGTTCACGGGCTCCCCACACATTGTGTAACTTAGCCTCGCCGAGTACCTGCACTCTCACACAAACGCACGCCTCGGTCCCCCGGCACGTCACACAGCACGGCGGACTCACCAAGTGGTCAGAACACTCCACAGGTGATCAAACCAAGGCGGAGTAAGAACCAAGTTGTCGCAACTGCTCACGCGCCATGGCATGCTGAGAAAAAAAAAATCCACAACACAAAAACAACTATGGCTTGTGGGTCCAGCGAGTAAATAAACGCTGAAGCTGTTTGGGCTTCTATGAAGTGGACTGTTGTGCTTTCAAACACACACAAGGGCGCGCGCGTGTGCAAACATGAGTGCAAACACGCTCGGACACACCCACGCACACGAACACGGACATATGCATCGCAACCGAACGACACACACATGAACAAATCCTTTCGCAACCACATACATACACTTTCACTCACTCACCCATACACGCACATACACACACGAACACAACCACCGCGCACATACAATGCTCGAGTACGCTGACTGACGTCTGGTGGAAGAAGAGTATTATCAGGATGAATAAAATGAAGATGTTGGAAATAAAAATCCCTCCGAGCGTACCGAAACCTTGTAGAGAGCGTCTTGAGAAAAGCTAATCAAACCTGCAACCGCATGACTTCCAGCACGTGGCCGATGATGGACCGTCCACTAATTGTCTTATGAGGTTGCCGATGTTGTGCTGCTGCATGCATTGTTGTTGCCAGGATGTCAGTGAAGAGATTGAGGTGTTGGATGGGGAAGAGAACGGTGGTCAGAGCGACCAGTTTGTAGTTAGGGAGGCATGCTGGGGAAAAAGAGAGAGAAAGAGAGAGAGAGAGAGAGAGAGAGAGAGAGAGAGAGAGAGAGAGAGAGAAAGAGAGAGAGAGAGAGAGAGAGAGAGAGAGAGAGAGAGAGAGAGAGAGAGAGAGAGAGAAGCAATCGCAAGTCTCTTTCTCCCCCACTACCCTCTCCCCCATCACTTTCTCTACCCGCCGCCATTCTATTTCTTCCTCCCCGACCCCTAACATCCCCACTCTCACTAAATCATCGTTCTACTCGTCCATCTTCATTTGTGGCTTAGGTCATTTTGTACTGGCCACTAGTGCTGTCCTAATGTCGCTGGTCGTCCATCCCTGGCTGACTGACCAACCACACATCACCCACCGCCGCGTCCTGGGCCCAGAAAGAAAGATGAATTATCCAAGATCATAATGCATGGCTTTACTGCTCAAGATAATACTAATGCAGGGCTGTTCGATGGACAGCTGCAGACGGCCTTGCACAGGGATCATATAATAATGATGATCCTGCTGCCGCTAAGCCACCAGTCCCGATGGTCAAATGATTGAGGATTTAATTCTGCCACTACTTGCAGTCCTTGCGGTCAGCAGCAGTCTTAGCGTGACTGTATTTAAAACTGTAAAAGAAAATATAATGTGGTACGCTTTAACTCTGCAGTTCGTTGCTATTTGTGAAATTTAGTTAGTTCGTTATTAATTGCTTACAGAATCCAGTGGACTGCAAAGAGCCGAATCGGGACCATAAAATCAACCCTACAACTTGGCTGAAAGAGGACTCATCCCTGATCCGTATAAACGGTCTGCTGAAATAACTCCAGTGAAGGCACTCCACCGGCCGGTCACTGTACAATTAAGGCATCAGGGACGCTGAGACTATACTCTAATTTATCGAACCTGCGTTTACAAAAACAAAATAGAATACAAACCTCATTATAAAATATTAACAAAACATATACATATAAAATGCCTACGTTGCTAAATAATATCATAGGAAGCCCTAGTGACCATTTGGTAGAAAACATCCAATATTTCCAAGTTGGTACAACAGAATGATGCAGTGGTGTTGTGATTGTGACACCTCGTTTGATCTAGTGATAGTGTTTGACTTCTACGTGTACTACTAGACTGTTACTGTTCGTTTTGTGTGCTGTGAAATGCATTTTGTCCCGTGTGCATGCTAGGTTTGTAAATAATAATGTGCCCATTACATAGCAAAGCTACCCCATGTCTTCTTCAAGAACGAATGCATGGCTGTAAGTTGGGGGGCGTCTAGTTACTTCTAACATCCATGCATTGACGTGACACTCAAACTCTCGTTCAACAATCCTAACATGCAGCGATCGCCTCAATCTGGCATGACCTTCAAGAGGGCAAAGGTCAGTCAAGGGAGGTAAACATTCTGCCGCACTACACTCCGCCAAGGGAGGCAATTTTTCTAGAGCCTGGTCAGCCACTGCACTTCGTTTCTAGAAAACTAGTGTCTCCCAAACTGCTAATTTTTTTCTATGACAACGAAAGACAGTACGGAGTTTTGTAGCCGTGTGGAGCAGTGTGTGCTAGTAGTGTCCAGGGCTGTTTGAGCTCTTTGGGGTGAGGGTGGGTGGGTGGCGGTACTAGAACTAATATTAGATTGAAGAGTCTTCTTTTCTTTACATTGGAGACTCTTCTATCTCTCGCTCCCCCCTTTTCACACTGGAGTCTCCTCTTCTCTTTTCTTTCTGTTCTGTCGCTCCCCTCTAGGAGGTCTTCGTTCTCTGTTTCTCTGTCAGATTGAAAAAAGGCAGCGTGAAAATACAGCTGTTGTCGGTAAAGAAGCTTTGCTCGTGATTAGATTGACTTTGGCTAGTCGGATTGAAATTACACTTGCCCGTTTCAAAATGAAGGAGGTTTCACAGTCGAACGATTGAAAGGCGGGTGGAAGGGGGTTGGTGGGTGGGGAGGGGGAGTAGGGAGGGGGGTAGTGCGTGTGTGGAGGAGTGGGGGATGGTGTTAGAAGGGGTGATAGTTGAAGAGGAAGCTGTTTTAGTTCTGAGTGCATGTGTTGGTACAGTTCAACTTCTAGTCCTGTTTAACCTATAATTGCGTTAGTGTTGCCAATGTGTTTGTCAGTTTTATCGTTTCCTTTTGTGTGTGCTGCAGTATTGGACCGAAGTGTTTTCCTTGTGCGTTCACTTGGCAATCAAGATTGTTGTTTGAGAGAGAGAGAGAGAGAGAGAGAGAGAGAGAGAGAGAGAGAGAGAGAGAGAGAGAGAGAGAGAGAGAGAGAGAGAGAGAGAGAAATTGTGCAAATGGATACTGCGTTGTCCTGTGTGTGGTGGGGTTGGGAATGATGCAAAATTGAGTGGCTGGAGAGAGAGAGAGGGAGGGAGAGAGAGATAGGGGAGGGTAGAGAGAGAAGAAAAGGGGGATGAGATGAGCGAGAGAGATTGGACACCTAGAGTCAATATTGTTCTATCCAGACCCTTGGTTTGTCCGCCCGGACAAAAAGCTTTGTACTAAGTGTGCCGTCACACGAGCTAATTGCAAAACCGTCGACAAGAGGGCTGTGGGAAGTGAGAGAGGGAGAGAGAGAGAGAGAGAGAGAGAGATTTGAGGATGTAATGCAAAGGGCAGTTAAAACATTAAGATAAAATCGAAGAAAGAGGAGGAGGAGGAGGAGGAGGAGGAGGAGAAGAAGAAGAAGAAGAAGAAGAAGAAGAAGAAGAAGAAGAAGAAGAAGAAGAAGAAGAAGAAGAAGAAGAAGAAGAAGAAGAAGAAAAGAAGAAGAAGAAGAAGAAGAAGAAGAAGAAGAAGAAGAAGAAGAAGAAGAAGAAGAAGAAGAAGAAGAAGAAGAAGAAATTCAAGACGATGAAGAGGAATTTTAACTGAAGAGCGTAAACACGTTCCATAGGAACAAAAACACCGGCGTCTCTACTCTGATGTCCAGTGCAGCATTCTGGGATTTCCGTTCCTGCACGGGTGTTGTTTGTGGACTTTGGGCCGTGGTGTTCATTCCCTTTAGCGAAGATGCTTGACCGCCTGCCAGCGAAAGCACAGTTGCCGAGCGCCCAAAATGCAGGACCAAACCTTTTGGCCCATCCTCATTTCTGGCACTAGGTTTATCTGTGACCTGACCCCTTTCCTGATCCTCCCATTCCCCTTATTGTGGCTTAGTGGTAAAGTGGGCGCGTGACACAACGATGACTCAGGTTGGAATCATGCGGCGGTGGGCAAGATAAAAGTGGCCGTTAAGTTTTCAGTGTCCATTTCTAGCAGTATGATTGCTCTGGTGGTTCAGTGTTGCTTTAGGTCCCTAACCCCCCCCCCCTCCCCTCTTCTTGCCTGAGATTGTTATCCCTCTGTGCCGTATCGTCAATGGTGAGTGTTGACGTTAAGCTTCAATGTCCATTCATTCTAGCATATCCTACGTCCTCGCAGAGCCTATGTCATATGGCTCACGCATTGACACAACGAAATAGCGAGTGGCCTTTTTTTTTTACACTGTCAATCTTAGCAGTATGATAGTCCTGAAGGTTCAGTGTTGATTGAGGTCACTAACCCTCTTCCTCCCCCCCCCCCTCTTACTCACTTCTTCCCTGGGTGGGTTCACCTCGTCTGCCGAATCGCCAATTGTGAGTGTGGACTGTTAACTTTAATGTTCGCTCATTCACTAAGCTACTAGGCAGGAGCTGTTGTTGCGATGTGGGTTTCGGCGACTGTTGTTGGGTCTTCGCGAAACTCCCTTGCTGGCAAAGGCAGGCTCCAAACCCACAGAATTGGAATGAGGGGCACAGATTGACGATGGCAGTGAGGTTCTGGCAGCTACTGGACTTGACGTCTTGTCTTGCATTGTCTTGTCTTGTAGTTACAGGACACACACAATAGCAGTTGGAGGCGATATTATATGGTAGTTATAAAGCGAGATAGGGTGATTATGGAACCTTCCCTCTTCAAGCCAAAATGTCACTTGCAGGGCTTCACACACCTAAGGGCAGCAACTGTTCACCATCTCGCTATAAGCCCCGAAGTTATCTTTCTTTGTGCTTCGCTCGTCCCTTCAAGCAAGGCCCAAGAAGCCAAACAATGCAGAACATCTCTGCATTCCCAAAGCGATGTCCGGGTTTCTCAGCCAGAGTATCCAGTGGCCTCCTCCTCCATTTCTTCCCTTTCCTCCTCCTCCTCCTCCTCCTCCTCCTTCTTCTTCTTCTTCTTCTTCTTCTTCTTCTTCTTCTTCTTCTTCCGAGTATGATTTCTGTGAGGTCAATGGTGCTGTGACAAAAAGCGCAAAAAACCGTCAGTCACTGGTTGGTCTTTTTCTTCAACCCACCAAGACCCAAAATCACTACTGCTGAAGGCTTTTTTGCTGTATGCCATGCTACATGAACGTGTCACGTAGTTTGTAAAAGCGACGAGCATTTCTTGTTCTTTTTCTTACTCTACTCACACACACACACACACAATGGTCTCACAAAGAAAAGACAAAGAGGAAGAGAAAGGGGAGAAATTAGAGGAATCATTTCTCGTTGTGTGAGCGCAGAATTGCCTACCTGATTCAATTAGGCTTCATCAAGGGCGAGCAGCGCCCACTGCCCAAGGCGACGTCGGCAGAAAAAGACAGGAGTTGATAACAGTTAACTGTGGTACATCCGCGTCGTCGGACCGGATGACGCGACTCCCTTCTTTCTGTAAATCGCTGTATATGTCTGCAATGTCATACGCAAAATCCCTCTTAATATTATTTAGAAGGAGCAGTAGTAGTAGTAGTAGTAGTAGTAGTAGTAGTAGTAGTGTGGTGATAGCAGCAGTAGTAGTAGTGTAGTGGTGGTAGCAGTAGTAGTAGTGTGGTGGTAGCAGCAGTAGTAGTAGTGTGGTGGTAGCAGCAGTAGTAGTAGTGTAGTGGTGGTAGCAGTAGTAGTAGTCTAGTGGTGGTAGCAGTAGTAGTCTAGTGGTGGTAGCAGTAGTAGTAGTGTAGTGGTGGTAGCAGTAGTAGTAGTGTAGTGGTGGTAGCAGTAGTAGTAGTGTAGTGGTGGTAGCAGTAGTAGTAGTCTAGTGGTGGTAGCAGTAGTAGTAGTGTAGTGGTGGTAGCAGTAGTAGTAGTCTAGTGGTGGTAGCAGCAGTAGTAGTAGTGTAGTGGTGGTAGCAGTAGTAGTAGTGTAGTGGTGGTAGCAGTAGTAGTAGTGTAGTGGTGGTAGCAGTAGTAGTAGTGTAGTGGTGGTAGCAGTAGTAGTAGTGTAGTGGTGGTAGCAGTAGTAGTAGTGTAGTGGTGGTAGCAGTAGTAGTAGTGTAGTGGTGGTAGCAGTAGTAGTAGTGTAGTGGTGGTAGCAGTAGTAGTAGTGTAGTGGTGGTAGCAGTAGTAGTAGTGTAGTGGTGTAGTGGTGGTAGCAGTAGTAGTAGTGTAGTGGTGGTAGCAGTAGTAGTAGTGTAGTGGTGGTAGCAGTAGTAGTAGTGTAGTGGTGGTAGCAGTAGTAGTAGTGTAGTGGTGGTAGCAGTAGTAGTAGTGTAGTGGTGGTAGCAGTAGTAGTAGTGTAGTGGTGGTAGCAGTAGTAGTAGTGTAGTGGTGGTAGCAGTAGTAGTAGTGTAGTGGTGGTAGCAGTAGTAGTAGTGTAGTGGTGGTAGCAGTAGTAGTAGTGTAGTGGTGTAGTGGTGGTAGCAGTAGTAGTAGTGTAGTGGTGGTAGCAGTAGTAGTAGTGTAGTGGTGGTAGCAGTAGTAGTAGTGTAGTGGTGGTGGTAGCAGTAGTAGTAGTGTAGTGGTGGTAGCAGTAGTAGTAGTGTAGTGGTGGTAGCAGTAGTAGTAGTGTAGTGGTGGTAGCAGTAGTAGTAGTGTAGTGGGTAGTGGTGGTAGCAGTAGTAGTGTAGTGGTGGTAGCAGTAGTAGTAGTGTAGTGGTGGTAGCAGTAGTAGTAGTGTAGTGGTGGTAGCAGTAGTAGTAGTGTAGTGGTGGTAGCAGTAGTAGTAGTGTAGTGGTGGTAGCAGTAGTAGTAGTGTAGTGGTGGTAGCAGTAGTAGTAGTGTAGTGGTGGTAGCAGTAGTAGTAGTGTAGTGGTGGTAGCAGTAGTAGTAGTGTAGTGGTGGTAGCAGTAGTAGTAGTGTAGTGGTGGTAGCAGTAGTAGTAGTGTAGTGGTGGTAGCAGTAGTAGTAGTGTAGTGGTGGTAGCAGTAGTAGTAGTGTAGTGGTGGTAGCAGTAGTAGTAGTGTAGTGGTGGTAGCAGTAGTAGTAGTGTAGTGGTGGTAGCAGTAGTAGTAGTGTAGTGGTGGTAGCAGTAGTAGTAGTGTAGTGGTGGTAGCAGCAGTAGTAGTAGTGTAGTGGTGGTAGCAGTAGTAGTAGTCTAGTGGTGGTAGCAGTAGTAGTCTAGTGGTGGTAGCAGTAGTAGTAGTGTAGTGGTGGTAGCAGTAGTAGTAGTGTAGTGGTGGTAGCAGTAGTAGTAGTGTAGTGGTGGTAGCAGTAGTAGTAGTGTAGTGGTGGTAGCAGTAGTAGTAGTGTAGTGGTGGTAGCAGTAGTAGTAGTGTGGTGGTAGCAGCAGTAGTAGTAGTGTAGTGGTGGTAGCAGTAGTAGTAGTCTAGTGGTGGTAGCAGTAGTAGTCTAGTGGTGGTAGCAGTAGTAGTAGTGTAGTGGTGGTAGCAGTAGTAGTAGTGTAGTGGTGGTAGCAGTAGTAGTAGTGTAGTGGTGGTAGCAGTAGTAGTAGTCTAGTGGTGGTAGCAGTAGTAGTAGTGTAGTGGTGGTAGCAGTAGTAGTAGTCTAGTGGTGGTAGCAGCAGTAGTAGTAGTGTAGTGGTGGTAGCAGTAGTAGTAGTGTAGTGGTGGTAGCAGTAGTAGTAGTGTAGTGGTGGTAGCAGTAGTAGTAGTGTAGTGGTGGTAGCAGTAGTAGTAGTGTAGTGGTGGTAGCAGTAGTAGTAGTGTAGTGGTGGTAGCAGTAGTAGTAGTGTAGTGGTGGTAGCAGTAGTAGTAGTGTAGTGGTGGTAGCAGTAGTAGTAGTGTAGTGGTGGTAGCAGTAGTAGTAGTAGTGTAGTGGTGTAGTGGTGGTAGCAGTAGTAGTAGTGTAGTGGTGGTAGCAGTAGTAGTAGTGTAGTGGTGGTAGCAGTAGTAGTAGTGTAGTGGTGGTAGCAGTAGTAGTAGTGTAGTGGTGGTAGCAGTAGTAGTAGTGTAGTGGTGGTAGCAGTAGTAGTAGTGTAGTGGTGGTAGCAGTAGTAGTAGTGTAGTGGTGGTAGCAGTAGTAGTAGTGTAGTGGTGGTAGCAGTAGTAGTAGTGTAGTGGTGTAGGGTGTAGCAGTAGTAGTAGTGTAGTGGTGGTAGCAGAGTAGTAGTGTAGTGGTCAGTAGTAGGTTGGTGGTAGCAGTAGTAGTAGTGTAGTGGTGGTAGCAGTAGTAGTAGTGTAGTGGTGGTAGCAGTAGTAGTAGTGTAGTGGTGGTAGCAGTAGTAGTAGTGTAGTGGTGTAGTGGGGTAGCAGTAGTAGTAGTGTAGTGGTGGTAGCAGTAGTAGTAGTGTAGTGGTGGTAGCAGTAGTAGTAGTGTAGTGGTGGTAGCAGTAGTAGTAGTGTAGTGGTGGTAGCAGTAGTAGTAGTGTAGTGGTGGTAGCAGTAGTAGTAGTGTAGTGGTGGTAGCAGTAGTAGTAGTGTAGTGGTGGTAGCAGTAGTAGTAGTGTAGTGGTGGTAGCAGTAGTAGTAGTGTAGTGGTGGTAGCAGTAGTAGTAGTGTAGTGGTGGTAGCAAGTAGTAGTAGTCTAGTGGTGGTAGCAGTAGTAGTAGTCTAGTGGTGGTAGCAGTAGTAGTAGTGTAGTGGTGGTAGCAGTAGTAGTAGTCTAGTGGTGGTAGCAGTAGTAGTAGTGTAGTGGTGGTAGCAGTAGTAGTAGTGTAGTGGTGGTAGCAGTAGTAGTAGTGTAGTGGTGGTAGCAGTAGTAGTAGTCTAGTGGTGGTAGCAGTAGTAGTAGTCTAGTGGTGGTAGCAGTAGTAGTAGTGTAGTGGTGGTAGCAGTAGTAGTAGTCTAGTGGTGGTAGCAGTAGTAGTAGTCTAGTGGTGGTAGCAGTAGTAGTAGTGTAGTGGTGGTAGCAGTAGTAGTAGTCTAGTGGTGGTAGCAGTAGTAGTAGTGTAGTGGTGGTAGCAGTAGTAGTAGTGTAGTGGTGGTAGCAGTAGTAGTAGTGTAGTGGTGGTAGCAGTAGTAGTAGTCTAGTGGTGGTAGCAGTAGTAGTAGTGTAGTGGTGGTAGCAGTAGTAGTAGTGTAGTGGTGGTAGCAGTAGTAGTAGTGTAGTGGTGGTAGCAGTAGTAGTAGTGTAGTGGTGGTAGCAGTAGTAGTAGTGTAGTGGTGGTAGCAGTAGTAGTAGTGTAGTGGTGGTAGCAGTAGTAGTAGTGTAGTGGTGGTAGCAGTAGTAGTAGTGTAGTGGTGGTAGCAGTAGTAGTAGTGTAGTGGTGGTAGCAGTAGTAGTAGTGTAGTGGTGGTAGCAGTAGTAGTAGTCTAGTGGTGGTAGCACGCGCAGCAGGAATAGCGGTAGCAGTTATTTGAAGTGGCAAAACTGCATGCTTAAATGATAGATGCGAAAATGCAGTTTGTGGAGATGGAAGAGGAGAGATTATTTCGATTAAATATAACAATTTGATTTTGTTTTCATTTATTAAATTGTATATTTCCTATATGAATTGCAATTTACTCCATTTCAGCAGTCATTTCACTTCAAACTGTTTGTTTATTAACTATACATATTCATTAAACATTGATAATTGCACGAAAAACACCATCAACATCACCACCAACAAGAACAGCAACAGCAGCAGCAATAACAGCAACAGCTTAGTTTTTCTTTTGATCCTCATCCAACCGCTTCAAGTCTGCCTCTCTAAACAGTTCTTTCGTCACCACCACCAGCAGCGTAACACAGTCGCGTGGCGAGCGTGCGGAAAGCGCGCGCTGATTAGGGAAGCGCGCGCAGGAAGAGACGTTGTCGGTCCGTGGACCAATCGATGAGCGTTGATCATTTGCGGGCACGGCTAATGGCCAATGAATGCCTTCGTTGCAAACGTAATTGGCGCTGAGGGGTCTACACGGTGCGACTTGCTAATCACGCTCTGGGGACCTGCAAGGGGGACAACTACTACTTCTTCTTTTTCTGTTACTTTGATAAACAGATGAAGATTCTTTATTTCTTAATTTTTATTTTTTTTATCAATACTTATTCTTCCTTTCTTAATTTTTTTTTCATTTTTTCTTTCCATAAATTCTTAGTTTTTTTCCTGTTACCTCAAGGAACAAATGCGATGACGAAATCACACAAACAACAAACACACATATAAGTATTATATTTTATTCAGAAAATAACGCGATACTTTTTGCCGCAATAAATAACTTTTAAGTTGATTTTTCGATGGTATGGCCACGTCACCAGAGCCTCAGGCCTTGCAAAGACCATCCTGCAAGGCACGGTGCAAGGAGGCAGAAAAAGAGGGAGACAGAAAAAGAGGTGGGAAAACAACATTCGAGCATGGACTGGCTTGACACTGAGCGAAGCCATGAAGGTTGCTGAGGACAGGGAAATCTGGAGTACGCTGTTTAAATGATCATCTGTGGTGCCCCAACGACCTTCGAGTTACGTGATAGGATAGGAAAAGGATAATATAGGAAGTTGATTTTCACGTTCTGTTTAATAATCATTTAGATTTATAATTTTGTTATATTTTTCTCGACCTTTTTTTCTTCTGATTTTTATTATTATTATTATTATTATTATTATTATTATTATTATTATTATTATTATTATTATTATTATTATTATTATTATTATTATTAGAGTTCACAATTCTAGTTTTTTCTCGACCTTTTTTTCTTCTTCTTCTTCTTCTTCTTCTTCTTCTTCTTCTTCTTCTTCTTCTTCTTCTTCTTCTTCTTCTTCTTCTTCTTCTTCTTCTTCTTATTAGAGTTCACAATTCTAGGATTCTTACTAAAGATACTGTCTGTCACCTGCGCTTTCATAAGCAAGCTGGCCCGCCTGGAAGTGAGAACACTAATAACGTATCCGGCCAGGAAATGTCGTCTGCACTGCCAATTGTCGATAAACCAGGGTGACTTCCCTTTGCCCAGCTTGGTGGGATTGGTAGACTACGTCAACATCAGCGTCACTTCCGGCTTTATTACGTCACTTCCGGTTTTAAGCCTTCTCTTGGACACTAAAGCTGTCAACGGCAATCATTACGTCATCCTTTATGGCCGTCATTGCTTTTCAATCGGTGTAGCTCTGGCCTAGCCTCGCTGTGTTGTGACGGCGAGTGAACGGATTCCATTGAGACGCACGTGCAAATGCGCACTGATCCCAGCTTGCACAGCGCCTAATACTTCCGGTGTCAGCTGCTTTGTGATCCACCCTGGCTCAGGTGTGTTGGTGGGGCACTTTTGTAAGGGAGGCAACTCGTGCTGCAAGGACAATTGGCGGGGCTTGCCTGACACCAGTGAATATTGACTTTGAGCGTACTACTAACACTGCTAATAAAACATGATTTGTTCCTCCTGTCTTCATGTCTTTGTTGTTGTTGTTTGATGCATGCTGCTGCGGGTTGTCGTCGCAGCAAGCCATTATTGATATCTTATTTATCACTGACAATGTGCTAGTAAACAGGAGTCATGTTTCATCCGGTGTCGTTGTTGTTGTTGCTGTTGTTGTTGGAAGTCGTTTTGTCGTCGTCGCCGCCAATCATTGTTTCTTTTTTTCTTTTTTTCTTTTTTTTCTTTTATTTTATTTTTTATTGTTTTTTTTATTTATTTTTTTTACATTTTAATTTTTAATTTTTACAGCGGTGAATCAGAATGAGGCGAAAATTAACAGAATGGAGTCATGAGAAAATCAACAAGGTCATTCATTGTCACATTTTAACAAACTATGTCAAGTATAAAGCATGGCAAAGCAGTTTCACAGCAAAGTACACCTCTAAACTAGAACAGCACATTAAACAAACTTTCTATAACGCCTCTGAACTTCAAATATATCTTTCAAAGGCCTTGTTGCTTTGGTTTTCTTGTAGATACTTATACATATTTTAGCCAGCAAAATCGAATAGTTTACTTTATTACAAACAAGTTTAGAGAGCTTTCCTTGTTGAAAACCAATCATTGTTGATTTCTGGCGAATCCCTCCAAATTTTTCTTTCGTCTTTTTTTTTTTTTTTTTGGTTTGTTTGTTTGTCGCTGGAGCTGTTGTGTTGCTACCATTTTAAAAAACAAAACTTTTTGGGGAATTGTTTTAACGTTGCCAGTAAATAGGACTTTTTTTTTTGAAGGAGACAAAAAGTTTGTGTACAACACGAGTGATGAAGGTGTCTCGTCTAAAAGAGATGTTGACTGCAGTTTATCCAAAGCACCCTGGATAGAATCCTTATTAGCTTCTGTCCTCCAGGGACTGATAGCAAAGATCTATCTTCCCCTCTCTGCTGTCGATGGTTGGCATTGTGTGGATGTGTGCCATGGAAACAGATAGCCATTTCGCTGTCTTCTCAGCTCTTCTGTCATTGTATCAGCAGGGCTTGGTGAAAAATCAAGGGACTGATTTTCCAAAGCGTAACTAAACGCCAGAATGAAGTCTTCAGAAAAAAACAAACAAACAACATCATCTTCATGCGATAAAAAGTACCCACAATTTCTCTCATTTTTTAATTTGTCTTTCTTTCTTTCATTGTTTTGTTGTTGCTGCTGCAGTTGCTGTCTTTCTTTCTCCGTCTACTCGTCCGCAGTCGCAACGATTGCTTTATCAGGGGAGGTAATCGATCTCTGTCTAGTGGGGCGGTTGCGGCCTTTGGCTGTCATCTTTTGAGAAAGAGGCGGCAACTGAAGAGTCTCACAGAGAGAAAAGAAAAAGAGTCTGATTTCCCGCAATTTGAGTCCTTATATTCTCTCTCTCTCTCTCTCTCTCTCTCTCTCTCTCTCTCTCTCTCTCTCTCTCCGCACCCACTGCCCCATTCCCCCTCCCCCCCTCCACACTTGCAATCTCTGGTCCCGTATTGAGATGCGCGTAAAGGAGTGTGGAGTGGTGCGCGGCGTGTTCAAGTGAGCATTCAGCCCGGCTCTCATCACGTGATCAGCACGTCATCGTCACGTGATCGTTAACCTGAAGAGTCCTTTGAGCTGCTCTCCATCCTTGATCGTCCTGCTGTGTGCTGGCTGCTTGTTGCGATGATGATGATGATGGTGATGGTGATGATGATGATAATGATGATGATGATGATGATGATGATGATGATGATGATGATGATGATGATGGTGATGATGATGATGATGATGATGATGATGATGATGATGATGATGATGATGATGATGACAATGAACACGATGAATATAAAGGAGGAGGATTTGGGGTGGGCATGTTCCGCCTAGTAGCCTATTTGTCAACGAAAGATACATGAATTGCAAAACTCGTGTCGCAGTTTTCAATTCAAACCGTTCTGGGACCTTCTTCTTGTTGTTCTTTTTCTGGTTCTTCTTCGTCTTTTTCATCTTCTGTCAGAAATGATGAGTGTGTGTGTGGTCGAGTGGTTTGACAAGTGTCCGTGAGAACCCGCGACTGTGCACGCCCTCTGTGGTCGTCTTTCACATTCTTCTCTCCTCCTCCTCCTATTCCTCCTCCTCCTTTCCCTCCTCCTCTTCCTCTTTTCCTTTGCTTGAGCGATCCCTGCTCGAGCGTTAAAGCGGAGGGCTGAAAACGGTAATGATTTCCAAACAGCATTGTTAAGTCCCTGTCGCCAGAACAATGCCACAGGGCTTGGCAAGTGTGAGCGGGTCGATGAAGCTCGAAAGAAGACTGAAAACCTCCTTGATCATATTAAACAATTACAATCCTTATCTCGAAGCAAGGGCTGTGGACAAAACGAATGATTATCGGTGTCACCATTAGATATATCCAACGAACTCAACCTCAGTGATGTCGGTCATTCCCGACAGGAAATGTTAGATTTGATCCTTCAACGGCGGTCTAATCTGTTCACGCAGGCATTCCATCGCACGAACCTTACATAGAATCTTGACGCCCGTGTCTTAGACGGGCGAGTGCCTGCTACACAAGCGCCCCCAACAGCCACTACTAGGTCCCCTTTCTCCCGGGTTGTCCAGGATTGTGTTCAGTTGTCTGGGCACTGTAAGGCGATCAGCAAGTTGGCGTCTCGGGCGGTTAAGTCAGACCCTGTATTGTCCTTTTTGTTGTTGTTTGCTTTGGTTTGTTTTATTCAGTGCCTTGAAAGAAACGATGACATGCATTTGACAGCGCGTTGGCTTTCATCCAGTTAACGTAATAATATTGTTGGGGTTGCATGGTTAGAGAACATTAACCAAGTAGAATGGATCGCCGATGGCGTAGCGGTAGCAGCCCTACTACGTATCCTAGTTGGATCAGACAACTGGGTTGCATGGTTTAGAGATGGCCCATAGGGCTGCTACCGCTGCGCTATCGAAAATACCCTTTTGCTTTGCTATCGCGTTAATGGCTAGAGCGCTCACACTATGCAACGTGTAGACTATATGGAGCGTCCGCACTAGGATCAAACATCGGGTGTTGAATACCTTGCAATGGATATCATGGAATGGGATGGGCAACGATCAATTAACTGTATAGGATATGTACATTGCTGTATAAGAGTGTTACAGACAAAATAGAACACTTATTTAAGGACAGGTAACACGCATCAACGATAAAGTGGCTGTTCACCGTTGATTGTCTGATTGTTAATGATTGCGTGAGTCGGCCCCATAAGTGTTTTTAACCACTTGACTGAGACTGATACTCTGTATTCGTCTGGGCTGTAGTTGTAGTTGACATTGTTAGTATTATTATTTCAAACTGAGTTGTACATATTGTTATGATTTGTATGTAATTTTTGTATTTTTTTTCATTTGTTTTCAAATTTGTGGTCGTATAATATCAACTTTGTAGTGAACAGACGTAAAATTAAAGAATTGAATTGAACCGAAATGAGTTTGTCTATGAAGAGTACACGTTATTAGGTGTCAAATATCTCTTTGTAGTGACTTGACGAACAGTTTTGTTTTTTTAAATTAAAAATTGAATTGAATTCATCTATGAGTAGTACATAGAAATTTGCCATTGGGCTGCAAAAACATATTATATAATAAATGTAAAAAAATACATTCGGCGGTGCAGGGTAACAAAGCGGATTCCCCTGGGGAAAAAAAAACAACAAAAAAGACAACGTTGATAGGAAAACTGAGGACAAAGGACACGATTTCAAACAATGATGCAAGGAGAAACGAAGGCCAGGGAAGAAGGAGGGAGGAGGGAGGGGGAGACGAGGTCCGCTAAGGGTGGTGGTCGTTAGTGAGATGAACTGAAATTGGATTTGAACCCTAATCGTTCCGTGCGGGGTTAAACTCGACGCAGGACAGATGAAATAATTTTCCTAACGACCGTCCATGTTTTTACTGACAACATTACGGCGCAGTCAACGATGGCAAAAACGGGTCTCTGATTTCATGATAACACCACATTGAACATCCTCATCGGTGTTACCTGGGACGTGGACGGAGAGGGAAGGTTGAGAGAGAGAGAGAGAAGCAAGAAACAAAATGTGTGTGTGTGTATGTGCGTGTGTGTTTGTGTGTGTGTGTGAGGCCAAATCAAAGATTTTTATTTTATTTTTAAGCCTGCAAAAAAGGTTTATTCGACTGCATTTCCTGACTAAATGTAATTAATTTTTGTATGTAAGATCATTTGTTGTTTTAATTGTCATAAACTTCCGTGCGTGATTTACTGTTTATGCATCTGATATAGCATTAGTACCAGAAGATTCCTACAAACTTCACACGAGTTTGCTAACAGTCCTTAAACATTTCAATGTCACACATACACATTCGCGCACACAAACATATTCATTACCTCATCTTTCACTCAAGTTGAGAGCGACAGAGAACACTTACAAACATACAAGTAGCAGAAGAAATTCAGAACAACACGAATATGCTTTTTGATATTTTTATACCCCTCTCCTTCATACGTTCAACTAACGATGAATAAATGTATTTCAAGACGTTAACTTCCACCTAAGTAATTTAACCAGCAAAGTTATTCACAAAGTAAATATTATTAAATGATTTAGTCCCTAATAGTTCAACTAATTATTCAATCTACAAACACATTTTCTTTACCGTTACATATAGATATTAGGGCTGGACGGTTTTACCGATACGTAACTGTATTCTTCTGAAACGCGACGGTCCGGTTTACCGGTGCGGGTGTCCAAGGTCCGGTGTACTGGGAAATCTCGACAACACATAATGCGACAGTGGGCGACACCTTGTCCGCCCATAGAGCGAGTCTAAAGCCCAAACACGTGGATAGGCAGCTGTTCTTGAAGAAGAACTTCTAAGAACAGCATCTTATCCACGTGTTTGAGCATGGTACCAGTCGCCAATCCTTCTGAACTCTTAAAGTTCTTAAAGACCTTTCCAGTTGAATGTTTGAATGTTTTTGTTTTATTTTGATTTTGTGGTTTAAAGTTTGCTGATGTTCTAAACAGTGATTTATCATAATTTGTTTTGAAGGCGTTCAAGCAAAAATAAAGCTTCAGTTTCTTTGGAAATGTGGTTCTTTGAAACTGTTTTGAAGTGTATGACAATCTTTCCTTTTTGTCGGTCACTACTGTCACTGCCATATCCCATTTGATTGTAACACTTAAAATCGCGGTATACCGGTACGAAATTCCTATACGACCTAAAAATACCACGGTAAAACCGGTACGACGTATGACCCGCGGTACCCAGCTCTAGTAGATATCAAATGCACAAATTGTATTAGTCCTTGAACCTTATATTTTGAATCCACCACAACTAATATATGATTTTCACCTGACACAACTATATCATTCACACTTTTTTTTAGACATACTCACTCCATCCACCATTACACCTATCCACTATAGTTCATCCACATTTCTAGCACTGTCACAATCACCCAGAGAGAGAGAGAGAGAGAGAGAGAGAGAGAGAGACAGACAGACAGACAGACAGACAGACAGACAGACAGAGAGCGCTGTATTTCTCCCGGGCACCTGATTTTATTGATTATTCTTTGACTCATCACACCCAGTGAGGCCGCTAATTAAAAGAAGTTCGCTAATAAGGAAAACTAATTCGTAATTTCAAATTTTCCGCCCACGCTTTCTTTCACGCTGACTGTGCTAGCAAACACTAGGCCACCAAAAAGACGTGATGCACTCTATGTTAAACAATTCACTTCGTGACATTTTGAATGGCCGACGCGTGTTTAGGTGTTTGTTGTATTGTGAAATTGATGTCAGGTCTTGAGCTGAAAAGGCGCGCGCTTTATAAGAACGATTAAATTTTTAAAAAAATCTATTCTGCATCTAAAGGAATATAAATAAACAAATAATTAAAAAAATAAATTTATAAACAACATTTTTGTTTGACTGTTGCAGAGAGCATACACGCTGATCGTGGAAGCCTTCGATAAAGACAAGAGTGATGACGTGGGTGAGTATTCATGGTTGTTCTCTGTCTGTCTGTCTGTCTGTCTGTCTGTGGCTATCAGACTGCATAGCCTTGTTCTATTTGTTCGTTAATCTGTCTGTATAGTTCACGTCAAATGTCTGTTTAGGTCCGTGTCTCCGACTTTTCAGTAAACTTTAAAGGCGTCCAGTCAACGTTGTCGGCTTGGTAGGGCTATGTGTGTCTTTTGGATGAGAGTATAAACCGAGGTCTTGTCATCCCCTCTTTTTTTCCCCGTCCTTCTTCCCCAGTCTTCCTCAAGAATTCTCGTCCAGTGGCCAGCTGGACCCGATCCTGGACGTAAAAAAGAAGAAGTAAGGAGAGAAATACAATGATGGAGCGAAATGAAGGAAGGAATACCAAGGAAGGAGATGATAAATTAAGAAAGGAATGAAAGGAAGGAAAGAATGCAGGAAGGAAGAAATTAAGGAAGGAAAGAAAGAATGAAAGAAGGAAGGGAGGAAAGAAAGAAAGAAATTAAGGAAGGAAAGAACGAACGAAGACAACAGACTGACAGACAGAAAGACAGAGAGACAGCTTAAGGGAGGAAAGAACGAAGACAACAGACAGACGAGAAAGACAGCGTTAGTATACTGACGTTGGTGCACGAGTACCATTTCGCTCCAGAAGTGAGAGAGAGAGAGAGAGAGAGAGAGAGAGAGAGAGAGAGAGAGAGAGAGAGAGAGAGAGAGAGAGAGAGAGAGAGAGAGAGAGAGAGAGAGAGAGAGAGAGAGAGAGAGAGAGAGAGAGAGAGAGAGAGATGAGGGCAAAAGGGTGATGGGGAAAGGTGTGGAGTTATGTTGTTTTACACGTGTAGAAAACGTCACTGCCGGGGTTTTCCCCCCAACCACCTGGCACGGCTCCATCGTGCAGCCGAACGCGTTCAACCCCAACTACGTCAGACAGCGTACTAAGACGTAGGAATAAGAAAGGGAGAGAGAAAAAAGTTTTACTTCTTTTTCTTTATTGTACATAACAGACCTTCTCAAGCGCGACATAAAATGTTTAGCGCGCCCAAACCCCTCCCTTCTCGTAACTGCGCCTCGATTAACTTATTTCTGGGAAGATGAGAGCTCTTTATACATTCTTGTATTATTAGTTCCCGAGGTAGTAAATAGTTCCAAGCTGAAAGTGAACACAGGCAAGAGCGGATCTGTACTTAAAATTGAGATGGGCGGGTGGAGAGGGTTCCGCAAACCCAACCCTTACCTTTAACCCTACCTGTTCTATAAAAGGGGGTCCTAGTCGTTGTGGGGCCGGGTAGCTCAGTTGGTAAGAGCGTCTTGCTAGTAACCGAAAGGTCGCTGGTTCGAATCCCGGATTGGTCAACGTGTGATCATATTATTTTCCCCTTTACCAACAACTGGCCCGCTGGTGTCAGTATAAATCGGTCCAGTAGTCACCTATATGCGAAAGTGTCGTGTGACTATAATCTACAAACAACAACAACAACAACGTGGTCTACTTATTAGTTACTAGTGGTTTTGTACAGGTTGATGTTTAAAATGTAGACAGAGAGACAACTTTTGCCTGCGAGTTTCATTTGGACGATGATACCACCCCATATCTCCCTTGATACCTCACCATACCCCCCCCCCCCTCTGATATCTCCCGGTCCCCCCCACACCCATGATGCCTCACCATACCCCCTTGATACCTCCCCGAACCCACTTGATACCTCCCCATACTCCCTTGATACCTTCCGTACCCCCCTTGTAACCTACCTGTACCCTCCTTGATACTTCCCCGTTGATCGTTTCGCAGGTATGGATGAAAGGAATCGACCATCACCATACCCCCTTATATATACCCGTATCCCCGTTATGCCTATCCATGCCCCTTTAAACCTACCCGTAGCCCACTTTTACCTACACGTACCACCCCATCCCGATCCTTGGTAATAATAATAATAATAATAATAATAATAATAATAATAATAATAATAATAATAATAATAATAATATTGAATATAGAATAATACAAATAGAAATCATAAAAAACACCAAGGTTTTAAAATAAAATTTGATATAAGATATTATAATAATAATAATAATAATAATAATAATAATAATAATAATAATAATAATAATAATAATAATAATAATTATTATTATTATTATTATTATTATTATTAGTTTATAAATAATAATAATAATAATAATAATAATAATAATAATAATAATAATAATAATAATAATAATAATAATAATAATAATAAGCCTAATAACAATAATAATAATAAGAAGAAGAAGAAGAAGAAGAAGAAGAAGAAGAAGAAGAAGAAGAAGAAGAAGAAGAAGAAGAAGAAGAAGAAGAAGAAGAAGAAGAAGAAATAAGTTAAAAGTAAAAAGCCTAAATTAAAAAGAAAAATATCCATATTGTAGTGTAAAAAAAATAACATTAAAAAAATGGCCCACGGGAGATTTGAACTTGGGTCGCCTGCACGGAAGGTGATTGTCTTACTAAGTGAGGTACCAAGGCTTCATATAAAAACCATCCATTTTTTGGTCTATATGGGAAAACATGCTGAAACCTCGATTCGATTTTTAATTAATCAAATAAATTTTGTAAGATTGGTGACATGAGTGCAAAAGTGTTTTGAATGGAAATAAAACAAAATTTGCGGTATTACAAAACGGCACGTTCTTGACACGGGTTGAATCGGAAGCGCCTCGCGGAATGAGGCTATTGCAGTTTGTGGACATTTTGTTTATTTATTTATCTCAGAAACGGTTAAACGTCCGGTAAGGAAATGTCGGCTATAACGATTTCGCGGGTTTTGAGTGCACAGCAGGCCGATCCGCAGCGCCCAGCACCTGCCCAGATCAGCGTCCATACCGGACAAACTTTACAGTAGAGGCGACGAAGGACTTCCGGCTAAGCAATTTATATATATAGATTATTATGGCGTTATTTATGAGACTATCTTATCCTATCCCTGAACTCGGAGGTCGCAGGGGCACCACAGATGATCGTTGAACCAGCATAATCCATCTTTCCCTGTCCTCAGCAACCCTGATTGTTTCGCTCAGTGTTAAACCAGTCCATTCTCGAATGTTGTCCTCCCACCTCTTTTTCGGTCTCCCTCTTCTTCTACCTCCTTGCACTCTGCCTTGCATGATGGACTTTTCAAGACCTGATGATGTGGTGATGTGGCCATGCCAACGGAGTTTCCGTTTTTTCATCACTGTGAGCAGGTCATCGTGTTGTCCAATGGTTTGTGCGATGGTCTGTCGGAATTCGTCGTTGGTGATGTGTTGAATATAGGAAATTCCGAGAAGTCTTCTGTAGCACCTCATCTCCATGCTTTGTATTTTTCGTTGTAGGTCTGCTGTGAGGGTCCATGTCTCGCAAGCATATAGGAAGATGGAGATGACAAGTGAGCGCAGCAGTTTTACCTTGGAATGTAGACTGATTGTCCTGTCTTTCCAAATTGGCTTCAAACTCGCCAGGGCAGCAGTTGTTTGTGCGATCCTGGAGAGGACTTCTACAATGGCTCCTAAATATTTGAAGCTGTGCACTATGTTGAAGGATTGGCCTTGGACTTTGATGTCCGTGTTGATGCCATTGGTGTTGTTGGTCATCATTTTGGTCTTCTCTGCACTCATTTCCATTCCACAGGCTCTGGAGGTGGTGTCAAGCCTCTGTACCAGCTGTTCAAGTTTTTGTTCCTCTCCAGCCAATCCATCAATGTCATCCGCAAAACGGAGGTTGGAGGTTGCTCTTCCTCCTATGCTGAATGTGCCTTCGTGATCTGCAAGAGCATCGATGCGCTCTAAGAAGATGTTGAAGAGTGTTGGAGAGAGTAGGCATCCCTGACGCACACCGATTGTTGTTCTGAACCAGTTTCCGGGGGTGCTGTTGTGGATGACTGCGCTGGTAGCCTTGTCATACTGGCTTTTGATGACTTCAATAATTTTAATTTTCTGAGACTAGTAGCTTCAATAATTTTATTTCCTCCTCGTGAGGTTGTTTTTGTTGCTGTTGATGTTGTTGTTGGTGTTGTTGTTGTTGTTGTTCTTCGACTTGTTTACGAGCGTCTCGGTCGACGTAAGTTCGAATCCTGACTTCAGAAAACTATTGTGTGATTGCTGGATAGTAGTGGCCAGCGGTTTGAGAAGCTCTCTGAGCTTGTAAGTGCGCTATATAAGAGAAATCTCTGTCTGTATCTTCTTCTTCTTCTTCTTCTTCTTCTTCTTCTTCTTCTTCTTCTTCTTCTTCTTCTTCTTCTTCTTCTTCTTCTTCTTCTTCTTCTTCTTCTTCTTCTTCTTCTTCTTCTTCAGTAACGAGCACCCCTGTGCAGGTAGCTACAGCCATGCAGCCTTGGGCTGAATGAAATCGCTGTGCTAAATGACAGGCCACGTTAATGAACCTCAACCTCATCACTAAGGTTTTGCTCTTGCCTTTCCCCACGCCCCAACCCCACTCCCTCATCCCATCCACCACCCTCACCCCCGCTCCATCCTCTCTTCCCACTCATTAGATTAGGACACCATGATTATCAAAGCACAGAGGAGGCGCGAAGGCAAAGGACTATTCTCAGTAGGTCTACGTACGTATATTTTGCAATAGGGTTTTACGAAGAGTTCAGCGGTAACTTTAATTATTAAAAACTCACAACTAACAAGAATTCTTTTTATGAAGTAACAGACTAACTGTGCACCGTCAAGAAATGACATGAGGGATGGTAGTGATGACCGCTCATAATTATATATAAACAACTAACCTAACTGATGTCCGTTAAGTATTGACAGACAGTAATGGGGAATAGGATGAAGGGGAGGAGCCATGACAAAGACAACGGAGAAATGGAGGAATTACTCTCCATCCTAAGCTTTGCGCTCATCCTCAGACCGCTTGAATCACTTCTCGTCGGCTTTGTGGCAAATTGATGGACTTTTCCAGTTACGGACGCGATCGCAAACTTGAGGTTGGGGATGGTGAGAGTAGCCAAAGAAAGATTCTTAATGTAATAGAGGCAAAACAAATTTTCCCTTGGTCACGGATGTTGTTGGTTGGTTTCAGTTTTTACATGTAACAGTGCTAAATTATAATCTGCCTAATTAGTTTATGATTTTGGCAGACAAAACTAATTTTAAAAATTGACTTCTACTTTAATATAATTAGGTTTTCTCTGTCATCCTCACTGCCACCTCCCATCGTCTATCTGTCTATATCTGTATGTCTCTTTCTGTCTATCTGTCTCTCTGTCTATCTCTATCTCTGTCTCTCTGTATATCTCTGTCTATGTATATCTCTGTCTCTTTCTCTCTCTGTATATCTCTTTCTCTTTCTCTCTATGTCTCTCTGTATATCTCTCTGTCTCTTTTTCTGTCTGTCTGTCTCTGTCTGTCTCTGCCTGTCTCTGTCTCTTCCTCTCCCTCCTTGACCGCCCCATAATATCTCTTTCTCCTTGTGCTTCTATATGTTTTTCTGTCTGTCTGTCTGTCTCTGCTCTCTCTCTCTCTCTCTATATATATATTTTTTACTTTATTGTCCCTTTTCATTGGGAAATTCTGGGCGCGCCCAAACCCAAACTACCTAACATTAGTTGTGATATTGGAATTTTGCTGGGGGAGCAAACCGGAGTACCCGGAGAAAACCCCCGAGACGTTGCCCGAGTCGAAAGTAAATAATATTCGGAGAAACATAACGCCCAGAAGCTGGATCGAACCCACACCTGTCAGGCGCCATTGGTTTCTGGCCTGTGGACAAGACAAGTTAGTCCCGCCTTAGCCCACTTGGCCACAACGCTCGCTCTATATTAGTCTTTCTCTCTCTATTGTTCTCTCCCTCCCTCCTTCCCTTTCTCACTCCCCACCCCCCACTCCCTCTCTCTGTGTTTATATAAATATTTCATAATCAGGCACCTTAAATGCATTATTTTCAAGAAATAAAAGACCAAAGATAATTAGTGATAATAATCAAACAAGCAAAAAACTGTTGTTGTTTTTTTTAAAATGGACTTCAATCTTTGTGGTCCTTCTTTTTTGTTCTTTCTTGAAAATTTGGGAACACATTTGCAGGAAATATGTAGACGTTCCCCCTTGTTTGAGAACGTTGTCGGCTGTGCAGCAAGCGCGGGCAATTTATCTTTTTTACGTCTCTGCAGTGTCAGAGAAAGAAAGAGTTATGACTGATCGCTTGCCGAGACTATTAAAGCCGCTCGACCCTCAGCTAGATAAAGATGTTACGGCATCTTGGTAACCAGAGTAGCTTTTGCATCGATAACTATACACACACACACACACACACACACACCTACACACGCACACACACGCACACAATTGTGTACAAACGCCCTTGTAATGACTTTCATAAAACACCACATACGTTGTATTGACTTTTTTTTTTAATGTGCCCATTTTTTGAAGGTAACCCTAACGCAAACTCTAACTCTAACTTTAACCTAAACCCAAACCATAAACCTAACCCTTAACCTAACTCTAAGCCTAACAGCCCTAACCCTAACGGAAAACATTGTTTTGATGTCAAAATGATGGGACCGTCAAAAGAACGTAGGTAGACCATAAAAAGTGTGTAACAATAAGGGAGTTTCTACATCGCCACACGAATACACGCGTGCGCGCGCACACACACACACACACACACACACACACATACCCACACACACCACTTTGTGTACACCTCTCTCTCTATGTCTCTCTCTGTCTGTCTCTCTCTCTCTCTCTCTCTCTCTCTCTCTCTCTCTCTCTCTCTCTCTCCCCCCCCCCCCCCCCCCCCTGACTGTGGTGAGCGTTCCGACTGCCACCAAACTCGTTTGTGAAAAACAGATCTTAAAGTTAAAGAGACTTGGATTTTAAACTATAATCACAGGGAGCTTTAAAGACAACAACGCGTGCGTGACGTCATTTATTTCCCTCCCTTACGGCTGAAGGAACAGCGATAATTTGAGATGGATGAGGTTTCCGGGGAAATTAATGAGTCCTGGACCTTCTTTTATAAAAAAACACACCATAATAATAAAACAATTAACGCAGCGGGGTCGGGGTGAGAGTGATTGTCATGAGTCCGGATCAAAATCTAAACACACTGTCAGAGAGGGGGAGGGGGGGGGGGGGGAAAGAAGGAGGGAAAGATGATGCCTCATTTCTTTGATAAAAGGTAAGCTAGCCATAACACGAAGGATAAAGTGGGTGAGCGGTTGGATGAGGGAGGGGTGGTGTTCGCGCACTTATGTTATGTTATATCAGTTTATAGTCCCCTCTCTTCCCGATAAGGATTTTCAGAGAGGAGACTCTTTACTATGATCACAACTACTTAACGGTTAAAAAGTTACTAGCTCCGTATTGGAAAATGGCCGACGACTTTCGTCAGCAGTACCGCATTTGTACGAAACTAAACATAGTGTGATCCTTACAGTGGTAGGATGCAACGACCGACCTCCCGTTTCATCTCACGATGACCAAAGCAGTCCACAAGGGCCCGGGGCCTGACGGGTTGGTCTTGGGTCTTCTTATTGTTTTATTGTCAGCTGAGCTCGCTCACGCAAGCGTCAGGCGACAGGCCATTTTGGGTTGTGCTTGTCACTGTGAGATGAAACCACAGATCAGCAATTCCACCATTCTACCCCCGGAAGCGAAGTGGTCACGTCACCGAGGGCTTTTTTCGGGCACTCCTGTCCCTTGCCCCCTCCCTTTCCACCCACACCCGTTTCTAATTAATGGTACTGGACGCGTTCATATCAAATTTACATATACGCGTTTATATATAGTATCCCGAATTAGTAGTAGTAGTAGTAGTAGTAGTAGTAGTAGTAGTAGTAGTAGTAGTAGTAGTAGTAGTAGTAGTAGTAGTAGTAGTTGTTGTTGTTGTTGTTGTAGCAGTAGTAGTAGTAGTAGTAGTAGTAGTAGTAGTAGTAGTAGTAGTAGTAGTAGTAGTTGTTGTTGTTATTGTAGCGGCAGTGCTAGTAATAGTTACACTTCGCTTCCCCAAGGAATGTTGCCATGACGCAGCAGCAGCAGCAGCAGCAGCAAAAGTAGTAGTAGCAGTATTAATAATAATAATAATAATAATAATAATAGTAGTAGTAGTAGTAGTAGTAGTAGTAGTAGTAGTAGTAGTAGTAGTAGTAGTAGTAGTAATAGTAGTAATAGTAACAGCAGTATGCAGTAGTATTAATAGCAGTAGCAGCTGTAGTAGTAGTAGCAAAGGTGGCACCGTGAATTAATCGCCGGTTTCCTATGCCGAAGGTCGCGGGTTCGATTCCCGCAAGGGGCAAACTAATGTGACTTAGGTACGATACTATTGTGGTCACCGAGGGTTTTCTCCGGGTACTCCGGTTTCCTCACTGCCTTCAATAATGGTATTGGATGCAGTCAATCTAAAATTTACAAAAATAACATTTTGATTTCCTTTTCTTCTTCTAAGAGCGATCTCCCTGCATTTACACCACATGTTTGAGTGATGTATGTGTGTGAGAGAGTGGGTGGAACATGTGAGCGTGTATGTTGGTACAGATCGCAGCGTGTTGAGCCCTATTGTTGGTTTTGCAAAACGCGCATACATAGCATCCAGTTAGTTAGTTATTCATTGCTTACAAGGTCCAGCGGACTGCAAAGAGCCGAATAAGGACCATAAAATCAAGACCACAACTTCGCTGAAAGAGGACATATATCCCTGATCCGCTTAAACAATCTGCCGAAACAACCATGGGGTAAAACTGAAGGCACTCCACCAGCCGGTCAGTTTACAATAAAGACATCCCACGCTGGGAACGCTGAGGCTATACTTTAATTTATCGAATCCCCGTTTACAAAACAACCAAAATATAATACAAACATCATTATAAAATATCAACAAAACACATACATATTAAATGCCTACACTGCCAAATAATAACATCATAGGAAGCCCCAGTGACCACTTGGCAGAAAGCGTCCAATATTCCCAAACTGATCCAACAGACCTCACACACAAATGAGGAATTTTGTCCCGGAAGAGTTTTCAAGAAAAAAGGTAGGTGACTGGTCTAGTGAAGAAGAAGATAGTATAGTAGATTGATAGAAGAGAGTAGGAATGAGAAAGAACAAAGGAGAAAGACAGGAGCAGTGGGAATTTAAAGCACTAAATTTCCAGAAAGTGGGGATACTATTTATATTGAAACCACCGGTACCCCCACGGGGGATATAACATGCAGTAGTAGTAGTAATAGTAGTAGTAGTCGTAGTAGCAGTAGTTAGTTTCCTATCCTATCCTATCCTAGTAGTAGTAGTAGTAGTAGTAGTAGTAGTAGTAGTAGTAGTAGTAGTAGTAGTAGTAGTAGTTACACTTTGCTTCCACAAGAAATGTTGCCACTACAGCAGCGCACGTTGTTCCGTGCCTGTTATTACGTCATCGTTTAAGATCGCTCTAACAGCCAATTATATTGATAATAGCCAATTATCTTGTCGATGTATTCGTTGGTCGTTTTACAGCCCTGTAAAAAACATCTTCCCGTTCTAAATTTTACGCTATGGAAATAGAAACGCAAATAGCTTACTTTATGACATCATAATTATATAATTATAGTGTAACTTTATTTTATGACATCATCAAATAGCATTAGCTTTCTTTACGACGTCATCCTATTAATGTCATAGTACTTTGTGAAGATATAATATCCTATAACTTACTTTTTTACATTCTGGTATAAGACTGTCCTTCCTTTTCGTATCATATCGTATCATATTCACATCATGTGATAACTTCAATACGGTGGGAGGCAAAGAGTTTTGTTATAGAACGTATTGAGTTCGTCCACTGCTGGGGTTCGAAACCACGACCTTCAGTTTAACAACGACGCTACCAGACGAGGGCTGCTGAGGACAGAGAAAGATGGAGTATGCTGGTTAAACGATCATCTGTGGTGCCCCTACGACCTCCGGGTTGCGGGACAGGATAGGATAGGATAGGATACCAGACCAACCTTCCTACCCCCTTCCCCCCATCTTTCTCTCTCCTTTGTGTTTCTAAATATAGTACATCGTATTAGACCATATTAAGTTTGTGCCATTGGATATCAATAGGTTGATGAAAAATTGTTCATGAAAAGTGTGTTTAAAGGTCAGAACACACATCACACTTAAAGATGACTGGCAGTGCGCCATCATCAAACACTGTCACTGTTTTGACTTTATTTATGATTGTGACTTAAAAGGGACCCACTGTGACCCCGCTTCCCTCGACCGATCCTTTTAGCATTCACAGTGAGTGTGACACCACTGGAAAAAAAATAAGCTTAAAACTCAAAACAACTTCGAAAATATATTTATTTTGTAAATAAACACATTCCGTAGTTTTTTGTGTCTATTGGTATGAACAGCCGTGGGCTAGCCAGTCAACATTCTTGAGCTAAAAATAACAGCTACCAAAACTGGTAAGAGACAGAACCCGTAAAAAAATTGCTCGTAAGGGTTTTTCGTTTTACGTTCATAAAATAGATCCTACCTACCAAACACCCTCTACCTACCAAACACCACTTACTTACCACAGACGCACTCTTCAAGCCTTCGTAGTTCAATCAGAAACATGGTAAAAGTTCACACGGCTATGGTGTGGAAGTACCGTTAAAACAGGGGAAACCACTCTTTGTGAGAACCGAAATTGGGAAATTCCAAGATTAACGGTTGGTTTGAGCAACGAAAGCCCAGGCCTACTTTATCATTGCTTTCGTGTCATAACGATGCGAATTTTAGGGTAACCCCGTTTTCACCACAAGTAAACAAAGCCTTCAGTTTACAGTTTACAGTTTAACGTCCCCGGACACAGTGCGTATAGGGGACAATACAAACACAGCCTTCGAGTTGGGGGGGGGGGGGGGGGCTTTTAAATACTGCTTATCGTGTACATGCTATACTGAAAGAAATGAGTGTCGTGTGTTGCACAGAGGAAGGCAACTTGATCGAGCGCACGGCCCACTCTGGCATCATCCTCCCTGGGCAGGACTGGCACACCATCACCCACTCCGGACCCACCGCCTCCATCTCCTTTCGCATCCGGGTGCTGTGCGACCGCCACTACTACAACACCACCTGCACCAAGCTCTGTCGGCCGGGCAACGACGACGTCACGGGCCACTTCACCTGCGACGGGCACGGCGACAAAGTCTGTCTGGCGGGCTGGATGGGCAAGGAGTGCGAGACGGGTGAGGCTGAGACAATGCAATACAATACCATACCATACCATACCAAACAATACAATACAATACAATACAATACAATACAATACAATACAATACAATACAATACAATACAATGCAGTGTAATACAGCGCAATGCAATACATACCTTCCTTGAGGGCGATGATGGCGAAGACTGATCCGTCTAATACAATACAATACAATACAATACAATACAATACAATACAATACAATACAATACAATACAATGCGTGTCTGGCGGACTTGATTAGCAAAAGAGAGCGAGTATTTTATTTGACGCCTTGTGGTGTTTCAGCCATTTGCAAACAGGGATGTCACGCAGTACACGGGTCATGTCACCGACCTGGAGAGTGCAGGTAACTCTGTCTTTCTCCCCCTCCCCCCTTTTCCATTCCTCGCTCCCTCTCTCTCTCTCTCTCTCTCTCTCTCTCTCTCTCTCTCTCTCCACCTTGATCGTAGCCAAATACCGAGAAGCAAGCAAGTTTATTCCATAATAATAATAATAGTAATAATAATAATAATAATAATAATAATAATAATAATAATAATAATAATAATAATAAAAATAATAAGAATAGCAGTGGTAGTAGTAGTAGTAGTGATAGTAGAGGTAGTAGTAGTACTAGAAGTAGTAATAGTTAAAGAAGTAGTAGTAGTAATAGTAGTAGTAGTAGAAGTAGTAATAGTAGTAGTAGTAGTAGAAGCAGTAGTAGAAGTAGCAGTAGCAGTAGTAGTAGTAGTCTGACAGAGGAAAAGTACAAAAACCTTTTGCTTCAATTGCTTTGAAGCACGGTGTGTTCCTCTCACAATATGTAGCTAGAATTTACATATATATCAAAGTAACGTCTTCGTTATTATTATTATTATTATTATTATTATTATTATTATTATTATTATTATTATTACTATTATTATTATTATTATTATTATTATTATTATTATTATTATTATTATTATTAAATCGGCCCAGGTAAACTCTGAAAAGCATTTGCTTAGATTGCTTTGAAACTCGGCGTGTTCCATCTACGGCTAGAATTAATATAGATATCAAAGTCACGCCATCGACGATGCATTACAGGCCTATTTATAGTGCCCCAAATCCAAGAACAGTTCATAAGCACGTAAATGAATAATGAAATTGTATCTGTCCACCCACACTTCACCCACCCACCCCTCCAGCCGCCGCCACTTCCCCGCCCTTATAAGGGATATAGAGCGCAGGGTTCAGCTGAAAATTTTGAGTAGGAATGTCAGGACAGCGAAAGTCGCAAAACCTAGCATATATTTTATCGGGCAAGTCAAATCATTTGTTTCGGGAAGGAAAAACAAGTGTAGCTAAAATGGAGTTCATTTATTTAAAAGAGGGCGTGCGCTATTAACATGAACCATTTGGGTCAAACGTTATTGTTTCCTATCCTATCCTATCCTATCCCGTAACTCTTGAGGCACCGCAGATGATCGTTTAACCAGCGTACTCCGTCTTTCCCTGTCCTCAGCAACCCTGATTGTTTTGCTCAGTGTCAAACCAGTCCATTCTCGAATGTTGTCCTCCTACCTCTTTTTCGGTTATTGTTATTGTTAACGTTATTGTTTACCGTATTGAGTGTTAAAGTTGCAGAGGTAGTAATGTTGTTTTTGTTTTTGCTGTTGTTGTTGAACTGAATCATGATTGTTAGGAATATGTTTTTTTGTGTTTGTTTGTTTGTTTGTTGTTGGTTGTATCCTCCATATCCTAAAAGGGAGCAAGTAGGGGAGTTAAATCGTAAATCCTCGATCTCGAATAGCGTGAGGTTTCATTTATTTCTGCTTGTTTGTGTAAAGTTTCTGGATCCAATTCCAATAAAATTAATGTACAGAGTTGTTAATGTATCCTTTTATCCACACAGGTGCGTGTACGGCTGGCAAGGAGAGCTGTGTGACCAGTGCATTCCGTATCCGGGCTGCAAGCACGGTTCTTGCAACGGATCTCCCTGGCAGTGTGTCTGTGATCTCAACTGGGGTGGCATCCTGTGTGACAAAGGTCAGCCGGTCGTGCTTTTTAAGCGCTGTATAAATTATTATTATTATTTTATTATTATTATTATTATTATTATTATTATTATTATTATTATTATTATTATTATTATTATTATTATTATTATTACCGTTATCATCATCATCATCATCATCATCATCATCATCATCATCATCATCATCATCATCCGTTTACATCCAACAGCTACATTAGAGTTCGAACTTTGACAGGATTACATATCGTCATGGTCATCGTCGTCATCATCATCATCATCATCATCATCATAATCATCATCGTCATCATCATAATTATCATCATGGTCATCATCGTCATCATCCGTTTACATCCAACAGCTACATTAGGGTTCGAACTTTGGCAGGATTACATATCGTCATGGTCATCATCATCATCATCATCATCATCGTCATCATCATCATCATCATCATCATCATCATCATCATCATCATCATCATCATCATCATCATCTTCATTACCAGCATGGCCATCATCTGTTTACATCCAACAGCTACATAGGGTTCGAACTTTGACAGGATTAGACGTCGTCGTCGTCGTCATCATCATCATCATCATCATCATCATCATCATCATCATCATCTGTTTACATCCAATAGCTACATAGGATTCGAACTTTGACATCATCGTCATCATCATCATTACCATCATGGTCATCATGTCGTCATCCGTTTACATCCAACATCTACATTAGGGTTCAAACTTTAACAGGATTAGATTTCGTCATCGCCGTCGTCATCATTATCATCATCATACTATCATGGTCATCTGACCTAAAGCAATAATCATGTAATGTAATTTGACATCATCTGTTTACATCCAGCAGCTACATTAGAGTTCGAACTTTGACAGGATTCGATATCGTCATCATCATCTCTCTCCCGTCCAAATGTAGCTCATAGAATTGATTTAATGCCATTTTTTAAAATGATTGTTGACTGTGTTTTACTACAGACTTGAACTATTGCGGGCGGCACTTCCCGTGCAAGAATGACGGCATTTGTCGAAACACTGCCCCAGACCAGTACGAGTGCGACTGTCCTAAAGGATTCATCGGCCGTACCTGTGAAATCGGTAACTATTGGATTTGATCATGTGTTCTCTTTGTCTGTGTGTGTTTCTCTGTTTGTGTGCCTGTCTGTCAGTGCGAATGTCTCTAATTGGATTCCATTCCGTATACTATCTTATCCTGTAATTCGAAAGTTGTCCACAGACGATCGTTTAACCAGCGACTCAGTCTGTCTCTTCATCAACAGTCATAGCGTCATTCAGCTTCAAGCCAGTCCATTTTCGAATGTTGTCTTTCCTCCTCTTTTTCTGTCTCCCACATCTTCTGCGTCCTTGCACCGTGCCTTGCAGGATGGTATTTGCAAGGCCTGATGCTCTGGTGATGGGGCCGTACCATCGGAAAATCAACTTAAAAGTTATTTATTACGGCAAAAAGTATCGTGTTGTCCAATGGCTTGTGTGATGGTCTGTCGGACTTCGTCGTTGATGATGTGCTAGGCATACGAAATAACAAGAAATTTTCTGTAGCGCCTCATCTCCATGCTTTGTATTCTTCGTTGTAGATCTGCTGCGAGGGTCCATGTTTTGCCAGAGTATAGGAAGATGGAGATGACAATGGAGCGCAGCAACCTTACCTTGGAGTGTAGACTGATGGTTCTGTCTTTCCAAATGGTGCTTCAATCTTGTCAGGGCAGCAGTTGTTTGTGCGATCCTAGAGAGGACTTCCTGTCGGGATCTATTGTCTGACAAAATTGCTCCTAAATATTTGAAGCTCTGCACTGTGTTGGGGAATTGGCCTTGGACTTTGATGTCCGTGTTGATGCCATTGGTGTTGTTGGTCATCATGTTGGTCGTCTCTGCGCTTATTTCCATTCCAAAGGCTCTGGAGGTGGTGTCAAGCCCCTGTACCAGCTGTTCGAGTTCTTGTTTCTCTCCAGCCAATCCATCAATGTCATCTGCAAAACAGAGGTTGTGGTTGGACTGCAAGGGCTTCTGACATGATGCGCTCTAGAAAGATATTGAAGAATGTTGGAGAGAGTATGAATCCTTGACGCACACCGATGGTTGTTCTGAACCAGTTTTCGATGATGCTGTTGTGGAGGACTACATTGGTAGCCTTGTTATGCAGACTTTTGATGACTTTAATAATGTTGGGGCTGATGGTGTACACTCTCAGCATGGTTGCCTAAAGAGCTGCATGCCAGACTCGGTCAAAAGCTTTCTTGAAGTCTACAAACACATGATATAGATGTTTTTGGTGCTGTATAATGTTTTGCAAAATATTCTGAGGTTCAAAATCTGCTCAGTGGTACTTCGCCCTGCCCTGAATCCATCCTGCTTGTTCTTCAGCTATGATTTGTTCAGCTTGGGTTTCAACCTGTTGATAATTATTTTCAGGATTCATCGACCGAAATGATGAAATCGGTATAACTACTGGCTTTGATCATGTGTTCGCTTTGTCTGCCTGCCTGTCTGCACCTCTCTCTCTCTCTCTCTCTCTCTCTCTCTCTCTCTCTCTCTCTCTCTCTCTCTCTCTCTCTCTCTCTGCACCTTCTGCCTGGCTGACGTCAGTGTTTTGCTGCATATCTGACATATTTAACTTGTTTTTCATAATTCATAACTGGTTTAAATAAATTTTTAATTAAAAGAAAACACATAATAACAAACAATGTTGGTTTTTAATTCTTCAGGACAGGCAACAAGCGAGCTTACATAAGGTGACCCTGTGTGCATTAAATGAAACGTAATAGTTATGTGACAGGCAACAATTATTTAGATCTATATACAGTGGACGAAAAAAAAAGTCTAGTGAATAATTCATAATTGACGTTTGTCGCGCTTCCTTTCATAACGAGCGTGTTCTACTTCATAATTGACGCACGATGTATTTTAATCCATACTTTATATTACGAGTTTTATTGTATAATTGACGTGTGTGACCTGTCTTGTTGGTGCTGCAGCGGAGCACGCATGTTCGAGGAACCCGTGCGGGCACGGCGGCACGTGCGTGGACATCATCAACGGCTTCGCCTGCAACTGCCCGCCAGGCTGGACCGGACCCACGTGCCGTGTGGGTGAGTGTCCTTAACACGCTTACTTCCCCAGAGTCTGCTGTAAAGGATCACAAAACATTTCGTTTCATGCACAATGCAGTACTCCATATACAAAAGTTATAAGCAATTTTCAAATAGGGAGGTAATTTTTAACCGCCCATTTACAATCAACCTTTTTTTCAGTCGAGAAAAAAAATTTCAGTCGATAGCTACCGGCGTTTTATTTTATTTTCTAATAGGATTTGCTTTTTTTAATTATTTTTTTTTTCAATACAAGGTCAGATTTCGACGCTGTCTTTCTGTCTATCTTGCCGTGTATTGTTATTATGTCTTTCTCACAGATATAGACGAGTGTCAGTCCAACCCTTGTCTGCATGACGGAACGTGCGCGGACCGTGAGAACGGTTACGAGTGCGTGTGCCCTGAGGGCTGGCAGGGTCCGCACTGCCAGCTGGACGCTGACGAGTGCAGCGGATCTCCCTGCGCCAACGCCTACGTTTGCAAGAACCTCTTTGGCGACTACGAGTGCGAATGCCAACCAGGCTGGACCGGCAAAAAGTGTGACATCAGTAAGGCCCGCTTTTTATTTCCATCCGGTCTGGGCGCCACTATTCTGTGTGTGTGTGTGTTTGTGTGGTTGCTGTTGCTGTTATTGTTTTTTTTGTTGTTGTTTTTGTTGTTGTTTTTGTGTTGTTTTTTCC
>CM072513.1:80474962-80639962 GCA_036898135.1 Oncomelania hupensis
TGTCATATACTGCAGTGATTGACAGCTGCACGGTGTCCATACCGTCCGACAACCGCTCCAACGACTCCGTGGACCGTTTCCGCCTCATCTCGTCAGGCGTCTGTGGTCGCCACGGCCTGTGTATCAGCCAACCCAGCGGAGACTTTTCCTGCGCCTGTGCCCCGGGCTATGCCGGCAAACATTGCCATAAAAGTGAGTGTATAGACTATGAATACTGTAGACGAATTCCAATTTGTTAGTTGAGCCATTATATTTTATATGAAAAAAATAGTTATATTGATTTGACACAATCAGAATTCAATTCAATTCAATTCAATTCAATACAACTTTATTTATCCACATAGGGCAATTACAAGATTTAGAAGCAGCTCAAATTATTAAAATAAATAAATACATAAAGAAGTTTAAAAAACTTTGAAATTTAAAAGTTTATCACACAATTTCATAAGCACATGTCCTACCATACAAACATAAACCAAACACACACGCACACACACACACACACACATCACGCACATCATGAACACTCACAGCGGACAGTTAAACAGTTAAATCAAATAAAAACATGAAGGTAAGAAAATAAGGTAAGGATATCATCAATGAATCATCAAATCAATCGGTCGATAAACAATCAATCAATCCCTGAATCAGGCCATCGTCGAGCATTTAATTTTTTTAACATAAATAAATAAATAAATAAATTTGCATTAGGTGGGGAAAATGTTAAAGCGGAGATGATCGCATCAAATTTAGCAGTCGAATCGAGCAAGGAATAAAACAAAAAATCGAGCAAGGAATAAAAAATTAGGATCTTCATTGTCCTCTAATAAGTTACACGGAGATTTGCGTGCGGCGTACATGTCATCAATACCACGGCACCTAAACAATGACAGACATAAGAGACACTTCAGGAAATAAAAATAATAAACATACTATAAGTAACAGAGAAGCGCTTGTCCACAACATGAATGCAGCATTTCTCATTATGACATAACAAAATGTAAAATAATGTTTTAAAAAAAATTACATTAAATTTTAAAAAAACGAAAGAATAAAAAAACATTAAAGTCACGCATCCAAGAAATGAATAACGTGTATGGTAGGTGATTCTATTTGTATGTTGTTTTTGTATGACAAGACGAGTAATTATATGATAAGCCTACAACTCCAAGATAGGAATAACGTGTATTACATGGATGATAGGTATTATAATTCTATCTGAATGCTTTGAACAGTACAGGTACGTTTTACATGTATGTAATGTAAATGTTAACAAGGATGGTTTGTGATGTTGCAGATATGGATGACTGCGCCAGCAACCCGTGCCAGAACCAGGGCACGTGCATCGACGGGGTCAATAGCTATCAGTGCATCTGTCCTGAAGGTTGGGAAGGCGCGCTGTGCAACATCAGTGAGTCTTCAAAATGTATTCAGTGTCACACGGAGAAAATGAATGTATTCCAAGCCTCCCAGAAAACAACGAATTATTATTAATTGTAGTGATTATTATTTTGGATTTCAGTACAAAGACATTTTAGATTTCAGTACGAAAACACTTTAGATTTCAGTATAAAGACACTCTAAATTTCATTTCAAAGACACTTCCGCCTTGTGACCATTCCTAAGAGTCTAACGTTGTAGCCGGGTTTTTTCAAACCTCTCTGTAATGGTCGCCTTTTATTTGACATTGTGTGGAACTCCCAGTCGAAGCTACTGGTCTCTTCGACGTATTATTCAGATCCAGATTCATTGAACTTAGAATGGTGTCAGGTTTGGGGTAATGAAACACCCATGCCCACAATTTCGTTCATCGCACATTTGTGCTCCTAACGAGAATGACTTATTAAACTTAATACATTCGTGAATTGTTAGCAACGTAATTAATCCATCACTGACATGCTTGCTGTATTCCAGACAAAAACGAGTGCGAACCCAACCCGTGCCGAAACTACGGACGTTGTGTGGATCTGATCAGTGAGTTCCAGTGTCAGTGTGTCAACAACTGGAAGGGAAAAACCTGCATCCTCAGTAAGTAATAAACACGTCTGCTGTATTTGTACTCTACTACCAATGAAATAACAAGACTGAGGATTCCACAAAGAAACAATAATTAGTAGAAGTCTATAAACATCTTTTCTTCAGATCTATTGTGTGCGCTGGAGTGAGTAAATAATCTTATGCGATACTTTCTTCTGTCTTATCTTCGTCGAGCCTTTGGGGGATGAGGGCGGCTGGCGCGGGAAACGTTTGCTACTTCAGACAAACAGACAGACAGACAGACAGACAATAATAATAATAATAATAATAATAATAATAATAATAATAATAATAATAATAATAATAATAATAATAATGATGATGATCATGATGGCGGTTGTGGAGGTAATACACATTGCTGCGATTGGTAGAAAGTATCGCCAAAACTCCCGCTAGTAGCAGGTGAAAGTATTCCCTCCATCCCTTCAAAGTATACTTTGGGCTCGCTGTTAGCCGCGGATGCGAACCGCAGAACTGTTTAAAAGTGACGGAAAGAGCGGAATATTGCTACAAGGGTTCGGGTAAGGGTTAGTCATAGATCTATCGCTAGCCCTTGCCCTAACCCTTTTCTCCACAAAAATGCTCTTTTTCCATTCCAAAAACCCATTTGCCTTCTTGGATTCTTAAATTGTATGAAACCAAGTGAGGACACTATACGGCGTCAATAAACGGTTCAAAAAGATTCTCAAACGGTTCATAAAAGACAGTTGACCTAGAAACAAGTACAGCTTGACCTAATTCGTCGCCTAGAGGAGACGAAACTTACTTCTCCGTTTGTAGTCTTTCAGCGACACTGTAACTGAGCAGGCTGCTAACCTCGCCAAAGTATCCCTTCAAGGGACAAGGGACATACTTTGGCCTGCTGCGCAGCTTGTGCCTGGAGTATACTTTCTTTCGATCGTAGCTATGTGCAATGGGTGGATGATGATGATGATGATGATGATGATGATGATGATGATGATGATGATGATGATGATGATGATGATGATGATGATGATAATAATAATAATAATAATAATAATAATAATAATAATAATAATAATAATAATAATAATAATGGATGCTGTATAAGCGGACGGGCTTTTCACCAATTTACTAATCAGGCTCAAAACGTGGCGACCTGTACCAACATACACGCTCACATGTTTAGCCTACTCTCACACACTCGGCAAGCACACGTCTATCACTCAGACATGTGGTGTAAAGGCAGGGAGATCGCTACGGAAAGGAAAACCGAGTTTTTATTTGATAAATTTTTAGATTGACTGCATTTAATACCATTATTGAAGGGAGGGAGGAAAACCGGAGTACCCGGAGAAAACCTTCAATTCGCCCCTTGCGGGAATCGAACCCGCAACCTTCGGGATAGGAAACCAGCTCGCTATCAACTTGACTAGCAGGCAAACTACGTTGTTTACACCATCATACTACAGTGGAACCTCCGGTATCCGTCTCTCTTGTATACGACTCCCTCGGTTATGTGACCTGAACACTTCTGACAGATTCACTTCCAATAATAAAGGACCTCTGGTATGCGAGAACCTCGTTTATGCGACCAGCGACTGTGTCTTAAGCCCTTTATTCGACCGTCTTAGACAATGTAAAAGAGTTATCAGTTAATTTATTGACTTGACCTGTCTTTTTTTTTTCTCATGTTAGTGTATGCCTGCAGCTGTTGTCAGCTATTTCCGGTTCGCAAGTAAGGGACATTTTTCGCGCAAGTAAGGGACATTACTCGCCTGCACTGGCTTTTCAAAATGGTGTCGCACAAGAGGAAAAGCTTGGAGTTCGGCAGAGAGTATGAAAGTGATTGAAAGAAGTGAAAAGGGGGAGAGTTGTTTGTCTATTGCTAAAAGTTTAGACGTTGTGAAGACCCAAATTCAGCTTATTATAAAGGATAAAAAAATTATGACTACATCACCCTACGACCCTGTTACGTTGAAACGCAAAGGATAGTATGTCTGAAACGCGCACGATAGATCTAATCGTTTCGCTTTGCAAAGTATTCAATAATAGAGTGTATTTACCTTTGATTTGAGTTTGCATTGTTGTTAGAAGAAGCTTTGTATAACGTTAATAATTTTAGTTGGTCGATATTATTGGAGAATTCTCTAGATTTGCTTGTTTACTGTCGATAGAAGCTTCGCGATATTTGAGAACATTCTTGGACAGAAAGGAAAATTGTATGACGTAAAACAGTGATGACGAAGTTAATTCTGATTGGTTATAACGCGTCATTCTGGAACGTCCTGAGGTTATCTCCAGTTGAGAGAAAAAAATATATAATGGACACACTGTGTTGTGAAGGAGAGTGAAAAGGCGATTGTATGCAGTTGTTGATGAACGCTGAATAAAGTTTGAAAACTTCATACGACGACTCTGTGCCGTGTGGCTGATTGAAGGGGTTGCGTGGATAAACGAATCTGAGTTACACTTTATCAGTACTTCAGCATTGGGGCTGAATCAACTACTGATAGAAAAACACCAACATCAAACGAGTGTAACAGACCCTTACTCCCCTCCCCCTATTTCCGGTATAAGATCGACCACCTCTATTAAAAAAACCATTTTTTCTCAGATTTTGGACGGTCTTATATCGGAGGTTCCACTGTATATAAAAATCACACAGCTTAGCTGAGAATCGCCGAGGTAAAGAGAGGCTACCGTTAAGCCTTGGTGAGTCTCAGCCAAGCTGTGAAAAAAAAAGTATTCACCGCCCTCTTAAAGCAATATGTTACTATTACTACTACTACTACTACTACTGTTGCTGCTGCTGCTGGTGCTACTACTAAATTGGCTATTTGTGTATTCAAAACCGCTGCCTGTTTTAGGGAACGGCCACTGTGACAAAGAGACCTGTCTGAACGGCGGCACGTGCATCGACCTCAGCTCCACGTACACCTGTCGCTGTCCCATGGGCTGGCAAGGATTGTCCTGCCAAATACGTGAGTTCCTAAAACATTGAGACGGATGTTAATGTCAGTTTACAATCCGCTACGCTTTAGTAATATTCTGCTAGCAACAACTCTCGTGCATTCAGCAACTGAATCCCAACATTCATGAAAATTAAATGAAATGAACATTTGAGGTTTAACGTCTACACCCACCATTGGCGATATGGCAGACGGGGATAACAATCCCAGGGAAAGAGGGGTAGGGACCTGAATCAACACTGAGCCACCAGAGCAATCATACTGCTAAAATGGACAGTGAAAAATGGCCACTTATGATCTCGTCCACTAGAGGATTCGAACCTGGGTCATCAGTGTGCCAGGCGTACGCTCTACCGCTTGAGCTACGGCGGTGGGCAAATATGATCGCACTAACCGCTTACATAAATTATTTATTGAATGCTGACAAGGCCTGATTGACTAGTAGAAAGCTTTGGGTTCACCGCATGCAACTGAAACGTTATATCTAAGTTTGTGCCTCTAAAATGTTAAGAGGTATCCAGTGAGGCTTTAGCTTCTTAGTAACGACAAGTTAAGACATCTCGATTCACTCATAACTTACCAAATGATTTTAATAACTTGTATGGTATATACTTGAGATTGCTGCAGGAAGTTTTTGTTGATCCTTGTTTCTATATATAAACTCTGATTTGCAGAATGCACACACTTTTGGGGGTTTTATGTTTAATTCATTTGTTATTATTGTTCATTTGTGTTCATTTATATGTTTTAATTGTACGATTTAGTTCATAAGCATTGTATATGTATATGTTTTAGTCCTTACTTCGTAGGATGCATTACTATAATTATCGTCAAGTGCACACTTCACTTTCAGTGTTGACCCACCCGTTGGAGTGCCGGGGGTTTCTGTATAAATAGTATCCCCACTTTCTGGAAATTTAGTGCTTTAAATTCCCACTGCCGCTGTCTTTCTCCTTTGTTCTTTCTCATTCCTACTCTGTTCTATCAATCTACTATACTATCTTCTTCTTCGCTAGACCAGTCACCTACCTTTTTTCTTGAAAACTCTTCCGGGACAAAACTCCTCATTTGTGTGTGAGGTCTGTTGCATCAGCTTGGGAATATTGGACGCTTTCTGCCAAATGGTCACTGGGGCTTCCTATGATATTATTATTTGGCAATGTAGGCATTTTATATGTATGTGTTTTGTTGATATTTTGTAATGATGTTTGTATTCTATTTTGTTTTTGTAAACGGGGGTTCGATAAATTAGAGTATAGCTTCATCGTCCCCTGCGTGGGATGCCTTTATTGTACAGTGACCGGCTGGTGGAGTGCCTTCAGTGTTACCACTGGGGTTGTTGTTGTTGTTGTTGTTGTTTGTAGATTATAGTCACACGACACTTTCGCATATAGGTGACTACTGGACCGATTTATACTGACACCAGCGGGCCAGTTGTTGGTAAAGGGGAAAATAATATGATCACACGTTGACCAATCTGGGATTCGAACCAGCGACCTTTCAGTTACTAGCAAGACGCTCTTACCAACTGAGCTACCCGGCCCCACTGCCGCCACTGGGGTTGTTTCAGCAGATCTTTTATGCGGATTAGGGTGAGTCCTCTTTCAGCGAAGTTGTGGTCTTGATTTTGTGGTCATGATTCGGCTCTTTGCAGTCCGCTGGACCCTGTAAGCAATGAATAACTAACTAACTAACTTTAAGTGATAACAAGTTGACTCCAGCGTATATTAAGATCTCACTATGTGTGTTTTGATGAAAACCACCATCGTTATTTTTAGTGTTTCATGTTCTGCAGCCTCTGTACACGCTTGCGACTCCAACCCTTGCGGCAACCGCGGCACCTGCGTCAACAGCGGCGACAGCTTCACTTGCCTGTGTGGCGACGGTTACGAGGGTGCAACGTGTGAAATCAACATCAACGACTGTAACCCGTATCCCTGGTAAGAGTACGCCCAAATAATAATAAACAATCTTTGGGTTCTCCTGCCTCTTCTTCTTCCACGTTTTCTTGGATGAAGGGGAGGGGAAGTGGGGGGTGGAATGGGCGGTGGCAGATGGAGGGGTGAGGGAGGGAGTGATGATGGGGTGATGACTGATAGAAGCAGGGTGGTTAGAGTGCATGTTTCTTTTATCTTTTCTTAAATTGTCCATGTAATGTACATGTACGCTTCATCTTTGATACACATAGTAATTGTCTGTTGTTGTAATAATTATTTCACGCGGTTTGTTGTGCTGTGTTTAGTTACAATGGCGGGACATGTATCGACGGCATCAACTGGTATGCTTGTAAGTGCGCTGACGGCTTCGCCGGACCCGACTGTAGAGTCAGTGAGTATCCTCCTCCTCCTTCTCCTTCTTCTTCTTCTTCTTCTTCTTCTTCTTCTTCTTCTTCTTCTTCTTCTTCTTCTTCTTCTTCTTCTTCTTCTTCTTCTTCTTCTTCTTCTTCAGTGTGTGTGCATGCAATCTTTTGTATTTAATATCAAGGGAAAAAACCCATATCTTTGCTGTGTCACATACTCTTTGTTTTTAGTTTATTTGACAACAGCAAAGAATAAAATTTATTTATTTATGTATTTATTTATTTATTTATCAATTAATTCTTTCATTCATGTATTCATGTAATTGTATTTAATTTTTTTTTTACAGATGTCAATGAATGCGCCTCCAGCCCCTGTACTTACGGCAGCACGTGCATTGACGAAATCGCTACGTTCAGGTGCATCTGCCCATCTGGCCGGACCGGCGATACCTGTCAGTCAGGTGTGTAGTTTTTGTCACCTCACTTGTAGCCGTTATGACGGAATGCTAATTCATAAAAATTATGTTAACTCTGCGTGTGCCTTATTATGCACGGTCGTGACGTTGCTAATAATTGTTTGAATGGCGGAAAGCTGAAGCGCATGTTGTTGACTGCATCGTGCTATTTAGTATATGTAGTAGCACACAGTATCTGTTGTCCCTAGGTTATTGATCGTCGTACGTCGTTTCCTAGTTTAGAGAGAGGGGTGTGAGGGTGAGGTTGGAGTGGAGGGAGAGAAGGGGAGGGGGTGGAGGTGGTTGGAAGAGTGGGGTGTTAACTATTTCACTGCACTGTTAACTTTGTCACGAATAAACGTTGACACTAACATTTTGGTACATAATAAAGCCGTTGTTGTATGACTGCCTACTAGCGCCACAACCCGCTGACCTAATACAGGTCAGTGCCACAACCGAGAATTACCAGTTTCACGAGATAATTGAAATGAACACGTCTTCTGTTTAATTTTCAGAGATACCGGTAATCCACAGTGCTAATTGAGAATTATCAGTATTTGCCACGCCTTCCTAACGCCAAAACCTGATAATTACAAATATCATGTGAAAATTACAAATGTCATGGAATGATTACAATTATCAAGGCATAATTACAATTATCATTGAAAAATTACAGTATCTTCGCGTGATTATGTTTCATTTTCAGTTTTGGCTCTTGCAATCCGTTTGGAAATGGGCCAAAACCAAAAATTGTAATTTTCACTTGATAACTACAATTTTGACGTGTTAACTGTAAATATGTCGTTGATATTTGTAATTATCCCATGATATTTGTAACTATCAGGTTTTTGGGCGTTAGTAGGCCGTCATATATGTGAATTACACAGAACACTTGTACCATTATCACTTATACCTGGAAATGCAAGATTTTTTACTAGTAAGCCGCCGTAGGCTGAATTAAGGATGATTACGTAACAATTGTAATTATCAAGTGAAAATTGTAATTATTATTTGATAATAACAATTTTCGGTTTTGACGCATTTTCAGGCGGATTGCTAGAGTCAAAACTAAAAATTAAACATGATCACGCAAAGATATTTGCAATTTTGAAATGATAATTGTAATTATCCCTTGATAGTTGTATTTATCCCTCGATAATTGTAATTATCCCATGATATTTGTAATTATCTCATGATATTTGTAATTATCAGATTTTGGTGCTAGTAGGCCGTCATATTATTGTTTTGTGGGGGAATACCCGAACGAAATATGACTTTTTATGTCTTATTTGTAGTAGTAGTAGTAGTAGTAGTAGCAGTAGCAGTAGCAGCAGCAGCAGCAGCAGCAGCAGCAGTAGTAGTAGTAGTAGTAGCAATAGTAGTAGTATTCATTTTTAAAATATTATTTTCTATGTATTATTATTATTATTATTATTATTATTATTATTATTATTATTATTATTATTATTATTATTATTATTATTATTATTATTATTATTATTATTATTACTATTATTATTACTATTATTATTATTATTGTTATTATTATTATTACTATTATTATTACTATTATTATTATTATTGTTATTATTATTAAGTAATTAACGTAATAATTAATTAATTAATTAATTAATTAATTAATTTGTATTTAATATTTTTTGTAGCTTAGAAAATCCGTTTGAAGTGAAAAGATCACTTCGACTTACCTCGATGGTTAATTAAACTTGTTATATTTTCGCACGTTGGGGTTAGGAGTCGGTAAATGGTACCAGCATTTTCCTTCTAATTGCAATGCATTATTATTTGAGGAACTGATTGTGTTACGCACTTTACTTGATTGCACGGAAACGGTCGCACAATGCTCTGCATGTTGTCATTGCTGTGTTCACTCTCAGTCGACGAGACGGCGACCGCGAATGTTACAGAACTTGTTCCTTGGCCAACATCAGGTAACATTGGAGAGCGGCCTCTGTAGTGGGTGAATTACTTTAGTCATTGCATGGGTTAACTTCGAGGGCAACTACTACGGAAGATTCGGTGTTTTCTTTATTTAAGTGTCTTTCTTCCGGCGCCTATGTTGTTTTTTTTCTTTCTGTTTGGGTTGCCTTGAGGGAAAATAGAACGTTTGTCGATTTGCTAACACTAGCTTGCATGCAGCAGCGTGGAGGTGGCTGTTCGCCGTTGATTCTTGCCAGATAAGCTTATTTGAGATGTGTAATAATGACAACGGATGATGAAAGACTTGATTTAATATTAATTTGGGTTGCAGTAGTATTATAGTAGTTCGTGTTATAACTCGCATGTGAGGGTTTACTGTGTTCGTAGGTAGTGTTGATGGTTAGATGCAGCATCTCGTTGTTGTTGTTGTTGTTGTTGCTATTGTTGCTATTGTCGTTTTTGTTGTTGTTGTTGTTCTTCTTCTTCTTCTTGTTCTTGTTCTTGTTATTCATCGTCTTCTTCTTCTTCTTCTTCTTCTTTTTCTTCCTCTTCTTCTTCTCCTTCTTCACGCACACATGTCCTCCATGGGTTGTGTTCAGAAAGCATTTTTTGTGTGGATTAATCCGCGAAGCCGTACTGTAGAGTAGGGAATTACTTTAGTCACTGCTTCGCGGATTTATCTACTGGGTAATTGCTTCCTGAAAATCACCCCAGTTTTGTTTAGAAATATTCTGTCTTTGTCTCTCACAGCCTGTCCTTGTCATTTTGCTTCTTTCTAAGCTCTCATAGTTCGTCGTTCTTTCGCTTGGTACAACGCGCGACACCGATAATTAATTCTTACGCTAATTCTTACGTCCAGCACCTCGCTTCAAACTACGTTTTAAGTCTCAAAACGAGTGTCGATCGCCATTTTGACATCCAAAACGGTTGAGTAGGGTCCCTTACACAAAATACTATCTTTTTGAATGTCGTACAAGCGATGTAATAAACAACTTCGTGGGATAGTCCGCTTTGACGATACCACTTCGTGGCATTTTGTGAACTGTCACCTTTGCATACTAATGACAGATTAAACGGTTGAAGTCACGGAAGAAAGTGAGGTCCCCTCTATGCTTATTGTGTCCGGGGACGGTAATCTACTCACTGAACTGAAAGTAGTGCGGAATCACATTCACAACGAAAACCGCTCGCTTCCGAAAGATCTCTTTTCTCTCTTTCTGTGTCTCTCTCTCTCTCTCTCTCTCTCTCTCTCTCTCTCTCTCTCACCTCCCCCTCCCTCTCCCAATTCAATTCAAGTCAATTTTCGCAGAAATGTTTTCTTAGGCACGGTCATTGGAACTGGATGGTGTATCAATCGATGGATTCTACTTCCGTAATCAATCTATAGTCCATGACACAACCTCATGACCTTAAAATATTATTATTGTTAATTATTTTCATTCAACTGGACGGTTAGTTTTAGCTTGCAGCGACAGCAGTGCTTAAAATTATGAATGTTTTCTACATAGCGGTTAATTGTTGATTATAATCACACGACTACTGGTCACATTATTCTGATACCAGCGAACCAAGAGGATGGTAAGGGAAAAATAATAGGGTTACATGTTGGCCAATCCGCGATTCGACCCAGGGGCCTTGCGGTTACTAGTAAGCCGCTCTACCAACTGAGCTACCCGGCCCCACTTAATAGTGGTGGGCCTGATCGGGGTAAAAGATTGTTCTCTATCCCATGATTGGTCTGTTCGTTATTTATATGATGTTATCTTTGCGGCCATTGGTTTGACAATACTTTCACCTTAATAATTTCGTACACTGATTGGTCTGTTCGTTGTTATCTTTGTAGTTGGACCGGTCGGCTTATCGTTGCTTTTATTTGTGCAGCGATTGGTCTGTGCACTAATTCAAACCAGTTATCTGCGTAGTGATTGGTCAGTTCATCGATGAAGTTTTGTTATCTGTGCAGTGATTGGTCAGTTGCCGTCCCCCAAGTCATGCGATCATAACAGGCGGCTGTACTCTGACGGCACCGTTTGGGAGCACGAGTGTAACTCCTGTCGCTGTGACAACGGCAACGTCAAATGCACGCAGGTCAGTGAAAGGTAGCTTTATATTAGTCGGCGGTAAAATACTTAGGTTGTAGTTCTAACTCGACGTGCAATGACTGTGTAAATACTGATTTTACTGATTTTGTTAACTTATTTTCTGATTTCGCTTACTGTGTAACTACTGATTTTGATTTACTGTGTAACTACTGATTTTGATCTACTGTGCAAATACTGATTTTGATTTACTGTGTAAATACTGATTTTGATTTAATGTGTAAATACTGATTTTGATTTACTGTGTAAATACTGATGTTTGATTACTGTGTAAGTACTGAGAACGATTACTGTGTAAGTATTGAGAATGATTAATGTGTAAGTATTGAGAATGATTCCTGTGTAAGTACTGAGAATGATTACTGCGTAAATACTGAGAATGATTAACGTTTAAGTACTGATTTCTTTATTCCTGTGTAAATACTGGTTATGACCTACATGTACTATGTAAATAATGATTTTTTGCTTACTGCGTAATTACCGATTTGGATTACTGTGTACGTACCGAGCAGAGTATGATTACCGTGTAAATACTGTTTTTGATTACTGTTTAAGAAGTAATTTTGATTACTGCGTAAGTACCGCTTGTGATTATTGCGTAAATATTTATTTTGATTACTGTTTAATACTGATTTTCTGTGTAAACACTGCTTTTGCTTTTGCTTTCTGTGTAAATACTGGTTTTGCTTCTTCCTATCCTATCCTATCCTATCCTATCCTATCCTATCCTATCCAGTAACTCAAAGGTCGTTGGGCACCACAGATGATCGTTTAACCAGCGTACTCCATCTTTCTCTGTTCTCAGCAACCCTCATGGCTTCGTTCAGTCAAATACTACTATTGCTTACCGTGAACTAACTGTAAGACCACTCACTGATTTATTTTAGATCTGGTGCGGGCCACACAATTGCCTGCATCACCCCAACCAGACATCACCGGCGCTGCAGTGCGCCGCGGACCAGACCTGCGTGGTGCAGACTCAGCAGACGTGCCTGACGCCGCCCTGCTTGCCCTGGGGCCAATGCGTGCCTACGTCATCAGTCCTGCGTGATGTCATGCCACCCGGAGCTGACGTCAACTGCCTGCCTAACACGGCCCGCCTGACCACGACGTGTGCCCGGATCGAGCTGGTGTTTGACATTGGCAAGATGCCGATGGTGAGTTGGTCACGCTCATATCATACCAAACTATACCAAACCATACCATCCTATACCACAACATACTATACTAGTTTATGATATTATACTGCTGAGTGTATAGGATTAATTTTCTGGTTTTCGTTAAAAAAGGGAAGATTTTTAAACTCGTATAAAACATTTGTTTGACTTTTATCTTAAAATTTCTTCCAATCGTGCACGCAGGGTATGTCGGTGGAAGGCATCTGCAGATCGCTTCGTCAGTTGTCCGTGTTGAGGCGTGTCGTTCAGCGAAACTCTCTCTTCATCCTCTGCGCTCTCAAGGACCCACAGCACGACGCTCTGGAAATCACCATGGTTAGTAAATATGTTTTAACGTCAACATCGTCACCAGCGTTATCGTCACCTTCATTATTATCGTCCGTCAGTATCGCCATCATCATCATCATCATCATCATCATCATCATCATCATCATCATCATCATCATCATCATCATCATCATCATCATCATCATCATGCTTTAAGTGCTTTTGCTTGATTGCAACGAACTTTCGAAGTTTAACGTCTACACCCACCATTGGCCATATGGATGGCGGACCTGGATATAAACCATCCCAAGGAAGATGGGGTGGAGACCTAAGTTAGCACTGAACCACCTGAGCAATCATACTGCTAAGATGGACAGTGGAAATGGCCACTTTTATATTGCCCACCGTGGTATTCCAACATTGGTCGTCGGTGTGCCAGGCGAACTCTGTTTCCAGTCCTCTGAGCAAAGACCGTGGTTCATTGCTTTGGTGCAATTGGTAGTTCTACGGATTTTCTGTTACTACTACTACTACTACTACTACTACTACTACTACTACTACTACTACTACTACTACTAGTTCTACGGATTTTCTGTTACTACTACTACTACTACTACTACTACTACTACTACTACTACTACTACTACTACTACTACTACTACTACTACTACTACTACTACTACTACTACTACTACTACTACTACTACTACTACTACTACTACTACTACTACTACTACTACTACTACTACTACTACTACTACTACTACTACTACTACTACTACTACTACTACTACTACTACTACTACTACTACTACTACTACTACTACTACTACTACTACTACTACTACTACTACTACTACTACTACTACTACTACTACTACTACTACTACTACTACTACTACTACTACTACTACTACTACTACTACTACTACTACTACTACTACTACTACTACTACTACTACTACTACTACTACTACTACTACTACTACTACTACTACTACTACTACTACTACTACTACTACTACTACTACTACTACTACTACTACTACTACTACTACTACTACTACTACTACTACTACTACTACTACTACTACTACTACTACTACTACTACTACTACTACTACTACTACTACTACTACTACTACTACTACTACTACTACTACTACTACTACTACTACTACTACTACTACTACTACTACTACTACTACTACTACTACTACTACTACTACTACTACTACTACTACTACTACTACTACTACTACTACTACTACTACTACTACTACTACTACTACTACTACTACTACTACTACTACTACTACTACTACTACTACTACTACTACTACTACTACTACTACTACTACTACTACTACTACTACTACTACTACTACTACTACTACTACTACTACTACTACTACTACTACTACTACTACTACTACTACTACTACTACTACTACTACTACTACTACTACTACTACTACTACTACTACTACTACTACTACTACTACTATGATGTTTGATGATGATGATTGATTATAAATAATGATGATGATAATGATGATGATGATTGTTGATGATGATGATGATTACTGATGTTTGATGATGATGATTGATGATAAATAAGGATGATAGATAATGATGATGATGATTGTTGATGATGATGATGATGATTGGTGATTGATGGATGATGATGATGATGATGATGATGATGATGATGATGATGATGATGATGATGATGATGATGATGAATTTAATGACGCTGTTATTACTGGTCCCTTTCAGTCGACGAACGGTGACGGCTACTTCGGACAGCTGGACCCGGTGCTGCAAGAGTCAGTGGACGTGGTGACGCGGCTCATCAGTCACAAGAAGACCAACTCCTCCGCTCTGTCCGCCGTCCTCAAGATCCGTGTGGAGACGTCCTTAGCCAGCGCCACGGCGCCTGGTAAGTGAAATAGGCCGCGAACGAACGAACATTGAGGTTCAACGTCTACACCCACCATTGGCGATATGGCAGACGGGGATAACCATCCCAGGGAAAGAGGGGTAGGGACCTGAATCAACACTGAACCACCAAAGCAATCATACTGCTAAAATGGACAGTAAAAATGGCCACATTTTATATCGCCCACCACGGGATTCGAACCTGGGCCGCGTTGATCATACCACTGCATTATAGGTCACCGAGGTTCGCTCCGGGTACTCCGGGTTCCTCATTCCTTTCAATAATATGTTGGATGCCGTCAGTCTAAAATTTCAAAGCCAAAATTCGATTTCCTGTTCATGTCGTCCAATAGAGATGTCCTTTCCTTGCCTTTACATCAGATATTTGGGTGATAGATGTGTGTATGTAAGTGAGTGTGTGTGTATGTAACATGTGAGCGTGTATGTTGGTACAGATCGCCGCTCTTTGAGACTGACTGGTGATATGGGAACAAGCGCGTCCCTAGCATCATCATAATAATAATAATAATAATAATAATAATAATAATAATAATAATAATTATTATTATTATTATTATTATTATTATTATTATTATTATTATTATTATTATTATTATTATTATTATTAGTTAAAAACGTAAGCGGGCTGGCTTGTCTCAAGTTACGCTGCAAACAGCTATAAATTTTCCTGGAGTGAACTTGTTTACTATTCTCAGCATTTGCACTGGTAATTTAGTTACTTTCCGTTGAACATTTCTTATTCATACAATAGGTTCTGTGCCTAAAACGTCTTAAAGGTTGGGATCTACCGGGTGACATGTACCCAACCTGGTCCTGATTTGGCTTTAAAGAGTCCGCTGCACCTAAAAGAGCCACTATGTGTGTTATGTACGAGTGACAATGAATTACGCACCCGTTGTTCTTCTTTCGCACTTTAGTTTAAAGCACTCATTATATGTGTTTATATTGCTTATTACGTTGGAAATGTGTTTTTTTTTAATTTTATTTTGTGGCTGTTATTCGCGCGACTTTATGCTTGCGAGAGTTAGAGCGAAGTGTTAGTTTAGGACTGGTTTCGCGCTTGATTAAAAACGTTATTATCGTATTTACCTGAAGGTAACTGTTAACTGGCTTTGTGGCTATTCCGTGCACTGATTTTTAGTTGAGCCCACTGCAAGCGTGGAGTATTGCGCGTAGCTAGTCATCGTTATCCCCATCGTCATCATTATCCCCATCGTCATCGTCATCATCATCATCATCATCATCATCATCATCATCATCATCATCATCATCATCATCACCATCATCATCATCATCATCATCATCATCATCATCATCATCATCATCATCATCATCATCATCATCGTCATCATCATCATCCTTCTTCTTCTTACTCCTCCTCTTCCTTCTCCTCCTCCTCCTCTTACTACTACTACTACTATTATTATTATTAGTAGTAGTAGTAGTAGTAGTAATTATTATTATTATTATTATTATTATTATTATTATTATTATTATTATTATTATTATTATTATTATTATTATTAAATTAACAGCGATTACACACAGATGGTGGTGATGATGGTGATGATGATGATGATGATGATGATGATGATGATGATGATGATGATGATGATGATGGATGATGATGATGCCATGAGTGATGTCTACAGGTCGTGGGTACATCATACCGGTGACGTGTTCGCTGATGGGGCTGGTAGGCGTGGTGTGCATCGCGCTGCTGGTGGTGTGGCATCACCGCCAGAAGAACTTCCACCGCAAGCACCTGCAGGCTCTGTACTATAGCGACCACAAAACCAACAACGAGAACGAGGAGAACCTCCGTCGGTACCGCAACCCCCTCTTCGACACCGACAAGGGTGGCGGCGTTAGTGGTGGGGGCAGTGGCGGCGGCGGTGGAGGGGGTGGCGGTGGTGGTAGCAGTCGAGCAGGCACTGGGTCCACCTCGAAGAATGTTCCTGTGCAGGAACTACAGGTTGGTCTGTCTGTCCTTATCCAGATTAAAAAAGTCTTTTAATAAAATTTTAAAAAGTTGCCCTCCTTTCTCCCCCCTCCCCCACCTTCTCTCTCTATCTCTCTTTCCCCCCCCCCCCCTCTCTCTCTCTCTCTCTCTGTCTGTCTGTCTCTCTCTCTCGCTCTCTCTTTCTGGGACGAACAGCCAGGTCATCGTTCACACACATCAATTGTCCTCAAAATAGATGAACGTTTTATTTCCCTTCAACACTGTTCCCCAGCTTTCAACGTGTCTTTCATCGTGGTTCATCGTTGATCATCAAGTTTCCTGTGCAATCAAAGACTTTGCTTGTGAGGAGGACTGCATTGTTATTGTTTTATGCACTTTCCGAAAGGTATAAGATTTATTAATGATCAGGAAATGATAAGCTTTTGTCTCCATGTGTAACACAGTATTGACTTGTTCCACCGCTATAGCTTAGTGGTAAGAGCGTTCGTCTGGCACACCTAAGACTCAGGTTGGAACTCCGTGGTGGGCTAGATAAAAGGGGCCATTTTTTTCACTTTCCGTCCTCTATAACAGTTCCGCCGTGGGGGTGCTGGGGGTTTCAGTATAAATAGTATCCCCACTTTCTGGAAATTTAGTGCTTTAAATAAATTAAATTCCCACTGTCGCTGTCTTTCTCTTTTGTTCTTTCTCATTTCTACTCTCTTCTAGATCTATCAATATACTATACTATCTTCTTCTTCGCTAGACCAGCCACCTACCTTTTTTCTTGAAAACTCTTCCGGGACAAAACTCCTCGTTTGTGTGTGAGGTCTGTTGGTTCAGCCTGGGAATATTGGACGCTTTCTGCCAAATGATCACTGGGGCTTCCTATGACGTTATTATTTAGCAATGTAGGCATTTTATATGTATGTGTTTTGTTGATATTTTATAATGATGTTTGTATTCTATTTTGTTTTTTTGTAAACGGGGGTTCGATAAATTAGAGTATAGCCTCAGCTTCCCTTGCGTGGGATGTCTCTATTGTAAAGTGGCTGGCTGGTGGAGTGCCTTCAGTGTTGCCACTAGGGTTGTTTTGGCAGATCTTTTATGCGGATCAGGGGTGAGTCCTCTTTTAGCGAAGTTGTGGTCTTGATTTTGTTGTCCTGATTCGGCTCTTTGCAGTCCGCTGGACTCTGTAAGCAATGAATAACTAACTAACTAACCTCTCCTCTCCCCTTTTCTGTCAATAATGGTATTGGATGTTGTCTGTCTAAAAGTTCAAAAATAAAATTGATTTCCAGCCCGTCTTGTAATAGCGACTTCTTTACACCGCGTGTTTGCGTGATGAATGTGTGTTTCTTGTGTTTATAGGAGTGTCTCCGATATGTGGGCGTCTATGTTGGTTACAGATCGCCGCGTTTTGAGTCTGATTTAATATTATTATTATTATTATTATTATTAATATTATTATTATTATTATTATTATTATTATTATTATCATTAGTATTAGTATTATTATTATTATTAGTAGTATTATTATTATTATTAATCTTTTATCATAAATCACTCATTGTTGACGTTTATTTTTTCTTATCAGGATTATGACCCTGAAAAATACGAGAAAAGTCCGCGGCGTCAGCAGGGCGGGGTCATGGCTGTCGGGGTCGGGGTCACAGGTCGTGGGTCAGATTCCCCGCAGGCCCTGATGGGCGACTTCAACGATTTCAACGACTACCGTGACGTCACACCGGCTGCCTTCAAGACGCCGCTGAAGAAGAACATCAACGTGCAGCTGGACACTCACAGCCAGCGGTCACGTGTCTTCGCCTCCGAAAGAGAGGTAGTGGTGTGATCGGTCACCAGTGTTCGTCTGACATGCCATGCACACAGAGAGAGAGAGAGAGAGACAGAGAGAGAAAGAGGATGGTGGTCGTTCGGATGGAGGTGTTTTTTACCGGACAAAAAAAAAGGAATTATTTGTGATGTGAACCGCTATGTGTTTAACTTGATATAGATAGGACGATTGTGGTTAAAGACAGTTCGTGGACCAAAGCTGTCAGAGTAAAGTAAACTCTCGCGGAACATAGTGCTATTGCTAAATTTCACAGCTACACAAATGTCACTAACTACAAATCGCGGAGCAGCTGCAGAAACCCGGCCACTGCCAAAATAGACTGTTTGTGATTGAATTCAACCAACTGGTACGGCCCAATTTTGGCTGAAGTTTTGTATACGCAGCCTCGGTGCTAATTTCAAGACAGGTTCGCAGAGATTGTGTGATTGCCTTGAAATGAACAGCTAGTGGATGCATGAAAGCTCGATCTCCTCTTGTCTGGCCCGAAGACTGCCAGTCGCAGCTTTATTTTCCAGTTGCACGAAATATTCATAACGAGCAGTGTGCAATTAATCATCGAAACAATTAGCCTGAAGATGAGATAAATGGGAAAAATTATCAAGAGATCAAACGTAGCAGGCTGAACATGTTCTCAATACATTTATTTTGGTAAGTGCTTTATCAGAAGTGGAAAAACAAAGCCCACAACTTACCTAGCCTACTTACCATGCAAAAGCTGATGTCTTTTGGTCGTAATGTAGTTTGTAGTTTGGGGGTCACTGATGCCGTGTGTGCGCTTGCTGCAAAAAACTTCGTTTGGCGCAAGGAAATTGCAACTTTTCATTCTGTACTCTTGTTTCCTGGAACTGTGTGAGTTTGACGAAGTCGATCGATCAATGATCGGCTGAAGGAAACATTGTTGATATGCTAGGCTAATGTGCATTAGATTAGGCCTTCATTTTTAGCTGGTGAGGCGGAGGTGCTGCTTTGAATAGGCCACTTTCCACTTAACAAGGGGACCTTGGCGCTTAGTTGAATGTCCGAGATCTGCCAAGCATAGGTTGTGTGTAGACATAATGCTTCAACAGCTTCTGACGCTCAGATTGGGGCCAGCTGCCTCTATACGTTTAGTAGCAGCCCGATAGCGGCAATGGGCTTATTGAGCAAGGAAACGTCGATTTGTAAAAGAAGTAAGACTATGCATGGAAAAAAAGTTGATCTAATGTCTAGTATGGAGCGTGCATGCTAAGAGAATTGATCGTGGCTCACTCGGCTTTGTCACTGAACCTTAAAAAAGAAAACAAAAAAAAAAAAAACCAAAAACACAAAGACTGTACTTCTAGTTTCTAGAAATCGAAGTACGAATATTACACTTTCCTTATCTGCTCTAAGTGGCTGCAATCTGTTCGCTGTCTAAAGGCGGCGATACACGGTAAGACTAGATCATATGATACCCGCATATGACTACGGAAATTCCCGGATCGGTAGGAATTGTCCTCAAGTCTTATCGATAGAGCATGTTCTATTTTTTCACGGCGCGATACGACAGTGGAGGTCAGACAGCCAATCAAAACAGCTATTTGATTGAACTCCGAGGTGAAGGTCAAACCGCGACCTACAAACTGAAAAATGGCAGACCTGTCGAAGCACCAAACAGGAATTTTGATTGAGTTGTACCATGAACATAGCTGCTTATGGGACACATCATTGCAGGTCTACAAAGACCAAGGGACCAGAAACCGCGCACTTTCATCAATACAGGCGCGGTTTCATGAAGCCTGCTAAATATTTTGCTGGATCGTAAGTGCAGCCGACAGTGTGATTTTTGTTGTCGTGTGACTCATGTCAATGAACGATATGAAAATAAAGAATCAATATATTTGTGCAATGCATATTAATATTACTTTTAAAAAAATGTAATGACGTTTTGAAAAACAAGCGTCATCAATTTATCACGCGCTAACAACAATTGCTTTTGCAACTATTTAGATCTAGTTAGCCGTAGACTACGAGATGCCTTTACCGACAGGCTTATGACTCATACATACCGTGTATCAGCAAAGACATCAGATCTGCAGCGGCATATGCGGGTATCATAAGATCTAGTCTTACCGTGTATCGCTAGCTTAAAACAAACCCCATCCCTCCCTAACCCCCCCCCCCCCCCCCAAAAAAAAAAAAAAAGAAGAAAAAAAAAGAAATAAAATAAAATAAATTATTTGAAGCGCACTTCATCGTTGTCTACATCTAAGGTCTATCTTCAGTTCAATTCTTTTATTAAAAGTCTATTCATTTTTTCAATGATTTTAGACAGTCACTAAATCACATACACGTAATAAAATGTACACACACAAACACAAGCGCGCGCGCACCCGCACACCGACAAACACACACTATATAAAACTATATATTTACAAAATGTTTCTTAAATCAGTACTTAGAATAATGCTGGCTATTTTTTTCTAGTATTATCTTGTTGTACAATATATTATTATTATCATCAATCGGTGTTTTTTAACATTACATCTTTTTTCTGTGTATAATGGCAACAATGATATCGACGCAAATAATACATAATTTATATTAATTGGTTGCTGGCATATATACAAGTAAGCTTAATGCCTTTTACATATTTTGTAATCCACGAATCCAAGCACATTTTGTATATAAATTTTGAAATATATATTGAACATGACATAATATTTGGCTTATTTACTAATTTTTGAAAATGTCTTTCTACTAATGAAATGAGTTCGTGACTAGGTCAATCTTCTAACCGTGCAATTTTTGAAATTGAACATTCGATGAAATTAATGGTTGAAAAGGCGAATAATGTGTTGTGGTATATACCGCTAGTATCCAAGATACTTGAGCGTTCTAACGTGATCTAAGATAGCTATACATCCAACGTGATCTAAGATGTCTATACATCCAACGTGATCTAAGGTGTCTATACATTTAACGTGATGATCTGTAAGAGCTTCGTGCAGTGAATGACTCCAGTGACAAATCAGTATTACGTCTGCATAATTCTGTCACGTGACTTTGTGGATATGATTGTGTGCGCTTATTTGTGAGTATTTTACTGTTCACTCAATATTTGAATTGTGTATATACAGTGATGTAATAATTTGTGTTTAAGAACCTGTGCGTGTGCAATACACCACGTTTGCTGTTTTTTCGAGTTTTCCTTTGAATTTTGTACTGGTCGGCAGCATTTTTCGTGTCGTGACCACCTGACTTACTACCCCCACCCCACCCTCCACCCCACCCCCAACCCCCCAACCCTCCCCCACTTCTAAAAGAAATCTTTTTTTTGTGTCATGATGGCGTATCTCTCTGAAATCTATTTTTGTTTACTTCAAAATCGAAGGCACCAAATATAAATAAATATCTTATTTTCTTTCGTTGAACACATTTTTGTTTCCTCATAAGCTGGAAACTTCATCGTAGCCAAGACCGACAACTAAACAAAAAAAAAAACAATATTTTACACCGAAGTGCCCGTAAGGATGCCGGCGCTTTCTGTATAAATAGTATCCCCATTGAAATTTAGTGATTTAAATTACCACTGTTTCTGTTATTCTCATGTTCTTTCTCGTTCCTAATCTGTTCTATCAATACTATCTTCTTCGCTAGACCAGTCACCTACCCTTTTTCTTGAGAACTCTCCCAAAACTCCTCCTTAGTGTGTGGTGTCTGTTGGGTCAGTTTGGGGCTATTGGATGCTTTCTGCTAAATGGTCACCAGCACTTTCTATGGTATTATTATTTAGCAATGTAGGCACTTTCTAGGTATGTGTTTTGTTACTATTTTCTGATAATGTTTTATTCTTTTCTTTTTTTTGTTGTAAACAAGGGTTCGATAAATTAGAGTAAAGCCTCAGCGTCTCCTGCATGGGATGCCTTTATTGTAAAGTGGCCGGCTGGTGGAGTGCCTTTAGTGTTACCTTTAGAGTTGTTTCAGCAGATCTTTTATATGGATCAGGGGTGAGTTCTCTTTCAATCAAGTTGTGGTACTGATTCGGCTGTTTGCAGTCCGCTGGACCCTATAAACAATGACTAACTAACCCTTTCACATTTTGTTTTAATAAAATTACAGTTCTAATTCTTAAGGGATTTACTCCTAATTCTTTTTTCCACCACAGGCCTAACTCGTGCCCCAGATTTTGTGGTTCTTCTGTATAAATATAATTTAATTAAACAAAGAAAAAAAATTAAGAAAGAAAGCCACAGGTGGTGTGGCTGTTCTTTATAAAAATTAATTAACTAAAGAAAGAAAGAAAGAATTAAAAGATTGACGCCCTATTTACAAAACGCTGTTTTTAGGTAATACATGTAAGATGCTGTCACTGATGGTCTTAAGGTGGTTTCGTCACTCCCAAGACCAGAAATTAAGGCACACAAGCCTAGAGGTTTCCGTTTGTCGTTGCCAGTCTAGTCTGTGGAATAAACTTTATTTCAATGGGCCAGTTTCCACTAAACAGGCGATTTTGACGCTAGCCGAGTGTCAGAGATCTATCAAACAGAGGCTGGGTAAAAGAGCACGCTCCCCCGTGGGGGTGCCGGGGGTTTCAGTATAAATAGTATCCCCAATTTCTGGAAATTTAGTGCTTTAAATTCCCACCGTCGCTGTCTTTCTCCTTTGTTCTTTCTCATTCCTGCTCTGTTCTATCAATCTGCTATACTATCTTCTTCTTCGCTAGACCAGCCACCTACCTTTTCTTTTAATTGAAAACTCTTCCGGGACAAGACTCCTTATTTGTGTGTGAGGTCTGTTGGATCAGCTTGGGAATATTGGACGCTTTCTGCCAGGTGGTCACTAGGGCTTCCTATGATGTTATTATTTAGCAATGTAGGCATTTTATATGTATGTGTTTTGTTGATATTTTATAATGATGTTTGTATTCTATTTTGTTTTTGTAAACGGGGGTTCGATAAATTAGAGTATAGCCTCAGCCGTCCCCTGCGTGGGATGTCTTTATTGTAAAGTGACTGGCTGGTGGAGAGCATTCAGTTTTACCACTAGGATTGTTTCAGCAGATATTTTATGCGGATCGGGGGTTGTCCGGTCCTGATTTGGCTCGGAAGAGTCCGCTGGACCTAAAGCAATAATCATGTAATGTAATGTAAAAGAGCACGCCTTCCACTGACTCTGAAGTTTGCGTCTCTTTCGGGCCCACTGCCTAAATAACAGCCATAGTAAAACTAAGGATCCGAAAGCAACGGTCCGCGGATTACAAGAGGATTTGCACCTTATTTAAATTAGTTGAAACGAGTAATTATTAAATGCTGTCTCTTTTGGTATATGGATTTACTGCATCCAATTACTTTTTCTAAAAATGTCATTCTAGACTTATGTTTTTCTTCTTCTTCTTCTTCTTCTTCTTCTTCTTCTTCTTCTTCTTCTTCTTCTTCTTCTTCTTCTTTTTCTTCTTCTTCTTCTCTTTATATTATTATTATTATTATTATTATTATTATTATTATTATTATTATTATTATTATTATTATTATTATTATTAAATTAATTAATGTATTTATTTACTTATTAATTATTATTATTGTTATTATTATTATTATTATTATTATTATTATTATTACTATTATTATTATTATTATTATTATTATTATTATTATTATTATTATTATTGTATTTTTTCTATTATTGTTATTATTATTATTATTATTATTATTATTATTATTATTATTTTTATTATTATTATTATTATTATTATTATTATTATTATTATTATTATTATTATTATTATTATTATTTCAAATTTATCCAAACAACTTCTTCAGTATTTCGAAGACCAGAAGAATTCAATACTGGCATATTTTCCCACTAGGGTTGTTTCGGCAGATCTTTTATGCGGATCGGGGGTTGTCCGGTCCTGATTTGGCTCGGAAGAGTCCGCTGGACCTAAAGCAACAATAAATCAATCAATCAATACTGGCATGTGGTTGGTCAAGTAGAATCTGGGAGTAAATTTCCTTAGAATTCCTAGTTTTATTTACCATTTTACATGAGGTGGCATGCAGCAACCTTTGTATGACAAAGCGGCAGCCATTTTGTGTCGCCATATCAAGTCTTTTGACCGTGCAAATTTTGTCCAGAAATGATTGTTATATACTACTTTTTTTCTGATCTTGATGACATTGCACAAATGTTTTTTGAAATAATTGTTTTCAGCAGCGTTCGTGTTTTTAAAGTTAGAGTTAAACATGACTTTTACATGTGTACGTGTGTTTGTTTTAGCATTGTACAACTAATTTTTTTTAATATCTTCCTTCGTTGTTCTACTTGCTTTTGTGAGTATTTTTGTATTGGCCAGTAGACAATTTGAAACATTTCTTTCTCTTTTTTTTATGAATTAACTGTGGATATCCTGTCTATGTGTACAGATTGGTGCTGTTGTGTGGTAATTCATTTTTGTACATGTACATAAGAATTGTTTGTGGTCGCGGTTCATACTCCTTTCTCTCTCTTGCTCCTCCCCTCTCTCCCCCCGTGGGGGTGCCGGGGGTTTCAGTATAAATAGTATCCCCACTTTCTGGAAATTTAGTGCTTTAAATTCCCACTGTCGCTGTCTTTCTCCTTTGTTCTTTCTCATTCTTACTCTGTTCTATCAATCTACTATACTATCTTCTTCTTCGCTAGACCAGTCACCTACCTTTTTTCTTGAAAACTCTTTCGAGACAAAACTCCTCATTTGTGTATGAGGTCTGTTGGATCAGCTTGGAAATATTGGACGCTTTCTGCCAGGTGGTCACTGGGGCTTCCTATGATGTTATTATTTGGCAATGTAGGCATTTTATATGTATGTGTTTTGTTGATATTTTATAATGATGTTTATATTCTATTTTGTTGTTGTAAACGGGGGTTCGATAAATTAGAGTATAGCCTCAGCGTCCCCTGCGTGGGATGTCTTTATTGTAAAGTGACTGGCTGGTGGAGAGCCTTCAGTTTTACCACTAGGGTTGTTTCGGCAGATCTTTTATGCGGATCAAGGGTTGTCCGGTCCTGATTTGGCTCGGAAGAGTCCGCTGGACCTAAAGCAATAATCATGTAATGTAATGTAACACTGTATGACGTACCGAGTTCATGCAGAAGATTAATGTGGCGCCTTTGAAATTGTACATACATCATCATGTAGGTAGGCCTATATTTGAATTGTGTACAGAAAAGAAAACTAATCATTCACGAACCAAGCAGTTAAGGATACACAATACATACATGGGAAAAGATAACTTTGGAAAAAAGGTTAAAGGAAATAAAACACGTCGGATTAAAACATTCAGCGCCCTTTGAATTGTATAAAGTAATACATCATCCTGTTGTAATAATAGACTTTGGCACAGCAAAACTAAAGCTTCACAAACGAAGCCTTTAAAGATACAATGTCGTACTCAGGGGAAGAAAACTGTTCCACAGGTAGAAGAAGATATAAACATATTAGATTAAATAATCCATATACATATATATCAAGAAAGTACCTACTCAAAATCTATACATGTATTTTGCTAAAATCTTTCCTCAGGAGTTACAAGCCAACATTACTTTACTCTGAATGCATGTAGACTGACGTGCTGAAAGCTCCTTAAAGAAAGGTAGTCAGTCGCCATGATATATTCTTTTCATTTAAAAACACGTTGTACTTGTACTGATCGTCCTTAAAATTATATACATATAATTTTCTGTCTTGTAGTGGTATAAGTAATGGCATGTGCAGAATTAAAATATATTTAAAGATTGAGAATTCTTCACCCAATATGTAGAAACGTGTCATTAAAACTCGTCACTACTTCATCATGCTGGTATGGGACATGTTAAGGATCTCAGATGCTTTCATGGGATTCACGTCAGACCCATTATTTTATGTCCTTAATGTGATTTCAGCGTTTATCATGCATACAATAATAATAATAATAATAATAATAATAATAATAATAATAATAATAATAATAATAATAATAATAATAATAATAATAATAATAATAATAATAATAAAAATAACAATAATAATAATAATAATAATAATAATAACAACAATAGCAATAATAATAATAATAATAATAATAATAATAATAATAATAATAATAACAACAATAGCAATAATAATAATAATAATAATAATAATAATAATAATAATAATAATAATAATAATAATAATTCGAGTAACTGTACAAAAAAATTAAAAATCAATTTTCCTCTTGCTATATACAATTGTGAAGGAAGATTTAAAAAAAATTGTAGTCATAGTAACAAGTATACCAAAATATGTATAGCGACGCCCTATCTGCACATTGCACTTGTAAGGATTGGTTTCAGTTTGTTTATGATTGACAAATCAGTCAATTTATTTATTTATTTATTTATTTATTTATTTATTTATTTATTTATTTATTTATTTATATTTCATGTTCAACTGGTGAATCTTTACCATATAGGATGTAATCATCATCACTATCATCGCAACCTCGTCCATGCAACTGTACATAATACTAATTTATTTAGTTATTTGTTGCTTACGTTATTAATTCTCTTTTATTCAAACATCATTTTCATCACAATAATTGCCATCACCACCACCACCAATAGCATCATCATCATCATCATCATCATCATCATCATCATCATCATCATCATCATCATCAACATCATCATCATCATCATCATCAACAACATCAACAACAACAACAACCTAATCTTTCCCATAATTATTTTGTGTACATAGTAGGTATATTTTAGTGTATAAATTTAATGTTTGTGACTTCAAGCCGTGTCGTGTAGTGTTAATTATTGGTGTGATGTTTTTATTGTGATGTATTATTAGCCTGAGGTGTACATTTCCTTAACAGGACTAATTTATTTTCCAGCGTTTCTTTCAACATTTGACTTTGTCTTAACAAAGCAAATGGCCTAATCATTTCTCATGTCAAAATCTTCTTCTTTGTTTTTAATTCTTGGTTTCAGCCATGGTTTCAGATTTGATAGTTTTAAACCATGTTTATTACCCAAGATGGATTGTGGGGAATCCAAATTGCAATTCAGGGGCATGGTGGGAGCACAAACCCGGCTAGCAAAAGTAAAAAATGGAGCAAAATATTCCCTCTGATCGCCCTCACACAAATTCCTTTTATTATTTCTTTCTTTATTTGTTTATTTATTTTATTCGTTATTTGTTTGTTTCTTGTCCAAATACAATTTATTTCTTTTCTGCTTGACCGACTTCAAAGCATTAGTACTAAACAATGTATTTCTTTTAGTTCAAATTTTCTTAAATAGTTCAAATAGTTCATAAAAGTATAGAATTTTATCACAGTTTTGTGTTCTTGTGATATTTATTTTAAAGCATGCTGGTAATTTCTACGAATGTATTTTTCTGTGGTTGTATTGTGCAATATTGTATATTTCTTAAGACGATCTTTATATGTAAACGTCATGGTACTTCTTCTATATTTTCCATGTTTTATTTTACTATGCAGACCTTTTGTAATTTTTGCAGAACACTTACTAGTATTTTACAAAATGTATTTCGTATTTGAAAAATACGTTTTAAAATTATTATAATTATTATTATTATTATTATTATTATTATTATTATTATTATTATTATTATTATTATTATTATTATTATTATTATTTATGTAGTAACTTATTTAATAACTTAACGAAATAAAGCTGTGGTTAACGATCAGTTTTTGCTGATGCAAAATTGTACTTGGATATTTATAATACTTCTAGTCTGACACGTTTTACAGTTATTGTATTTGTATTTCTGATGATTAACACATTGTGTCAAATGATTGCGGACCTATTGTTTTAGAGTTAGTTTTTTTTCCAGATCAAAATTACCTATATTATTATATATAGCAAGTCTTTTTATATTTTAATATTATAGAATACCATTTTGTTACAGCAAACTGTTTTTTCATTGTTGTTTCACTCGGTTGCATTTACGACAATGCTGGTATTAGGGGACAATGGCGGACATATTAAATAAAATAAATAGTGCTTAAACATTTTTTTTAAAAAACGCCATCAACAGTGAAATAATTTTTTGAAAATATTCATCTTATAATACAGAATTTGAGAGGTTAAAAATAAATAACTGAACAAAAAGAAATAAACCGACAAATACATCAGTATATCGATAAGATTTATTTTGGGCGAAGGCGCTAGTGTGTGACACAAGCGAAGTATTTGTCAGTTACAGCTTATTCGCTTAGATTTGGGTTTCGAGTTTAGTCCAATAAGGCGTGAGTGAAACGATTTCACTTTGCAGACATTCGGTCACATTTAAATAAATAAATACATAAATAATCATTTGTTGAAAGGGTCTGCATTTATGGAACCTGTATCATACACGTATTAAATGTGTGAGACGTGTATCCTAGCTTTTACTTAAAATATATATCCGTCTCTCGATCTATAAATCCTAACCGCTTGATTTGCCGCATTTATTTTTTACTGAAGCATGACATAATGGACTGTACAAAGTGAAGAAGAGAAATAATTTATTGTGCATATCATGATGGCAGCCTACATGTTTATATACTTGACCTTGTTCTGTTTCCTGTTTCGCTTCCGCCCTATGGCTTTGCATGCTCATGACTGGGATCTTTTAATACTGTTCTACTGTTTTATTATAAAATATTGTATGGTGTAATTTTATTTAAAAAAAATTTGTTTCGATCTTGTTTCCTTTATATCCTTTTTTTATTTTTGGCGGAAAAAAAGCAACCCAGATTTTATCCCCATAGATGACAGATTTACTTACTTTTCTTTACTTGACATATTTAATTTTCCTTTCCGCTTCTACTGTGGAAGAGTGGCTTTGAGTGGTGAAGCTGTCGGTCCTCTGCAAGATTTGAAGCTCTAGATACAAACATGCCATGGGTCCTGTGAGTGTCTCTTTAATCCAATCAAACCAGCGTCTTTTAGGTCTTCATCTAATACCTCTCAATCCGGAGCACTTTTGCAGTGTAGGTTCTGCAGACACTGCACTGTTTTAATCCATGGCATCCTGGAGAGTTGTGCAAAACGTGGCAACGTGCAATCTGCCAATATCGTGGTTTTGACTCAATTGTAATCTCTCCAGTCACGCAGTAATACCGAATAAATTTAAATTACACATTACTTAAACACACTTTTTTTCTAGTACATAATTCTAACGTTTAACGTCACGTATAAGCTTTGCATTACAAAGACATTTGTTCATTGTGCTTCACCTTTTGTTAATTAAAGAAACTCACTATTTATTTATTATAAATGCTAGCGTGCACACGTGATTTTGTTTTCAAATGTTTGAAACTTGTATTTTGGTATTTAATTTTTTTAAAAGTAAATGAATCATCTATCTCCAAACATCGCCATGTAGATACTATTTCAAAACTCTGTCATCTTCACTTTTCCTGCTCAAATGTCCTTCACTCTGCTATACTATCTTCTTCTTCGCTAGATCAATGACCTACCTTTTTTCTTGAAAACTCTTCCTGGACAAGACTCCTTGTTTGTGTATGAGGTCTGTTGGATCAGCTTGGGAGTGTTGGACGCTTTCTGCCGGGTGGTCACTAGGGCTTCCTATGATTGTACTATTTAGCACTATAGGCATTTTATATGTATGTGTTTTGTTGATGATTTATAATGATGTTTGTATTCTATTTTGTTTTTGTAACCGGGGGTTCGCGTAGTTGAGGTCAACCCTCAGCCGTCCCCCGCGTGGGATGTCTTTATTGTAAAGTGACTGGCCGGTGGAGGGCATTCAATTTTCCCACTGGGGTTGTTTCAGCAGATCTTTTATGCGGATCGGGGGTTGTCCGGTCCTGATTTGGCTCGGAAGAGTCCGCTGGACCTAAAGCAACAATAAATCAATCAATCAATCCTGCTCAAATGCCTAACTCATCCTTCAATTTCTCCTTCTCTCTACGTTCTGTATTACTGGCCAATTTTCTTTCTTCTATTTTTTGTTAAACTAAATGCGTTTAAAAGGATATAATTAGGTAACTACTTTGTCTTCTTCTTCTTCTTCTTCTTCTTCTTCTTCTTCTTCTTCTTCTTCTTCTTCTTCTTCTTCTTCTTCTTTTTCTTCTTCTTTCTCTTCTTCTTCTTCTTCTTCTTCATCTACTTCTTCTTCTTCTTCTTCTTCTTCTTCTTCTTCTTCTTCTTCTTCTTCTTCTTCTTCTTCTTCTTCTTCTTCTTTTTCTTCTTCTTCTTCTTCTTCTTCTTCTTCTTCTTCTTCTTCTTCTTCTTCTTCTTCTTCTTCTTCTTCTTCTTCTTCTTCGTCTTCTTCTTCTTCTTCTTCTTCTTCTTCTTCTTCTTCTTCTTCTTCTTCTTCTTCTTCTTCTTCTTCTTCTTCTTCTTCTTTCTTTGTTTGTTTCTTTCTTTCTTCTTCTTTATTTTTGTGTGTGCTGAATCTTACGAGTAAACAAAATGTCAGTACTAATGACAAACTCCTGACTTGAGCGATTTGTGTTATTTTTAGCAATATATTTTGTTTAAACATTTTGTAAATTATGTATCTTTGTCAACATTTCATTTATAATTACATGTATAATGATACAAATTTGTCAAAACTTTGTGTAATCTTTGGTCAGTCTTATTCGATTTCGTTCTGTCGCTGTCATTGTGTGTAAATCCTGAAACTGTTTCGTTTCTTTTCTTCTCCTTCATGTTTCGTTTTTAGTGCTGGTGCATTGTCAGTTGACCTCAGTAGGCGTCATCGGCGGTGTTTTTGTTTTACATTTTACACGTTATTTGGACTGTGGCAGCCATTATGTTGTGGCTGACTTGACAATTGCAAACGCTTTTATGTGGAAGTTACAAAAATAAAACTTGCCTGTGAAACGGATTTTGTCTGTGCAATTGCTGAGAATGCGCGAAAATCATCCTGAATAATAATATGCAAACGTACAAACATGCAAGCAGACTAGACAAACATTTAAAGTAATCGCGATGCTTTTACGCAGAATATATATTTTTTTCAAAGAACGATGTCCTATGATTCTACATGTAATATGTCTAAAGCAGTTCTTTTTTTTAAAAAAGAGTAGGTGGAGTAACAGAGCCTTGAGGGATAGTCTACCTTTTACGCTATATCGACCTCTTGAATTCTGTTAATCCATCAACTGTCTGTGTCAGTGTCGGTTGATGAAACTGTATTAACTGTTGTTCCCTTACTATTTATATGGTTCCTCAAGCAGAGGCATCCCTTGTTGGGGTGCCGAGGTTATCTGTATAAAGTAGTATACCCACTTTTTTTGGAAATTTAGGGCTTTAAATTACCACTGTTTCTGTCATTCTCATTTGTTCTTTTTCGTTCCTGCCCCCCCCCCCCCCCCGTGGGGGAGACGGGGGTTTCAGTATAAATAGTATCCCCACTTTCTGGAAATTTATTGCTTTAAATTCCCACTGTCGCTGCCTTTCTCCTTTATTCTTTCTCATTCCTGCTCTGTTCTATCAATCTACTATACTATCTTCTTCTTCGCTAGACCAATCACCTACTTTTTTTCTTCAAACCTTTTCTGGGACAAAACTCCTCATTTGTTTGTGATGTCTGTTGGATCAGCTTGGGAATATTGGACGCTTTCTGCCAAATGGTCACTGGGGCTTCCTATGATGTTAGTATTTGGCAATGTAGGCAATTTATATGTATGTGTTTTGTTGATATTTTATAATGATGTTTGTATTCTAGTTTGTTTTTGTAAACGAGGGTTCGAAAGAAACCCCCGTTGGGGTGCCGGGGGTTTCAGTATAAATAGTATCCCCACTTTCTGGAAATTTAGTACTTTAAATTCCCACTGTCGCTGTTTTTCTCATTTGCTCTTTCTCATTCCTGCTCTGTTCTATCAATCTGCAATAATATCTTCATCTTCTTAGCTATTCCAGTCACCTACCTTTTTTCTTGAAAACTCTTCCGGGACAGGACTCCTTATTTGTGTATGAGGTCTGTTGGATCAGCTTGGGAATATTGGACTCTTTCTGCCAGATGGTCACTATGGCTTCCTATGATGTTATTATTTAGCAATGTAGGCATTTTATATGTATGTGTTTTGTTGATAATTTATAATGTTTGTATTCTATTTTGTTTTTGTAAACGGGGGTTCGATAAATTAGAGTACAGCCTCAGCGTCCCCTGCGTGGGATGTCTTTATTGTAAAGTGACTGGCTGGTGGAGAGCTTTCAGTTTTACCACTAGGGTTGTTTCAGCAGATCTTTTATGCGGATCAGGGGTTGTCCGGTCCTGATTTGGCTCGGAAGAGTCCGCTGGACCTAAAGCAATAATCATGTATTGTAATATAATGTTCGAAAGAAAAGATTATAGCCTCAGCGTCCCTTGCGTGGGATGTCTTTATTGTAAAGTGACTGGCTGGTGGAGTGCCTTCAGTGCTACCACTGGGGTTGTTTCGGCAGATCTTTTATGAGGATCAGGGGTGAGTCCTCTTTCACTGAAGTTGTGGTCTTGATGTTGTGGTCTTGATTTTGTGGTCCTGATTCGGCTCTTTGCAGTCCGCTGGACCCTGTGAGCAATGAATAACTAACTTTCTCGTTCCGACTCTTTTATATCAAGCTACTATCTTCTTCGCTAGACCAGTCACCTACCCTTTTTCTTGAAAACTCTCCCCAAACTCCTCCTTTGTGTATGGGGAGATCCGGTCTGTTGGGTCAGCTTGGGGATATTAGATACTTTGTGCCAAATGGTCACTAGGGCTTTCTATGGTATTATTATTTAGCAATATAGACATGTTATATGTATGTGTTTTGCTACTATTTTATTTTTATTCTGTTTTGCTTTTATAAACGGGGTTTTCGATAAATTACAGTACGGCCTTTATTATAAAGTGACCGGCTGGTGGAGTGCCTTCAGTGTTACCATTAGGGTTGTTCAGCAGATCTTTTATACGGATCAGGAGTGTGCCCTCTTTCAACCAAGTTGTGGTCCTGATTCGGCTCTTGCCAGTCAGCTAGACCCCTTTAAGCAATGACTCACTAGCAAACTAAGCAGAGGCGAAACCAATAATTTATCCTTATCGAAGGCTTTGAAAAAGTCCAATGTGATTAGAAAACCAGTTAGACTGAATTCCGAACGAAAGAAACTTCTTAGAATTTAGAATTATCAGAACGAGCTGTGACTATCCTGAGCTTTCTATTGATCCATGTAAGGTAGTAAAAAGAGACTTACAAATGTAAAGAAATGGATTTATTTCATGGGCAAAACAAACACGCCAAACAAAGCAAGACTACAAGCAGAACACAGCCACGAACAAGAAGGGAGTGGGAGTGGGTAGGGAAGGGGGGGGGGGATAATGGAAACGGAGGGGTAAGGGGAGAGGGGGAGGGAAGTAAAATAAGAGCTTTATTTCGTCCAAGGGGAGGCAACTCCTGTAGTCAATAGGGGCCACTGAGACTGTAATATCAAAATTGTTAGCTCCCTTAACCAGTTTTTTTTTTTTTAAATAAATTTTTTGCTTCGGTTGGGCATTTTTTTTGTCTGAAAGCTTGTGCAGTAATGTTGGACAGTGGCTCCGGTGGTTATTATAGATTGCTGTTATATAGCGCGCTTGCGAAGACGTTGTTTTTTTAGCAATACTTTGGAAAGATGTGTTTTTTGTTGTACGCATATTTTTTCCAGGGAGTAACACTCACTGTAAATATTAACAGGATCCAGCATGCTGATTTGGGGATACCACGACCTTTGAAAATGAGCGCACGCGCGCACACACACACACACCTAGTGTTAACATTAATACCTGTATCCTATCTTATCCTATCCTATCCCGAAGCTCGAAAGTCGTTGGGGACCACATATGATCGTTCAACCAGCGTACTCCATCTTTCTCTGTCCTCAGCAACCCTCATGGCTTCGCTCAGGGTCAAGCCAGTCCATTCTCCAATGTCCTCCCACCTCTATTTCAATTTCCCTCTTCTTCTGCCTCCTTGCACCCAGCCTTGCAGGATGGCCTTTGCAAGACCTGGTGCTCCGGTGACGTGGCAATACCATCGGAGTTTCCGTTTCTTCACCACTGTGAGCATGTCATCGTATGCTGGGTATAGAAAATGCCCAGAGGTCTTTTGTAGCACCTCATCTCCATGCTTTGTATTCTTCTTTGTAGATCTACTGAAGGTCCACGTTTTGCAAGCGTATAGGAAGATGGAGGTGACAAGGGAGCGCAGCAGCCTTACCTTGGAGTGTAGGCTATGGGTCTACTATTTTATGATAGTGCGAAATTTCATATAAATTTATGCAGTCTTTACACCAAAACCCTAAATTATGCAGCATCACACATCGTTTTGCATAATTATTCACTGTCTTCAGTCCTAGCTGTGCTAATACGATGTGTTACGAGCATGGTCACTGCAGAATAAGACAAACAGTTATTCGATACGTGTCTTGACTCCTGTGCTTGTTTCGCGCGATGTGATTGGATGTCCAGTTTCACACTAACCAATCACATTGCTCCACAGAATTATGTACTGACAAGGGACATAATTACACGTTGATGAAAACAACAATTCTGAATTTTTGTGGCATATAGTTTTATTGTTGTTAAGTTGGGATTTTATATTTTCCTCCTCCTTGTTTATAGGACGGTAATGAGATTTTGAATACAAAGTGAAGGGAATGTGTGTCATCTGCTCATTGCTGTGGTAGTAAAAGATAAATTTACTTAATATTGAAGACGGTTGCCTGACGTAGGTATTTTATTCATTGTTTATACTGTAGAAGAAGAATAAGGTAAGTCTAAATCAGAGAATAAAATGTGTCAGGAAAGTTTGATGTATTATGAATTAGTACCTCTTTTTTAGCATAATATCTAAAAATTCTCTGAAGCAATTTTGTTGAGCTTCAATTTTAAAACGTACCAGTTTTTCTTTTTGTTTCATATACCTTTTAATATTTGATTTAATTGATTGTAGCCTATATTTATTGACCAAAATATTATTTTACATCTTATTGTTATAAACCACGTCATTTATTACTTATTGAAAATTGTCATATTGCATTTTAAAATTTATAAGCAGAAAAGGTTCCAGTGTTCAAGCTCGAAACATTAGTAGGTTTTTACAAGGTCTTCTGTGGAAGAAACACAGCCGAAAGAGACTTGTGTAACCTTTGAATGTGGGTCACAGGAAAAAGTGCTGTGTTCAGCAAAATTCCACTATACTAACTGCAAGTAGAAAGATAATTAATTGGTGGCACGTGCTGTCCTCCACAACAGCGCCATCGGGAACTGGTTCAGAACAACAATCGGTGTGCGTCAAGGATGCCTACTCTCTCCAACGCTCTTCAACATCTTCCTAGAGCGCATCATGTCAGATGCTCTTGCAGACCATGAAGGCACAGTCAGCATAGGGGGTAGAGCAATCTCCAATCTTCGTTTTGCAGATGACATTGATGGATTGGCTGGAGAGGAACAAGAACTTGAACAGCTGGTACAGAGGCTTGACACCACCTCCAGAGCCTATGGAATGGAAATAAGTGCAGAGAAGACCAAACTGATGACCAACAACACCAATGGCATCAACACGGACATCAAAGTCCAAGGCCAATCCCTCAACACAGTGCATAGCTTCAAATATTTAGGAGCCATTGTATCAGACAATGGGTCCCGACAGGAAGTCCTCTCCAGGATCGCACAAACAACTGCTGCCCTGACAAGGTTGAAGCCCATTTGGAAAGACAGGACCATCAGTCTACATTCCAAAGTAAGACTGCTTCGCTCCCTTGTCATCTCCATCTTCCTATATGCTTGCGAAGCATGGACCCTCACAGCAGATCTCCAACGAAGAATACAAAGCATGGAGATGAGGTGCTACAGAAGACTTCTGGGCATTTCCTATACCCAACACATCACCAACGACGAAGTCCGACAGACCATCACACAAGCCATTGGACAACACAGATAACAGATAACAGATAACAGAACTTTATTTCTCCAAGTGACAAGCACGAGAAATACACTTTGATGTTGGCACACATATTTATACAAAACACAATAACAAAGCCAACCACACCTACGCGCAACCATCCACTTGCTGACACACTCATACAAGACTAGGAATAATACTGACTGGAAATTAGTAGAAACAGAATGATCAAATCAAATAGACACACACATCCACACACATCTCTCGCTCTCTCAATTCTCTTCTCTTATCTTACACAAGCACTCTACATACATCTATAAATTCTCTCTCTATCACTTCCTCTTCCCACTCTTTTTTTTTCTCTCTCTTCCTCTCTTTCTGTCTTTCTGTGACGACACGAGTTTTCAGATAGCAGGGAGAATTATACTTTTTACGAAGTTACACTTCTCCGTATATAGTGTACATAGAGTAGCGTGACCGATTTACTTTTTGCGTATGAAAGTGCAGTTTCGTAAAGTCCGTGCATAACGAAGAAGACAGGGAGTAGGCCAATTTCCGAATAGGGATACGCGTAATAAAGAATGTGCATACTGACGAGAACTCGACTATTTGCTTGTGGCCGGCGCGTTTTTGGAGGGCAGAGTGGTTTGAGATGCTTTCGCGAGAGGATCGAATCTAACGAGGCAGCAACCCTGTGACAGAGGTCATTGTAGTGTAGGGTACTGTTGGAAGGGTGTGTTTATTGTTTATATAGCCACCCAAGGTCTTATGCCCTCGTCGGGATAAGGATGTTTAGAGTTCGAGAGGAAGTATTAACTGCCATTTGTCAATGAATGTAGAGTCATATACTTAAGGTGTGTGTCGTTCTCGATTGAACACCCACCAAGACTTAGTGTCTGTGACAGAGCTAAGGTGACCTCATCCTCAGTTATAAGTGTTATTTGGAAAGTGAAGTAACCAGCAATAGCAAGACAAAGTGACTCTCAAAAGACTAACCAGATTGTATTTGTGACAGTGCTGTGTTGTGTTGTGGTATTGGGGGAAAGGGGTGTGTCACAAGCCGAGGCCTAAAAGGTGAGCAAATCCTGTCATTCAATTCTTTAGTGGCGCGCTCCGAGAACTGCGTATGCGTATGAGTGGTGATGAGTGTGGGGAAGGGGATGTATTTTAGGATGTATAATGAATTTTGTTGATTTTATATGATTTTCTTATGATTTTCTTATTATATATGTGATGGGGAAATGTCGTTGCTGTTGTTGTTATAAAAGTGGGTCAAAGGCGACGATGGGGAATATAGAGAGGGAGAGAGAGAGTGGGGGTGTATGTATGGAGAGAGCGATAGAATGTATTATACTGAACAAAGATGAAGTGATGATTATGAAGGAAGCATGTTTACAGTATGGTACGGCAAGATAGTATGAATGAAGGGAGATAATCGTGATGTGTTATAACCGTTGGGGGTGATGGCGATGATGAGGGTGAGAGGGATGAATCAGGGCTGTGAGATTGAAGTGTGGTTGCAATAATTATGTATATTTATATAAACATTTGTGTGTAAAGAAGATGTGAATTATTAAGCATCAAAGATTGATTTATATTATTGAAATGTGTGTATAGCATCTTGTATTATTATCATGGTATTCATATACAGGTCAAGATGGTGGACGGAGGACGGCGTGTTATATTATATTATATAGTGTTTATTGTTTTGTAGGCAGGTTGTTAAGGCTGTGTATATGCTTACAGGTGTGGGCGTTTACTTCAACGTGTTATTTCTACGCATTATTTCAACGCTGTTGCTTCTGATGTTGCTTCTTATGCCGTACTTATGTTGCTGTTGTTGACGCTGATTGGGTCCTAGCCAGCCTGGGGGGGTGCCTTTGCCTCTACAGCAGAGTAGTGTTGTGGTGATCTCTGCCACTGCAGCAGGTTTTGCCTATGTATCGAGGCAACACTATTACAGGAGGTTTTCATACCTAATTCATGCACACACAGACTCACACTGCACTACACCTAAAAACATATTCATTTAGTTAGAAGAATCATCCGCTTATTGTGAAAGAGACTGTTTAGCTCTCTGAGCTACTTGACAAGAACATTGAGACAAAGCTTCTGTGCCACAGCTTCGCCTAGATAATAGTTTATGATTAAAGATTCAAACGCCATTGCTTATTATTTGAAGATTTACATTTTTGAATTGATTTATTGATTGTGATTTTGTTGTACACATTTTGTAAAGAAACTGTTGTTGTTTAGTTCTGTTTGGGGTTTGTTACAAGGGGAGGTAATTGTTAGTTAGTATTGGGACGGGGGTCTTGTTAGAGGTTGAGGGGAGGTTAGTTCCCATTTGTCCTGTGTTTGTATGTTAATTGTGGAATAAAAGAGTGTGTTTGTATTCTGGCATTTTTGTGTTAGTTTATTTTGTTTGAGTTTTATCCTATTCACTCGTTGTATGTGCTGAAGTCACGGAACCCGCTCGGGGGCCGTGACACTTTCTTTCACTCACTTCTCCCCCCCTCCCTCTCTCTCTCTCTCTCTCTCTCTCTCTCTCTCTCTCTTTCTCTCATGCATAAGTCACTGAGATAGTCCGGGATCATCGGGTGCCAGACAAGGAGTTGAGGTTTGTCACTGCTTGTGGAAAAAAACTGTTCTTGAAGCGGCAGGTACGGGTCTTCATAGTTCTGAGCCTTTTGCCAGAAGGAAGCAGCTCGAAGAGGTGGTATCCGGGGTGGGAGGCATCATCCACTATCTTTCTGGCTCTGCTCATCAGGCGTTTGGTATAGATGGAGGCCAGAGAGGGGAGGTCGGTGTCAATGATCTTGCTGGCAGCGGAGACAATATGGTCTAGTTTTTCTTTCTGTTGTTGGGATGCACCCCCATACCACACACAGATGGAAAATGTTAGAACGCTTTCTACCACAGAGCGGTAGAACTGGGTGAGGATTTCCTTCCTCAGGCCAAATTTTTTGAGCTGCCTGAGAAAGTACATCCTCTGCTGTGCTCACTTGATGATGGAGTCGGTATTGAGATCCCAGGTGAGGTCGCAGGAAATGAGTGAGCCCAGAAACTTGAATGACTCAACTGTCTCGATGGGCTGGCCGTTGATGAAGAGGGGGTCAATGGGAGTGGCGTTCCGACGAAAGTCGATCACCATCTCTTTGGTCTTGGAGGCGATCAACTCGAGACTGTTGTAATTGCACCATGACACCAGCAGGTCGACTTCCTGCCTGTAGGCTGACTCATCTCCATTGGATATGATGCCCTCAACGGTGGTGTCATCGGCAAACTTTACGAGTTGAACTGACTCGTGATGGGAGGTGCAGTCATTGGTGTACAGGCAGTATAGAAAAGGAGACAGGACACACCCCTGGGGTGCGCCTGTGCTCAGGGTCAGGAACTGCGAGATGTTGCTGCCTATTTTCACTGACTGGGGGCGGTTGAGGAGGAAGCTCAGAATCCAGAAAGAGATGGAGGGGGAGAGGTTGAAGAGCTGAAGCTTGTCGAACAGGGTCTGGGGGACAATGGTGTTGAAAGCAGACGAGTAGTCTACGAAGAGGAGGCGGGCGTAGCGATTAGGGGTTTCTAGCTGCTGGAGGATGAAGTGAAGGGCCAGGGCGACGGCATCGTCGACAGACCGGTTAGCTTGGTAAGCAAATTGGCACGGGTCCAGTTTGCCCTTGGTAGCGGACTGGAGGTGCTTGAGTACCAGGCGCTCCAGCACTTTCATCACCAACGAGGTCAGGGCCACAGGGCGGTAGTCATTGAGGGAGCTAATTTGGGGTTTCTTTGGAACAGGTACGATGGTGGAGGTCTTGAAACAGCGGGGGACAGTGGACAAGAGAAGGGAGGAGTTGAAAATCTGGGTAAAAACTGGAGCCAGTTGGGAGGAGCAGTGTTTGAGGGTGGGGGCTGATACTCCGTCAGGACCACCTGCCTTTCTGCTGTTCTGCCTCTTGAAGAGAGACTCCACCTCCGACTCTGTAATGGTGAAAGGTGGAGGCTGGTGGGAAGCAGAATCAGGAGGGGAGACTGTGACAGGGATGGTGTTCTGTCTGTCGAATCTGGCATAGAACTCGTTCAGCTTATCTGGGAGCTGCTTGTCGTCAGCATCAGCTTGGCGTCCTTTCTTCTTGTAGTCAGTGATGGTTTGCAGACCTTGCCAAACTGCCCTGATGTTGTTGGACTGAAAGTGGGCCTCTAGCTTTTTCTTATAATCCCACTTTGCACGTCTGATGGCCTTTTCTAACTCATATTTGGCCCTTTTGTAGCTGATCTTGTCGCCGCTTCTATGGGCTTCTTCCTTTGCTCTTAGGCTTGACTTGAGGCTGTTGTTGAACCATGGCTTGTCATTTGGCCAAGATCTGACTTCTTTTGTTGGAAAAACACGATGACCTGCTAACAGTGGTGAAGAAACGGAAACTCCGATGGTATGGCCACGTCACCAGATCATCAGGCCTTTCAAAGACTATTCTGCAAGGCACAGTGCAAGGAGGTAGAGGAAGAGGGAGACCGAAAAAGAGGTGGGAGGACAACATTCGAGAATGGACTGGTTTGACACTGAGCGAAGCCATCAGGGCTGCTGAGGACAGAGAAAGATGGAGTATGTTGGTTAAACGATCATCTGTGGTGCCCCTACGACCTTCGGGTTACGGGACAGGATAGGATAGGATAGGCACGTGCTGTAAAATTCGGGGGAGGTCAGAGGGCATTGCCCGACTTGCTCGACCCTTAACCCCTGCTGGGAAGTGATTAATGCAGATGGATGATACATGTTGCGTGTAGATAACAGTGGGTCTTTTACGTATAAGGAGCAAGCTGGTGCTCTGTGACTCGGAGATTGATTACGAACCTCGGGTGACGGTTTGCTCGATGGTGTGGAATCAGCAGATTGCCTTTTATGGATAGGACAGTGATCCGCGAAAAGTTAGGATTGTTAAAGAGAACAGGGTTAGGTGTATAAAAGACCCAGAAAATAGTTGCATCAAAAAGCTCGAGGGAACGAGAGGGCAACACTCTGGCTCTGGTTTTCTGTTAGTTATGATTGAGGTCTTAGAGTAAAAAGTAGATATTTTCAAGAAGAGGAAAGTGTGGTGAAAGGAAATTGAAGATGAGGTAAGGACCAACAAATTTATTTAACTTTCTTTGTATTGTTAGTTATGATATATGTGCATGCGAGTTTTATATTTCTTGATTGTCATGTATTAAGTTAGATTATTAAAAAGGTACATAAAGTGGAAGCAAACTGTAGTTCAGTGTTATTTCTTTGAGCGCGTGATAGTGACTTTGGGCGGCAGTGAGACTTGCTCTGTTTTGTGTGTCTTACATGCTGTGATTGTGAGAGTTAAGGCCCGGTCCCCGTACATATAGGAAGTAGGTTAGTTAGTTAGGTTACCTCTCATAAGATAACGCAAACAGGGACGCGTTACACTTGCTCGAAGCTATTGGGCAAATGACAGCCCTAGATATTATGACCTCCGAGCTCCGAGACCAGTGTTTGCAGTGAAGTGCTACTAACTGATGTTCGGGTCCAGAATGATATGACTTTGCTAAGAACAATTCTTCCCGGCTTTTCAATGTAGGCCAGTCCAAGAATTCAACTTATTGCATATAGTTGTTATTGTTTTAAGTTTCTATCAATTAAAAAAAAGTATTTATTTATATATTTTTTAAAGTCCATATGAAACAAACAGAAGAAAATGTGTTTATGCTTCAGTGGCACTGCCAACCCATTGCTAAAAACTACTGTATTTACGTGAACATATATATTAAAAAAAAATTTTAAACGATCATTGTGTATTATCATTACAATCATTAAATGTCGACTATAAAAAGTTACCAAAGTTGTATGTGTGTGGGTGTGTTTGTGTGTGTGTGTGTGGCTAGGTAGAAACGCCGTTATTCTGACATACACTTGAACCTCTACGTACTTTCTTGTATGTGTGTGTGTGTGTGTGGGTGGGTGTGGGTGAACGCAAAAAAGCGCACAAATGGGTAGCAGACCTTGTCTTTCTTAGTAACAAATGGGTTTATTTGCTGGGAACACACTTTTTTTTCCAGGAACCCACTTTTTTCTAAGTGCGCGGGAGTGCTCTTTTAATGCATGGGAGTGCAGTTGTAGTGCATGAGAGTGTTTTAAGAACAGAGGAGTGCACTATCCGGGACGGAGAAAATACAGTCCATTTTCGGAGAAATTTTGAAGAAAAGTCGACATATTTCGTCGCCTATAGGAGACGAACTAGGTCAACTTTTTAGACGGAAAGAGCCAATTTTGACTTAGAATCTTACATTTCTAGAAGAAGTTTGCGTTCTTTCCGTCAAAAAATCACTTTCCGATTCCTACATTCTTAAATAAACCCAGTTCTGATGAATTGCAAGTGTGTGTGAGTGCGCGCGCGAGTGGGCATGCGAGTGTGTGTATGTGTGTGCGCGCTTAAAAACAATGCACTCACGTGGTTTAAAATAACCAATTCTGCTATCATAAGCGGCATAAAATAATCAATCACAGTAAATTTCTTTAAAAAAAAAACAAACATCAAAACCATTAAAATAATAGGCAATAGTTGTGAGAAACAATGCTTGTACTTAAAACCGAGTGAGTATATTATTTTAATATTTTTGATCAGTCGTAGGCTTAATAACGTAATTAAAATTATTAACATACTAACATAACTAAAATCACGCAAGAAGGGCAAAACCCATATGACTGACATGCTCCTTATTAAACTGGCAATATTTAAAATGAAAATGAGTGCCCAGAACAAATAAAATGAAACGGTGGCATTAAAATGCAAAGTAATACCGGCTTTGATCCTTCTATGCACTTGACCTTGAGATGACCTTGACCTTCGGCTCCAAATACACTCGTGTACTATTATATCCTGTTGTCTCTCGTGCGGATGTTGCTAAGTTGTCCATCAGTAGCACACTTACAACCTCCGTCCTGGTGGCCAACAAAAGGCGCGGTAGATAGTGACCAGGGCCACGACCGATCCGGTATGGAGTGAGTGGTTCTTTTCACACCATGCAGTGTGTCTTGGGCAAGAAAGACCTGGCGGGGCCCAATCCTCTCCAGGCTGTGGCCACAACCGAAATCCACGAGTACAGTGTAGCTCGCCTTGGCCCCGAGCTCGTGGTCTGTTGAACCTATAGTAACGTGAGGTTCCTCCGTCCTGGCCGGTGACTTCTGTGTAGATTGTTATGCATGTGAGTCAAAAATGACGTAGGCTAATACAATTTGTTAAGCCTAAAACAATAACCGCTAAAAGTCATTGAGGTTTCAGATCATGTCCAACTTTTTAGCTACACCCCCATATGTTTATTTACTATTAAACCGCTCTGCTTTAGAAATCACACACACACACACACACACACAAACACACGCGCGCGCGAACACACATACATGCACGCAAGCGAACACACTCACTTACATACACACACTAATACACGAATAGAAACCAAATAGCGATCATTCCCTATACATGTATAATAAAATGATGCGAATGTGATTTAGACCTTGGCGGCTACAATATAGGAACTCAATTTAAACATACACTATTACTTGTGAATTTGCAGCAAATGCAAGAAGATCGAAGAGCACTAACAGTTTATTTAGGAACACAAATTCTGAAGAATGATCGGGTATTGTTCACAACACACCATACACCTAAATTCCATTCCTTAAAAATTAAATGTTTGCTAAAAGCTGTCAACCAATATTTTAGAAAACCATGGACGAAAACAAAGGGAGCAGCTCACCGTCCGCGTGTATTCTTTTGTAAACGCCTTGTCATTAATTTTGTTGTTTGGTTTTCTTTGTTCCGTTTGCCGCCGGCAGGGCCTGGAATTAAACTTTTGCAGTGCCTTTCCTTGCCTTGCCTTGATACGTGTGCAAGTGAAGTAATTCATATACGCCTCTGAGGAGAAAACAATGAGGAGCTATTTCCCTTTAGTATCAGAGATAATGCAGTGGTCCAATTTACCTCCAGGTCCAAGTTACAAACTTCTCCCTTACATTCTCACTCCCACTCCCTGCCAGAACGTGACATATATTATAGATTTTATATAATATTTAAAAGAAACGATTAAAATAGTCTTCCATTCCTGCAAGTGCATTCAAAATCTTGAAATCTATACATTAAAAACAGGAACTTCCAATTGTTTCCAACTGAAACTTTGATGGTATGGCCGCGTCACCAAAGCATTAGGCCTTGCAAAGACCATCCTGCAAAATACGGTGCAAGAAGGCAGAATAAAAAGGAGACAGAACTAGAGGTTGGAGGACAACGTTCAAGAATGGACTGGCTTGACACTGAGCGAAGCCATGATGGTTGCTGAGGACAGAGAAAGATGGAGTACGCTGGTTAAACGATCATCTGTGGTGCCCCAACGACTTTCGAGCTACGGGATAGGATAGGATACGCAAGGAACTTCCAATAGCCGTCTCTGCTTCACAAAACATCTACGGGTGCTTTTATATTATTATCATCATCATCACCATCCTCGTCCTCCTTCTCCTCCTCCTCCTCATCCTACTTCACGTTTTCCACTCCTGCTCCATGGAAAACTATTGAACAAGGTGGCTGGGTGTAGGCCTATGTTATTTGCACACGATGCTTATTTGGTCCCGTTGCTACCAATGGTCCTAAGCAGCCACGCGTAACTATTTAACCAAACGATTGGCTGGATTCAACTAATCAATTTCCACATGTTGTGTGGCTAAGTTCAATAGGCTGACATTTCTACAACGCTGCGTGCAGTGGTATATGTAGGCTACACTATAATATTGTATTGATTTCGACAAGTTTTGCGCCAGTTATGAAAAAAATGAATTAAAAAAAATATGCACACACTTTTAATTTAGCGAAGGGGAAATAAACAAAAAAAATTTTCTGATTAAAAGAGAGAGATGAGATTAAAGAGAGAGAGAGAGAGAGAGAGAGAGAGAGAGAGAGAGAGAGAGAGAGAGAGTATGCGTGTGTGTTAGCGTGTATGTGTGTGTGTGTGTGTGTGTGTGTGTGTGTGTGTGTGTGTGTGTGTTCACGATCCTCTTCGGACAATCGTAGATCTTACAGGAAAATTCTATAGTACTTAACAAAAAGTAGACGAGAGAAAGAGCGAACAAAGGACAAAATGATTCAATCTCCAGTTGCATTATAAATATTGTCAAGCACACGTACATGCCCCCACTCCCCTTCTTCCACCCATACAAACAGTGCCTTCGCGTATACGTACGCACATAGATACACAGCTACGCACGCGCGCGCACACACACACATACGCACACACACACACCTAGCTCTCAATACAACCGGACCCAGAGAGCAGACAATGTGAAATGAAATCAGTAATAAATGAATTATTTCTTTTGGCGTTACCGAGAAACTAAAATATAAACATACCACCAACGATAAACCAATGTCGTTACCATTCAAAGACGATAAATGCGTATCTACTACCATTTCAAGAGCGGCTTACTAGTAACCGAAAGGTCCCTGGCTTGAATCCATGAATAGCCAACGTGTGACCGTATTATTTTCCCCGTACCATCAACTGGTTCGCTGGTATCAGAATAATGTGATCAGTAGTCGTGGTGTGACTTTAATCTACTGTACAGCTCAGTTACTACCATTCCTCTTCTCGCTTGTCTTATTCATAAATTTTCGATTAATTCTAGGACGTGAAGCCATTCGTCTCTAGTTGCAAGAGCGGTTGGCAAAATAGAGCTTTAGAAATTGAAAATCAATGTGCTACGCGAAGAGAAACGTCACTATAATTCTTTTTGACTGAGGATTCCACGGTCATGCTTCATTGGCTGTGAATGTTTTGAGTTTTAGAGAGACACTAAGTTTAGCTGTGCTCTAGTTTTACGTATTATGTCTTTGTAAGCCGAACGGTGCTGTTGTCAAAGTGCTACAAGCGTAGGTTAAATGGTGAGACGGCTAAAGAGACAAAATAAAGTCATATAGGCAAGACGTGTGTATAGAAACAGGTTGCTTCGTCTCAAGCATGAAGGATTGGGCCTAGTGAAATCACATTTTGAGTAAGATGTGTTCGAGCTTTGCTGTATTTCACGTATTTTAAGATTGTTATTATTTTAATATACCGTTTTCGAATAAAGAAGTTCGTCAGCCGAGTTGTACATCTGCGATACGGACAGTGTCAAGTGGTGAGACAAAAAATTAGTTGTGTAATATAGATAAAGAGGTTGCTTCGCCTAGAAAAATGGAACTGAAGTAGAGAAATATCCCAATTTTCTTTTTTAATTAATTTTTATTTTACATTTCACAATTTCAATTTGTATAAGATGGTGATTGTGTTGGAGCAAAACAGGTTATGTAAAACTTAGAGATAGGTAACTTCGAATACACATTAGCTTCGAATTCGAAGCTACCAATTTCTAAGTTTTAAATAACGTGTTTTGCTTTATATATATTTTGTATTTATATTTATTTAGTTCCCAAGACTATTCTGCAAGGCACAGTGCAAGGAGGTAGAAGAAGAGGGAGACCGAAAAAGAGGTGGGAGCACAACATTCGAGAATGGACTGGTTTGACACTGAGCGAAGCCATCAGGGCTGCTGAGGACAGAGAAAGATGGAGTATGCTGGTTAAACGATCATCTGTGGTGCCCCTACGACCTCAGGGTTACGGGACAGGATAGGATAGGATAGGATAGGATAGTTCCCAATAGGTCTAACATTCCTCTATTCCCATGGAAAGATGGCCTTTTGAAAGGACCTGACACGAAATCTTGGATTCAATTTTCGCAAATATTATACTAGACACCCAAAATGTAGTAAAAAGCCATCTCGTAGAGTAAATGAGACATTTTATTTTCAGCCAAATAAAATGGGCAAAAGGTTTTTTTTAGGACATGTAGTCTCTAGGATGTAAACCTTATTTCCAAAAAGTTAACAATCAGAACAACTCAGGAAACGATGTTCTTAAATTAACGTCGTTATTTAATCATCAAACAATCCGACTATGTATTGTGAAGCTAAATTAAGAGGCTTGTTTTTCATTCTTTTGTTTTAAAGGTCCCCCTCTACTCCTCTACTTTCCACCCCCATTCAAAGGCTTGGGGGAGGGGGGGGGGTTGACGAAAATGAGTTTAGCCTCAACTTTGCATTGTTAATACGACGGACGTAAATTAATCAATGATAAAGTGGGCTTTCGTTATCAAACCAACCGTTAAAGTTTGAATGTTTCCATTTCTGTTCTGACATGGAGTGATGTCCCTTGTTTAACGGTACACCAATAACGGCTCTAGTTTTGAGCGCTAGAAAGGTATAGATAGCAGTTGCTATTGATTGGCACAAAACTTACGGAATTTATTGATTTACAAAATAACTATATTTTCGATTTTTTTTTTACAAAGTGGGACAGCATTTGCTGTGGGGATCTGTGAAGGGGCGTGAGGTGAACAAAGTGGGCCCCTTTAATTTAAAAATGAACGGTTGCATTTATTGTAATGAACTAGTGAAGAATATACAGCTAGCCGAGTTTAACGCCTGTACAGATTTATATTAGCGATAGCGATGGCACGGTCTGTAACCCACTCGTTTGAGTAAACGATGCGAGTAGGTTGAGTATGTGTGGCCTGTGAGCGTGTATGTTGGTACAGATCGCCGCGTTTTGAATCTGACAGGTGATTTGGGTGAAAGCGCGCATATATGGCCTCCAACAATATTATTTATGTTGTTGTCTTTTCTAGGAATAAGTCGAGATTGTTCAGTTTAAGTAAAACCGATATTCATTGCGTCAACACTTTTATCGTTGGATTTTATGCCGGAGAGACCTAAGTAGTTTACAAGTACAGACAGCAACAGGTAGCCTCGCCACAAAAGAAAGGACTGGAGCTTGCAAATCATATGTTGTTGAAGTGTACAGGTGGTGGTACTAGTGGACAGTTGAACTTTCCACGATGGCCAATTGTATTACTGTGCCGATTTTTGTACTTGTGTTGATCTCCCTGTACACATTCCTCACACCCGTACACGGTAAGTCAACATCATCATCATCGACGTCGTCGTCATCATTACCATCATCGTCATCGTTATCATCATCGTCGTCGTCATCATCATTATCTTCATCATCGTCATCACCTTTGATCGTCATCATCATCGTCGTCATCATAACCATCATCATCGTCGTCATCATCATCATCATCACCGTCATCATGATTACCATTCAACACCATTACCATTTGTCGTCATCATTCACTATCATCGTTGTCATTATCATTGTTATTTATATATGATAAGGATTGTTTCGGAAGACCAGTAACTGCAGGAATAGGCAATATCTCATCATCATCATGATCATCAAAATCATCATCATCACCACCACAACCACCACCGTTGTCGCTTTAAGTAGGTCTCCTACTTACGGAAGTATCATATATTCTTCTAGTCGAATACAACAACAAATACTACTACTGCTAGCACCACCACCCCCTATGTTATAGACTATACGGTCTTTGCTATTAACCTACTAACACTGCTGAAATAAAAGATGGTATCCGTGTCTAATACTTAATAGACTACTACGATTTTTTTCTTCTTCTTATACTGCTATTACTATATATCTATGTTATTTATTTTATTTCTTGTATCGTTCCTACACGTAGCTGCTCAGTATGGGGCGCCATGTGTCCATTTATTCTATGTGACCATTCTATACATAGAATAAATTCTATGGACATAGAAAGCATTCTATGCACACAAAAAGCATTCATTAGTTGAAATTCCATTTATAAAAAAAGAAACCAATATTGTAAGTCATAGAATAAAATTCTTTGTATAGAATAACATTCTATAATATAGTGTAAAATTCTATGTCCATAATATGTATAGAATAACATTTTATAATAGAGAATAAGATTCTATGTATGTAATACAATTCTATATTATAGAATGCACTTGTATGCGTAGAACTATATTCTATAACATAGAAAGAATTCTATTACAAAGAATGAATTCTATAACATAGAATGAATTCTTTAACATAAAATAAATTGCATGACATAGAATTAATTCTATGTGCATAGAATAAATTGTATAACATAGAATGAATTCTATAATAAAGAATGAATTCTATATGCATAGAATGAATTTTATAGCATATAATGAATTCTATGACATAGAATTCATTATATGACATAGAATGAATTCTATAGGCAAAGAATGAATAGTATAACATAGAATGAATAAGATTACATAGAATGAATTCTATGACATAGAATGAATTCTATAACATAGAATGAATTCTATAGCATAGAATGAATTCTATGACATAGAATTTATTCTATAGCATAGAATGAATTCTATGTTACAGAATGAATTCTATGTCAAAGAATTCATTCTATGCTATAGAATTCATTCTATGTTATAGAATTCATTCTATGCTATAGAATAAATTCTATGTAATAGAATTCATTCTATGTCATAGAATTCATTCTATGTTATAGAATTCATTCTATGTTATAGAATTCATTCTATGTCATAGAATTCATTCTATGTCATCTTATTCATTCTATGTTATACTATTCGTTCTATGCTATAGAATTCATTCTATGTCATAGAATTCATTCTATGTCATAGAATTCATTCTATGTCATAGAATTCATTCTATGTCATAGAATTCATTCTATGTCATAGAATTCATTCTATGTTATAGAATGAAATTAATATAAAAACCTTTTTTTAAATAGTAAAAACTGGGGCACTGTCAAGGTATAGAGAACATTTTGTATGGCATGGGACTGTATTGCAGAGATACACATTGCCACATCCCATCACCACACCACATCACTCTACATCAATGGCTGAGGTACGTTCCTAATGCTATTATGCTATCCATTTTATTAACGGAAGGAACTATACATAAATGTGGGTGTTCTCACAAAGGGGGGCCAAATTGGCAACAGAGCTATTTAGCTGAAAATAGGTTTTGGGGGGACGCCTGGGGTATCGCAATATTCGACCTTTAATTACATTAATTATTGCTTTTTATGAGTGTACAGTACGGTTATTTCTTCGGTATTGAGCAAAAACAACTGATTATTTAATTAGATTTTGTCACTATAAACCCTTACAGAACCTCAGCACATTGTTTTGAAAAAGTAAGCACGCAGGGGCGGAGGGGGGGGGGAGGGGAGGGTGTGACGTCAATTATTTTTATTGCTACGAGATCCACTCACACTACTGTCGAAGTGGTCTGCATCAAGAAACCTAAAGGCCCCGCCACACATGCCGATTGTGCAACGATTTTGTTTGAGATCCGATCCCGATTGCTACGTGATGACGTCAGAACTACTGCTTGCCTTCGGTCCGATTTGCAATCGGCTCGGTATCTTGCGATTAGAACCTGTTCTAATGTCTGATAAAGCCCGCAGAACGCTTGGCACGTCAGCTATTTCTTCAGTTCTCGCGTGCGTGCACATGTCCCTTTATTCGTCAAGCCTCGTTTCACAAAGAATGACCTAGTTGCACATAGAATGAACATTCTATATTATAGAATGCATTCTATGTTAAAGAATGCACATTCTATGTTATAGAATGGATTCTATGTTATAGAATGAACATTCTAAGTTATAGAATGGATTCTATGTTATAGAATGAACATTCTATGTTATAGAATGAATTATACGTTATAGAATGACCATTCTATGTTATAGAATGAACATTCTATGTTATAGAATGGATCCTATGTTATAGAATGAACATTCTATGTTATAGAATGAACATTCTATAACATAGAATGCATTCTATGTGCACCAAATGTTAAAAAATAATTCTATGAAAATAGAATGTATTCAGAATTGCGAATAAAATCCATTTTATGTTAAAAAAAAGGTATTTTATGTCATACAATTCTTGCTGTGTTATACAATTAATTCTATATACATATAATTCATTTCACTCACATAAAATTAAAAAACACAACTAATAAATTTTAACGAAATTTAGAATTTAAAAAAAGATATTGTATGACACATCACCACATCGCATCATCACCACATTGATCACATCATCACATCACATCACTGCATCACATTGCTTCATCACCATCATCGTGAAAACGCACCACCACATAAAATCACATCACATCAACAAATCATCACATCACATCAGCCGACATCACAGCAGCAGCACATCTTCACATTGCAGCAGACAGCACATATCATGGCATCAGTGAATCACATCACATAATCTAATCACACCACCCCTCCCACCCATCACATTTGTGGTGCAGTGTGGTGTGATTTAGAGTGATGTAGTGTGGTGATGTGATGTGGTAATGTGTATGTATGTATCTGCAATACAGTTCTATTATGCCTTAAAAGCGAGTGAATCAGACCACATCATCACATAACCTAATCACTCCACCACACCTACCCATCACATTTGTGGTGCAGTGTGATGTAGAGTGATGTGGTGTGGTGATGGGATGTGGCAATGTGTATATCTCTCTGCAATACAGTCCCATGCCATAAAAAATGTTCTCTATACCTCGACAGTGCCCCAGTTTTTACTATTTTTAAAAAAAGTGTATGTATTGATTTCAATCTATAACATAGAATGAAGTCTATGACATAGAATGAATTCTATGACATAGAATGAATTCTATGACATAGAATGAATTCTATGACATAGAATGAATTCTATAGCATAGAATAAATAGTATAACATAGAATGAATAAGATGACATATAATGAATTCTATGACATAGAATGAATTCTATAACATAGAATGAATTCTATAGCAAAGAATGAATTCTATGACATAGAATTTATTCTATAGCATAGAATGAATTCTATAGCATAGAATGAATTCTATAGCATAGAATGAATTCTATGACATAGAATTCATTCTGTAACATATAATTCATTCTATGCTATAGAATTCATTCTATGTTATAGAATTCATTCTATGTCATAGAATTCATTCTATGTCATCTTATTCATTCTATGTTATACTATTCATTCTATGCCTATAGAATTCATTCTATGTCATAGAATGAATTCTATGTCATAGAATTCATTCTATGCTATAAAATTCATTCTATGCATATAGAATTCATTCTTTATTATAGAATTCATTCTATATTATACAATTTATTCTATGCACATAGAATTCATTTTATGTCATATAATTTATTTTATGTTAAAGAATTTATTCTATGTTATAGAATGAATTGTATGCACATAGAATAAATTCTATGTTATAGAATTCATTCTTTGTAATAGAATTCATTCTATGTTATAGAATATAATTCTATGCATACAAGTGCATTCTATAATATAGAATTGTATTACATACATAGAATCTTATTCTCTATTATAAAATGTTATTATATACATAGAATTTTATTATGGACATAGAATTTTACACCATATTATAGAATGTTATTCTATACAAAGAATTTTATTCTATGACTTACAATATTGGTTTCTTTTTTATAAATGGAATTTCAACTAATGAATGCTTTTTGTGTGCATAGAATGCTTTCTATGTGCATAGAATTTATTCTATGTATAGAATAGTCACATAGAATAAATGGACACATGGCGCCCCATACTCAGGGCGTAAGCCGATACAGGATCTAACTCAAGCCGCCCACTCGCTGCCTTAATGCACATCGTATGACGTCCCAGACAACTGGGCACATACCTGGGCGACCGGGGATGAGAAAGAAGAGACCTAGTGCTTGCTGGGTGTATGTGTGGAGCTGGCGCTCACCCACCCGTATAGAACATGAGCGTCAGGATCGTTGAAGGCCGTGCGATGGAATGCATGCGTGCGAGGTCAGCCTAGACCTCGGGTTTGTGCTCCAGTCTCTTAGCTCTCGTCACTGTGAGATGAAATCCGATCAGCACTTAGCATTCTTTCATTGAAAAGATCATAATAGCCTACGTTTTTGTTTCATGCCAATGCAGTCAGTTAAATTCTGCTATCGTAAGGCTTGCATTATACGTTATTCGCATCTTGACGTGGGATATAACAATTTGTCAAATCGAGAACGGACAATATTCAGGAATGCGATATTGTCCGATCGAAATATGACAATGTTTAATATTCCACGTCTAAGATGCGATTAACAGTTATGTATAGATTGGACAACACGATGACATGCTCACAGTGGTGAAGAAACGGAAACTCCGATGGTATGGCCACATCACCAGAATATCAGGCCTTGCAAAGACCATCCTGCAAGTCACGATGCAGGGAGGCAGAAGAAGAGGGAGACAGAAAATGAGGTGGGAGGACAAAATTCGAATATGGACGGCTTGACACTGAACGAAGCCATGAGGGTTGCTGAGGACAAAGAAAGATAGAGTACACTGATTAAACGACCATCTGTGGTGCCCCAACGACTTTCGAATTACGGGATATTATAGGATAGCATAGGATAGATTTTTTTCAATTGGGGGAAAAAAAGAGGACTCGAAATTACTCTAGAGAAGAAAGATGTGTGTGAACGACCACTTTACACAATAATGTCATCCAAATGCGAAAACTAAAAATAGTACAAAAACTCATAAGCTTTCCTTTACATTTAAATTTATTCAGCACGCACACACACAGAAACGCACGCGCGGACTCCCGCCCCAACACCCACCCGCCCACCCATTCACTCACATACACAGTAGTACTAAAAAAAAAAGAACATCAGAACGTGAAACATGACAGGTGTCTTCAACCAAACTTGACCAGTGAAAAACAAAGCCAGTTTCATTTATTAATTCGAATCCGCGTCGTTCAAAATGTAGGCCCAGTTTTCAGTCAATCTAGGCAGCCAATGAAAAGCAATGCCAGTTTTATTTGATGATTCAGTCGGTCCATTTTACTCTTTTGACAACTCCTGAAATAATTGTAGCTGTGGTATTTGTGAATTAGTGACGGTTTCGGAATCAAACCTGGCTGTTTTAGCGCGTCTTAGAAAATACAAGATGGCCGTTTGGTTTTTCATCCGTTTGCATGAAATGCATAGGAGACTGCGAAAGTAGGTCCTGTATTCTTACGACTTTAATATTGAACAGCTTGCTAGAAACATCGTCATCTGTGATTGGTCAATTACCATGCGATATCAGTAGCGATTTGCTTTGAAGCGGGTACGTCCCACCGCCGTAGCTCAATTGGTAGAGCGTTCGGCTGGCACACCGATGACCCAGGTTCGAATCCCGTGGTGGGCGATATAAAATGTGGCCATTTTCACTGTCCATTTTAGCAGTATGATTGCTTTGGTGGTTCAGTGTTGATTCAGGTCCCTACCCCTCTTTCCCTGGGATGGTTATCCCCGTCTGCCATATCGCCAAAGGTGGGTGTAGACGTTAAACCTCAATGTTCGATGCGGGTACACGCAAAAATAGGCGATGAGTTCCGTTGCACAAGAGGAAAACAAGCAATTCGTAACGTGACTTTGGCGAGTTGGATATAATAATAATAATAATAATAATAATAATAATACATAATACATAAGAATATTCACCAAGTAAAAACGTTACACATCCTTCTTGCACAGCCTCACATGCATTCATCGTGTCATAAACTTAATTGGCATTGAACATGTATACAGCACTAAAGGATAGGTAAACACAGTGTTAAACATACATCAGTCATATATCACAAGTTATGGAGTCACACACAAACTGCAAGACAAAATACAGCAGTAAAACAATATAACAGCATTAAATAAAATGAGAATGATTATGAATGTTAAGCTTCACATCCAAGTCTACACCACCACAACACAACACATACACAACCGTGTAGAAACGTCGTTGTGATGACTTTCATGAAACTCTACATACGTTGCTTTGACATTTTTACAAATTTGTCCACTTTTTTGAAGCTATCCCTAACCCTTAACCTAACCCTAACACTAACGGAACACTGTTTTGACGTCAAAATAACGGGGTCCGTCAAAAGAAAGTACGTAGAGGTTCAAGTGTATGTCAGAATAAAGGCGTTTCTACCTAGCCACACACACACACACAGAGTCGTGTAGAAACACCGTTGTTCTGACTTTCATGAATCTCTAATCTATACGTTCCTTTGATATTTTTACAAATTTGTCAATTTTTTAAAGCTAACCCTAACCCTAACGGAACACTGTTTTGACGTCAAAATAACGGGGTCCGTCAAAAGAAACTAGGTAGAGTTTCAGGTGTTTGTCAAAATAACGGCGTTTCTACTTAGCTACACACACACACACACACACACACACACCCGCACACACACACCCCCACCCACACACACGTGTGTGTAGAAACGACGTTGCGATGACTGTTGTGAAAAAAAAGACATTATTTCGACACACTTTTCATTTTCTTGACATTATTTTGACATTTTCAAATTTTTGAAGCTATCCCTAACCAAAAAGTCAAAAGAAACCATGTGGAGTTTCATCTGTGTGTCACTGTAACGTCGTTTCTACATGCCCCCTCCCCCCCCCCCCCTTACACACACATACATTTTTGTAGAAACGACGTTGCGATGACTGTTGTGAAAAAACATACATTATTTTGACACACTTTTCATTTTCTTGACATTATTTTGACATTTTCAATTTTTTGAAGCTATCCCTAACCCTAACCCAAACACTTAACCTAACCCTAAAACAGCTGTAACTCTACAGGAACACTATTTTGACGTCAAAATAGTGCGGCGGCCTTCCAAAAAAGTCAAAAGAAACCATGTGGAGTTTCATGTGTGTCACTGTAACGTCGTTTCTACATGCCCCAACACACACACACACAGAGCCGAGGTTACACAGTATTATCATGACTTTCCCGAAACGCCACATACGTTGTCTTGACAATGGGTCATATTTCGTTCCCATTTTTAAGTACTTTGAAGTGTTCGAACCCTAACCCTAACCCAGCCCTAACCCTAACGGATCATTGTTCTGACGTCAAAACAAGTAGGCATGTCAATACAAGTTAATAATAATAATAATAATAATAATAATAATAATAATAATAATAATAACAATAACAATACTTGATGCTATATACGCGCCTTTCCCCAAATCAATCAGGCTCAAAGCGCGGCGATCTGTACCAACATACACGCTCACCTAGCTGTCTCATCCACCCTCACAAACACACACACAACAAATACACATCCATGACTCAAACACATATTTATGTTATACAAGTTGTGTAGATGTTCACTGATTTGTCCAGATAACACCGTGTAAACAAGAACACACCCACACACACACCAATATGTATTGAATAGCATATTACTACTATTGCTCAAAGGTACAAATCAAGCAATGGTTGTGAGTATCCAGTTTACACAGATCATTCCATATGGTTGGTGATATACTCAGCACAGCATTGGGAAGAAACTGTTTCTGAATCGAGAAGTTCTGCGAGTACATCATGGCCGCCAACATTGTGGACTTATCTCCCTTTTGATTTTAAATTAGGATCTTTTAATGCGCAGGCGCAGAGCGTCCTATTTTTCCCAACGTTGCTTTGCGAGTACTTTGCATACGAAACAACGCGAGTAATTAAACCACTCGCTGCAGTTTTAGTCACGCTGTACTTGGCCAATGAAAATTGATTGATTGTTGCTTTAGGTCCAGCGGACTCTTCCGAGCCAAATCAGGATCGGACAACCCCCGATCCGCATAAAAGATCTGCAGAAACAACCCTAGTGGGAAAATTGAACGCCCTCCACCGGCCAGTCACTTTACAATAAAGACATCCCACGCAGGGGACGGCTGAGGCTATACCCCAACATCTCAAACCCCCGGTTACAAAAACAAAATAGAATACAAACATCATTATAAATTATCAACAAAACACATACATATAAAATGCCTATATTGCGAAATAATAACATCATAGGAAGCCCTAGTGACCACCCGGCAGAAAGCGTCCAACATTCCCAAGCTGATCCAACAGACAACATTCCCAAGCTGATCCAACAGACCTCATACACAAACAAGGAGTCTTGTCCAGGAAGAGTTTTCAAGAAAAAAGGTAGGAGACTGGTCTAGCGAAGAAGACGATAGTATAGCAGATTGATAGGACAGAGCAGGAATGAGAAAGAGCAAATGAGAAAGACAGCGACAGTGGGAATTTAAAGCACTAAATTTCCAGAAAGTGCAGGTACTATTTATACTGAAACCCCCGGCACTCCAACGGGCCAATGAAAATAGAAGATACTTGTGGAAATCGATACATTAGCGCTTTGTTCCATTAAAATGCAGTACTGTTGACCAAAGTTATAAGCAAAAGGGAGTTTCATTTGAAACACCCAGAATAATTACTATAATAATTATTATAGCGTGTTGTTTTCAGGCGCAGGGACGGTTGCACTCAACCAACAGTGTGTGGTTGGCAGTCAGAATGATAACGAAGCCTGTCTTAATGACGTCTATGTCTGCGAAAGCCAGGAGAACCCGACAGTTTGCCGTAAGTTGATGATGATTGGGATGATTAGATTTTGATGAATATGATGATTGCTAAATAATGATGATGATTGCTGTCGCTGCTGCTGCTGCTGCTGCTTGTGATGAGAACGATTGCTAATTGCGAACTGTTGCCAATGATGATGACGATGATTATTTGTCTTCTTGCCTGCACCTTGAGGATGACTGCTGATTTAGAGATGGCTCTATACAAGACCGTATCATCATCATCATTTTGACAGATATGCGTGCAATCTATGTATTCATTCACAGAGGCATTATACACATTTTGTGGGTCCTCGATGGCACAGCGGTAGTATTTTTGTACATGGGTCCTCGATAGCACAGCGGTAGTATTTTGTAGATGGGTCCTCGATAGCTCAGCCATAAAATTGTGGATCCTCGATGGCATCGAGGTAGATATAGCCTTGTCTATGATACCAGAAAGCTCACGGATGATGCATAGTGTTATCGCTTTGCCAACGAAAATCCACTAATACTTTCATACTATGTTTATGCCCATGTGCCCCCTCTTCCAGTGTCTTCCGTCCGGGGTTCGACTCAGGACAATGCAATGCCGAACAGTTCGCTTTAGTTCCACCTTCATCCCTACTGCAATTACCCTTTTCAATTCAACCAACAAACGCTGATGGCTCTGCTCAGGACACCTCACCACCCTCAAATTAATAACCCCATCATTTATTTTTATCTGATTAATTGCTTTTATAATCAAACTTGTATGTTTTATTTTATTCTATTACCCACATGTCCATTGATAATTATTGTGTTTGTAAGTGTGAGTGTATTACCTTATTTGTCAAGGACTGTTTGGTATTTTTTATCTTGTTGTTATAGTTGTTTATGATGTGTTCTGTGTGGATGAGTGCACGGCTGCAGTGATGAGTGGGCAAATGTAGTGCGTGAGTGTGTTGTAACTGCGCGAGGCTTTTATGACTGAAATAATAGTGCCTATTCTTTAGTCCTATTTTTTACCTGTAATATTTTTACCTGCAAGAGGCGTTCGCTCAATTAATGCATAGTTAAATTATGTACGGATGATGTGCGTACGGATTCTATGCTTTCTGAACCTCTTATATTAGTCTGTGTCTTATTATTGTTCATTATAACTGTCTTGATGTGTGGAGCCATTATATAACATAATGTGATGAGACTTGTACAATATTTCCATTCCTGTGGTAATAAAGATGTGTTGAATTGAATTGAATTGAATTGGTGAGGGGTTTAGGGAGTGAGGGGATTAGAGGAGGATGTACATTCATCATTGTATTAGTACACAAGATGTATGGCTGTGCAGGCAAGCGAGCGGGGGATGCATGTACTTCTAATAATCAATGTCTGAGCGACGCCTACTGTAAATTTAACTCCTGTACCTGCAATGCCGGCAAAGTTCCCACGGCCAACGGGGATGACTGCGTCAACAGTAAGCAGTATTTATTTATTTATTTATTACTTCCCGAGCGGAGCTGGAGAACTATTGTTTTTAGCGTTGGCCATCTGTCGGTCCAGATTTTCTGTGTCCGGAAGTAACATGTGCGCACTTTTCTCTGAAACTAATGGACTGATATCTATGAAACTTATTAGTTAAAAAATATTTAACCATTATGCCTATTGGACGACGTCATAATGGTGATGTCATCATTTGTAGTTAATTTTGAACGTCTTCATTTATTTTATTTATTTAAATTGTGGACTTTTTTTTTGGTAACTACTGAGACCGTCAGTGTGTAAGATCAATGGCGACTATTGTTTTGTTTTTCCCAATCGTTTTTTTTTTTTTTTATAGAGCGCGTTTTTCCAGCTCAAGAGCCGCTCAAGGCTGTTGGCTCGAAACAGGGTCTCGCAGGAACCGCCTGAGGGCGCCCACTTCCTGCCTTATAGGAACATTAATGTCTGTATGAGGGTTCATTCCCCTCTTCTTTCCATTCCTCACCATGCACATTCCAAGCCTAGTCCAATCTGTCACCATTGGCCACATCGCAGGCTAACAATAAGATCGGTCGGGGTTGGCTCATGATCCGAGATCTCTTTGCTTGTTGCTTCGGATGAGAATATAATAGAGAGAGAGAGAGAGAGAGAGAGAGAGAGAGAGAGAGAGAGAGAGAGAGAGAGAGAGGGGGTGACAGGACACGGGTGCACAGACTAGACCTCAGTATAGAGAGAGAGAGAGAGAGAGAGAGAGAGAGAGAGAGAGAGAGAGAGAGAGAGAGAGAGAGAGAGAGAGAGAGAGAGAGAGAGAGAGAGAGAGAGAGAGAGAGAGAGAGAGAGAGAGAGAGAGAGAGAGAGAGAGAGAGAGAGAGAGAGAGAGAGAGAGAGAGAGAGAGAGAGAGAGAGAGAGAGAGAGAGAGAGAGAGAGAGAGAGAGAGAGAGAGAGAGAGAGAGAGAGAGAGAGAGAGAGAGAGAGAGAGAGAGAGAGAGAGAGAGAGAGAGAGAGAGAGAGAGAGAGAGAGAGAGAGAGAGAGAGAGAGAGAGAGAGAGAGAGAGAGAGAGAGAGAGAGAGAGAGAGAGAGAGAGAGAGAGAGAGAGAGAGAGAGAGAGAGAGAGAGAGAGAGAGAGAGAGAGAGAGAGAGAGAGAGAGAGAGAGAGAGAGAGAGAGAGAGAGAGAGAGAGAGAGAGAGAGAGAGAGAGAGAGAGAGAGAGAGAGAGAGGGGGGGGGGTGACAGGACACGGGTGCACAGACTAGACCTCAGTTTATTATACTCTTGTAGAAAAGGAACTTGGGTGTTTCCAATGAAGATTTTCCCGTCAAAGAACAACTACTTGTGCACAGTATTTACTTCATGTTGCACTCGAGCATGCACCATTTCAGCACAGTGACCCCCCCCCCCCCCCCAGCGTGTGTCTGATGATGACCTTCAAAGGCGGAAACAGCTGTCGCACCACAGCCACTCAGTGGTATAGAGTGAAGATAAGTGTTGCACAAAAACTTTCATCTTACCTTGAAAGTATACGGCAGTATGATGCTGTTAACTTTGATGGAACATCTTTTATTGGGAACATGGAGTTTTAATAGTTCATTCTCTCTACATATGATCATCCAATGTTCTGTAACACGCACTCTCTCTCTCTCTCCCCCTCTTTCTTTCTATTATACTCTCTACCAAGATAAATCGTAGAATCTGAGTCGAGATAATACCTACTCAATATGGCCACTCCAGAGTCTGGGAATCTTAATTATTTCTATTAGTCCTGGTGGTATTCCTATTGGGGTAATAAAAGTGTATTGTATTGTATTGTATTGTATTGTATTGCATTGTATTGTAACTGTGTTGGTTTGTTTGTTGACAGGGGCTGCATCCGTAACAGTGTCTTCCACAATTCTGCTGACGGCGCTGTTGGCGCTTGCCTATTCGTGGGGCTACTAAGCACAGCATATACAATACAGCGTGTCTGAGACAAGTTGCGAGACCTTCTCTCTCTGTATGCCAACGACAAGTCTCAGCCAATCTGTATGGCAAAGGGTCACAGTTTATAAAAATGAACATAAACATCGTTATGCAGCACTTCATATTTTGTGCAGTGTTGGACTCCATAATTATGATGATCTTGTAGTTTTACAGTTCAACAAGGCAATCGAGGTAAAGAACTATAGAATTGTTTTTCTTCTGGCCACCAGAGGATCCATGCAGTTATCGCAAAAACGGGTACGAAGTAGCCAAATCTTGTTGACCCAGAGTGAATGAAAGGCAGGATAAGAGAACTTAAGAAATAAGCATCTTCAAAATACATTACATTTTAAAATATTGGGGACACACAGGCACGCACACACATTGAATGAAGATTAAAAGTACACCCGCAAACAGGTTTTACAGTTGTATAAAAGTGTTTACAATGGATCTCACTGACACGTGATTTACATTTGGTGTATCATGTGATTTTTTTCCCATCGTATTATGGTTTGTATTCCATTGTATAATTAATTTTCATTGGCGTTTGATTTTTCTTAAATCACCCACTTAATTATTTGTGTCTGGTAATGGGTCTTGCATTTATTTTATATTTATTTCAAAACTGTCATCTTCTATAGCATGGTTATTTCTTGATTATTTCTTTGGGTCAGTTTTGCACGTTTTTTGTTGGTTTTGTTGTTATATGTGTGGTATTTTTTGTTTAATCTAAAACACACAATCAATCAAGTTTGATATTAATTTTAATCGCCATTTTAGTGCTATGTGCATTGTTTGTTTTTTATGTGTTATCATTGACATTATGCATAATGCGGTTTAAGTTTTTGCAAAGAGCACACCGTCAACGATGTTTTATTTGTTCAGAGTTTACAAACACCGCCTTCTTTTTTTGTTGTTGTTGTGAAATGTGACTTTTTCGTCACGGGTGACCTTTGACATTGTTCTATACTTTAGACATATTCTAGTATTTTTAAATGTGGGGGTTGCGCTGTCATATCTTTCAACATTATGGATGGGTACAGTTGTGTTCTTTAACACTTATCACATTACTTGGGAGGCTTACGATTATTCTAAAAGCTGCAGTGGTTTTATGAACTTGGATATTAGTGTGTATTATGCAGTTATTTGCTCAAAAGATTTATTTTTTTGGCTTGTTACGAATTAAAGAATACCACGTATTTCGCTATTCATTATTTTGTTTTGTTTTATTCTGGTATTTTTGTGCATGTGTATTTAATCACAGCTTGGACTCCATTTTGTCTGACTACGGCCTTAAATTGTAGGTCAAACAATTATGTATCTAATAAAACCTTCTAATCCATGGTTTTACTTGGGAAAAAAAAAGATTTATATAAATTATAAACCTTTAAAACATAGTGTTTGTTTTTATTTCTCCGTCTTCATGTCAGAAGGATACCACAATGCACTCATTGAATCCATAACAACATCACTCAGTCATTCCTTTAGACCATCATCACCACTTTAAAATTTAAATGCAAATGCTTCATTTACTAGCACCAAAATACTCCTCATCATCATCAAAATCACCCATCACCATTAACAAATTCATACTAATCATCATCATTGTCATAAATCATAATGAATGATCATTAATCAATAAATTTTATTTTCAATCATCAGATTGATCATTCAATCATCATCATCAAAATTATTATCAATCACCATGCATCTCAAGATTCCATGAACAATGCCCTTGTATACATGAAGGCTTAGGAGTTACATTAAAAGCACCAAAGAAAGTTTAGTTTCACAAAGAAGGAGCATAACTCCTGGACACCTGAAACCTAAACTTGCCAGTGCCACCAAGTGGTCATATTGAGAGAAAATGGCCTACGGCATGGAAAGAGACACTGTACTTAGCGGAACTTTTATGAAAAGACATGTGGGAGTGATCACTGCAATGCCATTAACTGCACAAATGGTCGTTACAAGTGCCCTGGACTTAAATTCTTCAGATTCCCAAAGGATGAAACAAGTTGAGCATCACAAATGATTGAAAACTAAGCTTATTTGTAGAGGAACTGGCTGTTTTGCCATTAAACTGTATAGGCCTATGTGACATAAATCTTCCTCAATAATGATTATAATGTTAGTATAATGATAATAATATAATGATAATAATAATAATGCTGTGTTTGTATTAGCTTTTTGTTGTCTGGACACCAATGTACATGGTCGATAACATTAAAGCTAGATCTATGCTGTTTTGGAACTCAACCATAAAATAAGCCTACTTCTACTGCACTGTTCGCATCTTGTTAAACTCTGATCAGGTCACATTTTGTCTTGTATAGCCTTTCTCGAATAACAATTGATAGTATGTTCATCGGCAGTCTTTCTTCAATCGGGCTTGAGCTAGGGTTTTTAGGGATAGGAAATGAGTACCAGCTGCAGGCGGGATCTATGCCTATATTGCGACCACTGATAGAAAACAACGTTCAGTACATATCTGGATATGCAGTGACTTTACATCAATGAATTTGGCATGATTTGGGTTATCAATTAAAATAGCAATAGTGCATTTTTACACTGGTAATTTTTGCCCTCAGGATGAACTTTTTGGAGTTCCAATTTTGGGTCACCAAATTTGGTCTCGTGATTCGTCTTTCTGAAACACTTGATGTTTATTATCAATCTGTTTACTTAAAAAAAAAGAAAAAAAAAAGATCAAAACCATTGTGTTCTTTCTTGTTCAAGCAGATCTATTTTTATGCTGGATTTTTTTGCCATCTGGATGAACTTTTTGGAGTGCTAGATTATCGAGTTTTGGTCACCAAATTTGGTCTCATGATTCGTAATTCTGAAACACATCTATATACATCTGATCTATATACAAACCATTTTTGTGCACCTATATTCTTGTGCCTTATTTTCACAAGCATCTTTGCGTATTTACTGCACATTCTGGGTCGTTTAATTCAAAAAACGACCTATTAGCAGCATTCAACGCTCGAGGTTTGTTTACTTATCGCTAAGTATGGAATTGCCTCCCCTGAGTTTTCTATCACGATGACCGCTTGGGGCACTTTCAGCGGAATGTCATCATTATTTATATAACCGTCTTTCGTAATGATCCTTCTTTGTGTGTTAACTGAATATTCTGTGACAGCACTAACACATACATTTCCAGGGATAAAGTCTAATGAAGTCAGATGATGAGTTCTAACTAATCAGTGTTGTTCTTTCATAGATTCTAACCAATGAGAATTCAGGCATTGGGAAGTCTTTAGGTCAAAGTGTGAGACGTGTACAGCTGAGCCACTTGTCTGCTTAACGCTATTCCCAAATTTCTGCAACAATAAAACAATAAAATAAAAATAAAAAATAAATACAAATAAAGAAATAAAATAAAAATACAATCATAAAAAAAAAATAATAAAACAAACACAAATAAAATAAAATAATGGAAAAAAATTATAAGGCCACACGCAATAAACAATATACCAGATTTTGTCACTGTCCGTGCTTTACAAGCGGGCTCAGAAACACCGCCTACTAACAAAAATAGTCCACAAAATGGCTGACAAACTCAAAGAGTTCAGCAAACTGTTCAAAAATACAGGATTCAAAGCCTTTTCACGATACCGAAAGACCCCATGAGATTGCCTCAGTTTCTCAGCATGCTCTTCCAAAATGGTTGTATTTTTGTTTTGCTGTCACGTTTTGCTTTGAACTTTTGTTTTGGAGGTTATATTATAGTGTTCAGCCCTGAGCCTAGAGAGGTGCACAGGCCAGCAGTTAGCCTGGCTTCCAGAGTGCCTTGGCCACTGTAAACGTGCACATGTGTGTGTGTTACGATTGAGACGCTCACGATAGTTATGATCAATTTAGTTTGGAAAGCATGCAATGATAGCTTGTATTTACCTTTGATCTGATTTTGCGCTGTCGCTGTTGCTAACGTTGATAATTTTTGTTGGTCGATATTATTGAGAATTTTCTGGAATTACTTGTTTATTATCGATCAAAGTTTCCAGTCCCCAATAGCTAAGCGATTCTTCTAAACCGAGGAATGTTCCATGATAAAAGACAGTGCGTAGTTCCGGTGAAGAGTTTTATTTTGATTGGGTGTTATTGCATCATTCTGGAATGTTCTAAGCTTTACTGGATTGCAGAGAGGCTATATAAGTAGTGCACTGCCTGCTTGAAAAAAGTGATTTTTGAAGTTATTTTCGGAAAGCGATCTTGTATGCAGTTGTTGGCGTTTGCTGAATACAGTTGGAAAACTTTATACAATGACTCCTGCATTGTTGCTGAGTGAACAGGTCACGTGGATAAATGAATTCGAGTTACACATATCAAGAACCAAGCATCGGGGCCGAAATGACTATTGACAAATAATGTGTAACAGTGTGTTACAATATGCTTACCTCTGATTCTTGCCGAATCTGATGTTAGCCAACAGTGAGTCTCTCTCTTTCTCTGTGGAGCAGGCTGCATACGCTGACAGCAACCTGCACACAAAAAAACGCATTACATTAAACAGGGATAAAACACACAATTACCATAGAATATAAGACGCATGACTAAAACGTAATATTATTCTTCACATAATACTTGACAAGCTCCAGTAGCTGAATACAGTGGTACTCTGAAAGTTTTGATCTGAACGTTAGGGTGCTTGCTTGCTGCTACTGGAAACCGTCAACAGTTGCTCTGACCCAAACTTTATTATTTAGGTCGGGATCCCATTGGGTGAGATTGCAAATCAAAGTGACCTCTGGGAATACTACTTCAAATGCGTTGGTACATGCCGTACCTGGTAGGTGTAGGAAATCTCTCCACAATAGCTTTGGCTTTTTCAGCCGACATCCCCCACAGCTGTATGAGCTGCTTGGCGAACAGTTCCAGTACCGTCAGTGGCTGTTGACAACAAAACAAAAAACAACAACACTGCAGTCATTATCTACAATTCCCAGGCCTGTTGCTTACTCCTATCACCCTCATTTCATGCAATGACGCCGTTCCTACTGGTATATCAACGAGAGTTTTCAACAGATACGAAAAGGGGACGAACTAAGGTGAACAACAAAGGAACAGTGCTCTCTAATGCTGTGGAAGTGAACAGAGGATATTTATTATACATAGCAGCCTCAGTGGCGTGACTACGAAATTGGTGCCTTTTGGGACTGTGCCAGGAAGCTGTACACCCGCAGCTTGCAAAGGTAGTGGGATGGCATAGTGAGAGGAGAGGCTGAATGTTCAGGTTGTTTTCAGCTCAACGGGGGTTGAATAGAGGGCTGGTGTGGTGGTACAGCTGCTTCTTGCTTTTATCAACTGATGATTTTATTCCATACTGATAGTTGGCTCAGTGCTGTAGGCAGTGTACTCTTATGTCAGGCCATAACATTGCAGCCTGTACAGAGAGTGGTTCAAACCCCGTTGACTGCCTGTAATAAAATAATAATAAATAAACCAATAAATTTTAAAAAAACCAACAGACACTGCGCCCCTACTCCTTGAGATCGGAGTATAAACTGAGGTCCAGTCTGTGCACGCACGCATTCCATCGCATGGACTTTAAAGATCCTAATGCGCACGTTCTAGACAGGTGAGTGACTTGCTAAACCAATACCTCCAGCACGCACTAGGTCCCTTCTCCCCATACCCGGTCGCCCAGGATTGTGCTCAGTCATCTGGGCGTCAGACTGTGGTTCCAAAGATTGCAGGTGGGCGCCTCGGGCAGTTTGAGTTAGATCCTGTATCAACCAGAGCCTTGGTTCCAAAGATTGCAGGTGGGCGCCTCGGGCAGTTTGAGTTAGATCCTGTATCAACCAGAGCCTTGGTTCCAAAGATTGCAGGTGGGCGCCTCGGGCAGTTTGAGTTAGATCCTGTATCGACCACAGCCTTGAGCAGCTCTTGAGCTTGAAAAGTGCTATATAAGATAAATACCTTAATTAAATAAATAGTGTGAATGTTGCTGTTAATGATTGTTGTACACTGCAGAAACAAACTGTCTTGGCTGTTTGTTGGGGCCACAACAAATCTGATTGAGAACATTGAAGGAAAAAAACCAAGTGTTCATCTATTTGTCAAAGTTGAAATGGCTGTTCGCTAATAAACCTCACTAAAGCCACAACACCTACAATTTAGTTCTAATCTTTAAATGTACACACTCTGCTCCTGCTTAATTACCTAGACAGCAAACATTTCTTTTATTTTTACGTCTTTTACACAATTGGTGATTTTAGATTAAAGCACGCATACTCTCTCATTCCATGCATGTAAACTGGTCTCACTCCAAGGAAACTTACCTTGGTTTTCAGAGACACCTGATTGAAGTGATCGAAAGGCATCAACATCTGCTCTGGGTCGTTGACGTCAAACTTTATACCAAGCTCCCTGATCACCTCCTGACTGCAAGATCGTAGAGTTTTGGTCTGTAAAAGATAAAAGCGTGAATGAATACAAAAATCAAAAGTGCAAATCAATAAAACTGAGACTCAGAGGAAGGATTTAATAATAATAACAATAATATTAATAACAATGGATGCTCTATGCTACTTATTCCTAAATCAGATTAAAGCGTGGTGATCTGCAACTAACATACATGCTCACATGCTATTTATACTCCTACATCCACAACAAGCACAGTCATATTCATCACTCAAACAGGTAGTAAAAGGGGCAAGATGCTATTTGAAGATGGACATCAAAATCAAATGTTATTTTTGAAGTAATAGATAGACTGCATCCATTATTGAAGGAAGGGAGGAAACCAGAGTACCTGGAGAAAACCCTCAGTGTCCTAAAAAGTCTCGCACCTTAGTCTCGTAGGTTCATCCCATTCGTGGTTCTAACCCGTGACCTTCAGCACAGGAAACCAGGGCTGGCGTGCATGAACGAACTTAAAAGCCGACTTAGACTTAAGTAGCATGTTTAAGTGAAGCGTTAAGTCTAAGTCGGCTTTCAAGTTCGTTCATGCACGCCAGCCCAGCACCCTATACACTGTGCTACCAGAACATCCCTGGAGTTACTCCCCTTCCTGTTCATTTGATGATGATGTTGATGATGTCTTGTAAGGCGCCGACAATTTCATGTCACAAAGTCATGCTCAATGCGCACAAACAATGTCCCAACCCATCCGGACAAAACCAAACAAACAAACAAAATACAGAAACAGGCAAGACTACCTACTCTTAACCACAATCTTTTGGTGTTCCAACAGCTCTAATCAGCATTTGGATTCTAAAGCCAAGGTCATGCCCAAATGTGAGAACATTTCTTCTGGCACTGTCTTTGCTGGAACCTATATGAGAAAGCCGGAATGCCAGATTCAGGCATATATCCATATGCACCACTGGCATGTTTGTTACACAATTACACTTCACCAAAAATCCTGTTTACCTGATAATAGCTCTGCAAGTATCGAGTCATTAGCGTTAGATAAGCGGCTGTCTCCTTGGAGTCGTGGGTGTGCTTCACTGTAAATCCATCAAGGATCTGCAGAAGTAAAATAACAACAATAATCATAATAATAATAACAATTACCATTTGTACAGCGCCTTTCCTCACTAGAGCTCATAGCGCTTTACATCACACACACACAAAAAAAAGAAAAAAAAAGAAAGAAAGATGGTGAATGATGTTGATGATGACTGTGATGATGATGATTATAACTATGACAACGATGAATACAACGGCAATGATGATGACAATGGAAATAATCTTGACAATGCTGAAAATGATGATGGTAATGATGATTCTAATAACTTTAACAATGATGACAGCAATGATAACAATGTCCACAGTCAATGGAAATAATACTTCCAAAGAGGAAAACGATGATGACGAGGATGATGACATACCTCTGAGTTAGCAATAGCCTGCCTAATTCTGTCCTCAGAGACGCTGAAATGCTGCATGGACCCGTAACTCTCGATCAGGATTATCTTCTCCTGAAGTCCGCTCCGCTTCAAACGAAACTGAAACAATTACAGAACAAGAACAAATGTAACAGATTTCCACTCTTGCTTTGAAAGATGCATCTTAAAAAACAATACCGTATTTGGAACACCAGCAATCTGTGTTAAACTTCCTATCCTATCCCGTAACTTGGAGGTCGTAGGGGCATCACAGATGATTGCTTAACAAGCGTACACCATCTTTCCCTGTCCTCAGCAACCCTGATTGTTTCGCTCAGCTACAAACCAGTCCATTCTCAAATGTTGTCCTCCCACCTCTTTTTCGGTCTCTGTCTTCTTCTACCTCCTTGCACTGTGCCTTGCAGGATGGTCTTTGCAAGACCTGATGATCTGGTGACGTGGCCATACCATAGGAGTTTCCATTTTTTATCACTGTGAGCAGGCCATCGTGTTGTCCAATGGCTTGTGTGATGGTCTGTCAGACTTCGTCGCTGGTGATGTGTTGGGTATAGGAAATGCCCAGAAGTCTTCTGTAGCACCTCATCTCCATGCTTTGAATTCTTCGTTGGAGATCTGCTGTGAGGGTCCATGTTTCGCAAGCATATAGGAAGATGGAGATAACAAGGGAGCGCAGCGCAGCAGTCTTAACTTGGCATGTAGACTGATGGTCCTGTCTTTCCAAATTGGCTTCAGTCTCGCCAGGGCAGCAGTTGTTTGTGCGATCCTGGAGAGGACTTCCTGTCGGGACCCATTATCTGATACAATGGCTCCTAAATATTTGAAGCTATGCACTGTGTTGAGGGATTGGGCTTGGACTTTGATGTCCATGTTGATGCCATTTGTGTTGTTGGTCATCATTTTGGTCTTCTCTGCACTTATTCCAATTCCATAGGCTATGGAGGTGGCGTCAAGCCTCTGTACCAGCTGTTCAAGTTCTTGTTCCTCTCTAGCCAATCCATGAATGTCATCCGAAAAAAGAAGGTTGGAGAGTGCTCTTCCCCTATGCTGATTGTGCCTTCATGATCTGCAAGGGCACCTGACGTGATGCGCTCTAGGAAGATGTTGAAGAGTGTGGGAGAGAGTAGGCATCCCTGACGCACACCAATTGTTGTTCTGAACCAGTTTCCGATGGTGCTTTTGTGGAGGACTGCACTGGTAGCCTTGTCATACAGGCTTTTGATGACTTTAATAATTTTAGGGCTGATGTTGTACACTCTCATGGTTGCCCACAGAGCTGCATGCCAGACTCGGTCAAACGCCTTTTTAAAGTCTACGAACACATGATATAGATGTTGTTTGTGCTGTAGGTATTTCTCGCATTCTTCTGAGGTTGAAAATCTGTTCAGTGGTACTTCGCCCTGCCCTGAATCCTGCTTGCTCTTCAGCTATGATTTGTTCAGCTTGGGGTTTCAACCTGTTGAGTATTATTTTCAGGAGGACCTTGCTGGGATGGCTGATGAGGCTGATGGTGCGGTAATTTTCACATTCCTGAAGGTTACCCTTTTTGGGAAGAGTGATGACAAGCGACTGGGTCCATGGTGTTAAACAACTTAAAAAAAGAATAAATAAACAAAGCTCAGAAACTTTGAAAACACACGAAGCAATTATTACATGGAATATTCCAAAAAACAACTACGGAATGCTGATCGAACCATAGCTTCCATAACATTTCTTAAAGAAATTATACAGGCAAAAGAAATTGATCCATCAGCACTATTCATACAACACATACAAATCATATGATAGAGGCATTACAGAAGTTTATTGATTGGCTATATAAAATAGGGATTTGAACTCATCACAATGTCTTAGAAAAGACCTGGGCTTGTTTGTTTTTTGTTTATTTGTTTGGTTTTTAACCTTTAGGCTGCGCCGTCTACGTACGTAGTACGAGGTGTTTAACGCAAGAGTAATGCGATGTCTACGTACGTTGTACGAGCGATAGTATAAGGGAGGTAAAAGCGTTTATAAAATAAATCCGTGGTCATGATTATGGAAAAAAAGTTGTTTCCCTTCAACTGTAATGGTTTGGAAAGAAAAATCTTTTGGTTTAGAGGTAATTTTCAAACAAAAAGCACGTGTCGAAGCACTTGTTGCTGGCAAAATTTTCCGCCTTGTTCGTCGCCATCATGGCACGCAGAACATACATGGCAGAAGAGGTGGCGCAAATGTTTCAAAAAGAAAACTTTGATGATGATAGTTGGGATAAAGATTTTGATGCGGGTGATGTTTATTTGACGGAGGCTGCAGGGAGTGATTACGATTCGGACGACGAAGAAGATCGCCGCCTACAATCTTTAGCAGACGATGGTAGGTGAAAAAAAAAAGTTATTTTCACTAGATCTTTAATAATATTATTTGCCTTTTACACAGACTATTTCTGTAATTTATCAGGCTTTGATTATAGTCCATTTTGGTTCACATTATTTTTGGTAATAAATCTTATTTCTATTTTGCAATTCTTTGCGTATGACTTCAAGAATGAGTGTGCAGTTGAGTTAGAGTGAATTTGTTTGCTCATGCCCCTAACTTTCCATCCCATAATTGTACAAACCAACAACCTTACACTTTTTTGTGTCTGTTGTTTGGAATCTTTATTCAATTTCCTTTCATTTCATATATATACTTTTATATATCTAGGTGTAATAGTTTAGCAGCAATGGCATATATAATAAGGCATGTGTGTTTTTAATCGTAAGTCCAAATTTTCTTTAGCACAGAGCAGGAAAAACATGTCAGCAGGCTAAGGGTTAACAATAAGGCCTATTTTCAGTTTTGGAGTGATAGTACTTCCTACCTTCTGCTCTCTGAGGCGACCACCAATCATGCTGCTGACAAAATCGTCCATGCGTTTTCTCTCCACCACATAGTTCAACACAAGCTCTTTCCTGGCTGGAGACTGCTCGCTTCCCATCATGCTTGGCAAGAAGCCAGGAAGCGCTTTCTCACGAGCAACCCACAGCAGGTCACCCACATTGAGAAGTCGAAGTTCGCAGTTCACTCCGTTCTTGATCAGGTCCGGCAGAAGCAACTTGCTGCTTGAGTTGCTGTGGGGATGTAAGTTGTAAACAACAGAAAGAACACATGATTAACATCCAAAATACCCTGGGTGGCAGGTATTAAAATAAGACCATTTGCCGCAGTTGGGTTGAGTTGGAATGTTACTAGCTTAGAGAAAGGCAGCCAGCACAGCTAGCGCGAAAAACGATGATCACAATCCATCAGAGGCTGTTGAGGCACATGCCTACAGCTTATATGCTCGATTATGATAGGTCTCTGACACTAGGCTAAAGTCTCAAGGTTGCCTATTTTGTGGTAACTGGCCTATTTTTTTTTAAAGTATTATACTCAAAATCGTCAAATCTGAAAAATCAACGTTTACATTTCTAGGAGATTCAGGTTCATTTACAACATATTTTCGTGTGTTTTCTCAACATGAAAATGTGAGAAAACAATGCATCAATTTCTGAGACTCAAACAATATATAATATCATATATTGTAAGGTGTGGTTAAGATTTAAAAAAAAAAAGTGTTTGTTTATAAAGATTATGCATGGAAAGAAATTATAGGAGGCCCAAAGCATTCAAAGATAAGTTTGTTCCTAGCACACATGAGCATACTTTTTCAGCTTAAAGATCTGCTCAAGACTATGACCACTGTACAGAGCTCTACAAGCTCCAGCAGGCACAAATGTTCTTAAAGTAAACCCATGCTGTTTAACCATCTCACCTCCATTGGCATTAACTGACCGTAGGGCCAATGCTGTTAATTGAATTATGCGACTGCAGGACTGATGCAGAAGTCACATTTCTGTGACAAGACTCCCCATGGGAGAGAATGCAGACTCTAGTGACAACGAGTCTTGTGTTCTCTCCCATGAATCGTCCGTCACCGAAATGCGACTTTGGCACTCAGCCCTGCACAGACTGTAGTGAATATTTGATGTTGTATTGTGTGTATGCGTGTGTTACTGTCTGCAGTTCCAGGCAGCTGGCACTAGGAACGTCTGTGATTCCAGACAGCTGGCGGTGAAAGGGTTAACTTTAGACCCCCCCCGAAGCAGGTTTTTTGCGCACCTTGTAACACTGTGGAACATTGAGCCACTCCAAATAAGCAAGTTTTCTTTCATTTTTAATAATACACATGATATTGATTAATGCTTGTAATTTTTTCACAAATTTTTTAACTTTCATTTGACATGTGTTTGTGTGTGTGTGTGTGTGTGTGTGTGTGTGTGATATTTTCTAAAATATATTTAAAGTCTCACCCGCCATAGAACTCCCTGTTGTCCACACAAAGTACTATCTCAAATGTTCCTGGGTATAAAACAAAACTTTCCACCGCAGCTGCCGTTGCTTCCGACGATGATGTGGCAGCAGACACTACGCTATCCCCTGAATTCTGAGAGTCTAATGCTGTTAGTGAACTTTGAGAATCTGATTTTGAAGGCACCTTAGGCAATGAGGAAGACGATGCATGCGATGATGACCTTTGGATTGAACTAGCAGAAGCGCTAGATAATGTTCTTGGCATGGTGTTCGAAGACGCTGTCAGTGACAATGGTTTTGAAGATGTCTTCTTGCCAATCTGGTTGATGTCCATAGCTCTTGATGCTATGTCTGTTTTTTCTGTGCCTGTAGATTTCCTTGAAAAGTGAGAGCTAAGAGCGTTACTAGGATTAAGTTTGCACAAAGTGGCTGTAGCACTGATTCTCGCTGCTAAAGACTGTGCTTCCAGTTTGGTCTCTGCTTCAGAGTCACTGTCTGAAATACTGTGAACTGGTCTTGCTGCGCCGCTGAGCGTGACAGATTTCATTTTGGATCTTGCTGTGAAATCTGTTTGTGAAGGTGGACCAGAAGCTGGATACGCATTTAAAGAAATACTAGGAACTGATTTAGAAGGAGACGTATTGTCTTGTAAAACGTTGGCAATAGAAGATTTTGAGGACTCTTTCATTGGTGGTTCAGCCTCTTCATAGCTGTCCAGATCATTCAGGTAAACAAAGACAAAATCATCGCCAAGAGCTTTGGTCATATCCAGCTTGTATCGACAGCCTGATTTCAAGAGGAGCTGGTAGTTTATCTTCACCAAGAAACCTACTCCCAAGCCTTCATCGACAGACACACAAGCTTCATCTTTTCGGGTTACAAGCCTATCTCTTTCAGAAACGTACCAGTACTCCAGTCTCTTGGCTGTGCTGTGTGTGGAAATATCCACTGTAGCGCTTGCAGAAAAGGACGATGTTGATTTTAATCTGCTAGCAAGGGCAGGCAATACGTCTGGGAGGTGGTCGTCATCATCACCTCCATTATCCCCAATATTATCATCGTTTTTATCCTCAAATTTCTTCTTATCTTCACCATCCATTTTTATCACCTGACCAAAAGCATTTTTCTCTTCAACTTTCATCTCAACATTGTCGTTCTCCACAACATCATCGACCATTATTACATCCTTTCCCTCAAACCAATGATTGTCGGTCACATCGCTTGCTAGCTCTTTCACTGATGTTTCCAAAGCGTGCCTGTCAAAATCAAAGCTCGCATCACCTGCTTCATCAGTGATGATGACATCATCATCACCATCATCACCATCCTTCTGCTTAGTGCATGGTCGGTTCACACCACTAGCGTCACCATCATCAGAATCACCTCCTTTATCATCGGCACTGACTGTCCTGAGATCTATATCTCCATAAGTTCTGATGCTTTCTGTGCCTTGCCTGGAGGAAAGAGAGGGTGCTGTGGCTTTCGTTTTGTTAGCGGCTTTCGATTTTTGTCCATTTTTAGCTGCTACGGGTGTAAGTGGGTTTGGAAGAGGCGGTCGAACATGAAGTGCTGCAGGGTTTTGTCCCTTTTGAGCCAGAGCAGGTGGTCGTGGGGATAAAGCTGTGCCACTTGGGGTTCTGACATTCTGCAGGTTAGCGGGATTGCCAGCAACTGCTACTGTGGGGTTTGAGTCTTCTCCCCTTGTAGTTCCAAGGCCAGCCAGGTTCCTCCTCTCCACCTCTTCCAAACGATAGGCCAGCTCGTAACCAGCATCTGTAAGGCGATACCTGAAATTATACATTTTTTGTAGTCATCGGTTAAAACGATTTACAAGTTCTAAAGGCTTCTTAACATGTATCAACAACTGTGCAGGGATTGAAAGACTTTGAAAACAGGACAAACACTGACAGATGAGCAATGATGAACGGCTCCTTCAATGCAGCAGGAGAAGAACAAGAAAGCTCATCTATATGCAGGCAGAGGGAAACGAGTCCTTGTTAAAGCGACTGTTCTAACCCTCAGACTGCTTATTAAAACCCATACAACTAAACGTGTCAGCAGAGGGAGTGAGCCTTCACAATCCCCAGCCCTGTCTCTGAAACTCCCTATCCATAGTCCAGTCCCACCTGCTCTCTCTCCCTCTCTCTCTTCTTCTTCTATGGGTTGGTGGCCCGAAGAAGTTTGTGTTTATAATGTGTAAATATGCCTAATGAAAAGTAAACGGACAATGTCCAAATGTCAAATGTCTCTCCCTCTCTCTCTCTCTCTTCCTTCTTTTTACAAACATCTGACACATTCAACATTGCCCCAGTAACCAACAACAACAATCTTCCACCAACCATATTTGCCAACTGGACATACTTGATTGATTGATTGATTTATTGTTGCTTTAGGTCCAGCGGACTCTTCCGAGCCAAATCAGGACCGGACAACCCCCGATCCGCATAAAAGATCTGCTGAAACAACCCCAGTGGGAAAATTGAACGCCCTCCACCGGCCAGCCACTCCACAACAAAGACATCCCACGCGGGGGACGGCTGAGGGCCGACCTCAACCACGCGAACACCCCGGTTACAAAAACAAAACAGAACACAAACATCATTATAAATCATCAACCAAACACATACATATAAAACGCCTATAGTGCCAAATAGTACATTCATAGGAAGCCCCAGCGACCACCCGGCAGAAAGCGTCCAACACTCCCAAGCTGATCCAACAGATCTCATACACAAACAAGGAGTCTTGTCCAGGAAGAGTTTTCAAGAAAAAAGGTAGGTCATTGATCTAGCGAAGAAGAAGATAGTATAGCAGAGTGAAGGACAGAGCAGGAATAGGAAAGAGTAAATGAGGAAGACAGCGACAGTGGGAATTTAAAGCACTAAATTTCCATAAAGTGGGGATACTATTTATACTGAAAACCCCCGGCACTCCAACGGGGGTACTGTTGCCGCAGTGAAGCGTCTTGCCTATAAAGGAAAGACAGGTTTTCAACTGTGGCTTTCACTGTTCCCTTTATAGGTTTGAACAATCTACAGTGGCAAGATTGCTCATGACCCCAAAGGGTAACTGGACATACAAGAAGATAATATATTTAAAAACTCACTTAGCAGGACTGCTATCTTTAGTCAGCAATCCTTTCTTGATAAGTATTGATGTGGATGACCATGCGGTGTAGCGACTGCCAGGGTCTGGCACTGTGAAAGACTTGTCTGCAAGGGGCTGCGCCGCCCGAGACAGCTCCACCTGTATCAGTTTTGGTCAACTGTCATCCTCATTATCAAAATTCTAATCAACAACAATAACAACAAACAAAGCAACCAACCAACTCACCCACAGAGAAAAATGACTAATACACTGCACCCTATCCTATGAAATGAACACACATAAAAAAAAAAAAATTCTCCAGTTGCAGGGAAGGGTTTGGTACACAAACAAAATTAGAATAAATTATGACTGAGAGTGTAATAATTTCCAAATCAAATAATCTGACCACAAACAGTGACATGGACAAATTATTCACTTCAAGTTCAACAGAACTATAAAGCCTGAGAAATCTTACACTACTATGTCAAATGTTGCACTTTACGTTAAAAAATGTGCCATGCGTTAAAATTATAACTGCATAATAGGCTTAAATTTAGAAGATTGTCTACTGGTCACACACATTTTGAGCTATGAAGAATGCAAAAGATAATCACACTATTTTTATTTTTTTTTTAAACGAAGTAAGTTACAAAGCAGAGACAAGTAGGGGTAGGTATGCAGGCTGACAGGAAAACACAAAGAGACGGACAAACTTGCCTTGGTCATAAAACCACGGAAGTCCGGATCCCTGGCAGCTCTGTAGAGAGTGAGCAGAATGGCGTAAGGGCCTGACCTGTAGGCTGGCACGTACTCCCTCGGCTGTCTACCACCTATGCCACCAGCTCCTCGCCTCCCTCTTGGCTGTGGAGGAGGTGGACCATCCTCAACTTCATCATCACTGATGCTGTGCGTTTCTCTCATACGTGTAAGGTTAGTCCTTGCACAAACCTTTCGGTCCCTTGCTCTTGTGGCAGAATCATTGTCAAACCTTTCACTCTGTTCTAACACATTTGATCGCACCCTTTGATTTTGCATATTACTCCCTGGTAAAGTATCACATCCTTTCTTTGTGATTTTCTTCTTTTCAGCACTCGTTTTAGGTTTAGAATTCAGACTGGGAAGCTTAGGTAGCATAAGCAAATCTAACTCTTCGTCAGAAAGGTCCAAACTTGCTTTAAACTTTGCAGTACGGTCACATTGGCGGTGTTCTAAAATTGAAACATCATCATCAATCTTTTGAACATTGTCTTTAAATCTTGGAACAGAATGGTTTTCTATGACCGATACATCATCTTCATCGTTATTGCATTGGATTCTGCTGGGAGAGATGATACCAGAAAACGCTCTTTCATTTTCATCCTTTTGACCGTTTGGAACGCTGCTGTTACCATATACTTTGCTAAATGCTGGTTGGTTCTGACAGTTCTTGTTGCCAGTATCATCAATGCCAAAAGAATCCACAGTCAGGAAAGTGTGACTTCTTGGAGCATGCTGAGTTTTGTTTCTCTTGGGTAAGCTGGCACAAGTATGACGTAGAGAACTGCTGGCAGTATCACTGTCGCTGTCACTGATGTCATATGCTGTGCTTGCTGCCTTGGCAGTGGACGAGGCAGTGCTAGAAGTAGAAGCTGAGGGAGACCTTGACAAGGCAGCCCCGGAGTCTTGAAGTGTCTCTGAAAATTCAACAAATGAAAATTTAAAAATTGAAATTTTGTTCTTATAATATTTAGCGCTTTTTCCGCTCAAAGGACTGCTTATGGCACTGGCCAAAAACAAGGTCTAGCTTAAACTGCCCAAGGAGCCAACTTGCTCTTACTGCTTGAAACACACTAATATCCTAGACAACCATAATGCTACAATACCAAAAATACAAAGAAACAACACAGAAATTGTTTAAGACAATAAATTAATAAATAATAGTACAGGCAGTAAGTCTACAAATTTCAAATATAAAAAATTTATTTGATATAAATTTGTCTTCTCATATCGACTTGTCTTTTCATCACATGTTTCAGTGATGAATGTGTGTTTGTTGTTTATGTAGTAGTGTCTGTAACATGCGAGACAGAGACATGTTGGTTACAGATCTCCATGCTTTGAGCCTGATTTCAATAAGGCACGTAAAGCATCCAGTATTTATAGCATTATTATTATTTCAAATAAAATTAAATAACATAACAAAATGTTATAGAGTTGTTTTTAAAAAAAAAAACTTTTAAGGATTATATACATGTATGTAAATAATTAAATACTATTTTATTTATTTAATCGTTCTTATATAGCGCTTTTCCAGCTCAAGAGCTGCTCAAGGCGCTGGCCGATACAGGATCTAACTCAAGCCGCCCGAGACGCCCACCCGCAGCCTTTGGGCGCATGGTCTGACGCACGGACAACTGAGCACAATCCTGGGCAGCCAGGGATGGGGGAGAAGGACCTAGGTGCATGCTGGGTGTTTTCTTGTCACCAGCACTCACCCGTCTAGGACATGAGCGTCAGGATCTTTAAAGTCCGTTATGATGGAATGTATGCGACACAGACTAGACCTCGGTTTATACTCTCATCCGAAAAATAGGTTTAAAATTTGACATGCCATTAGTGAAGACGGAGTTTGTGTTTCGCAGGATTAAGGGAGTGAACAAATTTACGAGAGTTCTTATATTAAGAATAAACAGAATAAAACGCGTAGCAAAGGTACATCACCTTGTTCCTGTCGGTGTTTCATCAGACGGTCATCCAGCATTTTGCAAATCTTGTCACCTGAAAAGAAACCAAAAAATTTTGATTTTGCATTCTTCTTGGGAGATGTGTAACATGTCCAAGAGACTTGCTATACTGTATAGTGTATACTATGTAAGGCTGGGTAATCATATTATTCATCATGTATTTACTACAATTTAAGACAATACATCCACCCACACACACAACTTACCAAAATGTTGAAGAATTTTGCACTCCTTTCCCGTTTTCAGAGCCAGAGGAAACTTCTGAAGGGACTTCAAAGCCTGAACATAAAATTTCTTTAAAGTTTTTAAAGGTTGATAATGAAAAAACATAAAAATGCGAAAGATAAGGAGAAGAAAAAAAATTCACCAACATAAGAAAGTAATAAAATTTATTTTAAAGAAATAGAAAAACAACTTTTGAATGATGTGAAACTTTTTCTTTCTTTGTTTAAATAGGCCTAATGTTCATGTTAATGTACATTGGAATAAATGTATTCACGGTGCAAGGAGGCAGAAGAAGAGGGAGAAAGAAAAAGAGGTGGGAGGACAACATTCGAGAATGGACTGGCTTGACACTGAGTGAAGCCATGAGGGTTGCTGAGGACAAAGAAAGATGGAGTATGCTGGTTAAACAATCATCTGTGGTGCCACTATGACCTTCGAGTTACGGGATAGGATAGGATAGGATAATGTTCATCTGCATATCAACACATTGTCATCTATCTAATTATTTTAAAAATACAGTGAAAGATCATATATTTTGTTAAACTACTTTATTTTTCATATTATAAAATAATAAATCAACATTTTATTTCATATCTGCTGATAACATATTAATAACAATGTAAAAAAAAAAAACAACAACAGAATAATATGCATGTGGGTTATAAGGCAGCTCAACTTAAAAATTCAATTGTACCTTGGAATAAATGTATTCACTTTTCCATCCTTTCTCCCTGGCTTCATCCCTCCATTCTGTCAACCACTGGGAAAACAGTGGATTGGGATTGCCAGGTTTCTTTCTCTTACGCTTTCCAAACAAGGGATCTGTCGGCACAGGAATGTGTGGCATGCTGCTGATCAATTTCTCTGGTTTGATACAAATATTATAATAGTTATGTTCGTGACCGTTTGAAAACCTATTAGTCTACTATTATATTATTAAATTTAAAGTGTTAGACTGGTTTTAGTTTTACTTTCGTCATGAAGTTCCTGCACTAATTCCCGTCTACTCTCAGCAATCTAAAATTCCACGCAGCAACATTTAATTTAAAATTAATGCTGAAAAAAAGACCCGGTCAAACAGTCTGTTAATTTTTGGTACAATACTTCATGAGTTTCAGTTTGCAATAAAATGCATGAAATGTTAACACCCATGTATGTATCAGTTTATAGTCCCCTCTCTTCCCGATAAGGATTTTCAGAGAGGAGACTCTGTTAACACCCAGTCTACCGCCCAAGTTGAAATACCCTCCATTTTGAAATCTAAAAATGAGTCTGGAAGGGGTATTAAGCAATTTGTATAAATTTGACATTTTAATTGAATTAAAGTTAAAGCTGGACAAGACAAATATTGTTTTTTCGTTTATTTTGTATATTATGATTTTTTTTTATATGCAGAGTTTGTAATGTCTTAGCAAAATCTCTACAGGAAGTTTTAATTTTTTCTCAACCCTTAGATGGAATGTTTTCATCGGCAACGGAGCTTGCTGGCTTGTGCTAGAACTGCATGAAAGTGTAATAGCACAAGAAATTATCAGTAAAAAGTATATGACATTAAAAATATAACGGTTTTCCAAACGAACCAAAATGCCAGCTACGGAAGAGCCGCAGAAACAGACGTGAGTTGGAAACATTGCATCAATAATTTTGTGTTTTGTTCTTTCAGTCTTATGCCAGTACTAAATTTGTGGTAGTACTATAGTAGTCATAAACAGGCAAGGTTTTTGGGTTTATGCTACAGATGTACTGTTTAGTAACATGTAAAGTTTTGATATGATTTTATTGTTCATATGTTTCAATATTTTAAATTGCTTCGGAAAAAAGAAATCCATCAATTTTTCAGTGAGACGAATGACAAGTGGTTGGATGCATACAGTGATCGTGTGGCATCACTGTACACTTTTACTCAATGTATGACATTGTCTGACATCCAAGCAGATGGAGATTTCAAGCTCATCATCGCTGACCTCGGCACTGGCTCATATGATATGAAACTCAAAGTCTACAAAAGTAAGTGTTTTAGATAACAACGTACAATCAGGAGACAAAGTCTACAAAAGTAAGTGTTTTAGATAACAACGTACAATGTCATAAAAGCGTACAATCAGGAAATTGTTAAAATGTCATATTTGTCTAACCCCTTATCCTGGCTGTTCCAATTGTCAGTGTTTATTTTCTGAAAATATATACTTGCTTCCTATCCTATCCCATAACTCGGAGGTCGTAGGGGCACCACAGATGATCGTTTAACCAGCGTACTCCATTTTCCTCTGTCTTCAGCAACCCTGATGGTTTCGCTCAGTGTCAAACCAGTCCATTCTCGAATGTTGTCCTCCCACCTCTTTTTCGGTCTCTGTCTTCTTCTACCTCCTTGCACTGTGCCTTGCAGGATGGTCTTTGCAAGACCTGATTATCTGGTGACGTGGCTATACCATCGGAGTTTTCGTTCCGTCACCACTGTGAGCAGGTCATCGTGCTGTCCAATGGCTTGTGTGATGGTCTGTCGGACTTCGTCGCTGGTGATGTGCTGGTAATAGAAATGCTTAAAAGTCTTCTGTAGCACCTCATCTCCATGCTTTGTATTCTCTGTTGAAGATCTGCTGTGAGAGTCTATGTTTCGCAAGCGTACAGAAAGATGGAGATGACAAGGGAGTGCAGCAGTCTTACTTTGGAATGTAGACTGATGGTTCCGTCTTTCCAAATTGGCTTAAACCTTGCCAGGGCAGCAGTTGTTTGTGCGATCCTGGAGAGGACTTCCTGTCAGGACCCATTGTCTGGTACAATGACTCCTAAATATTTGAAGCTATACACTGTGTTGAGGGATTTGCCTTGGACTTTGATGTCCGTTCAGGTGTAATCCACGGCTTCTTCTTTGGCCAAGGATCTCAGTGGCGGCATCTGTCGCAGCTGAGTTGAAGGTGGTGGTCATGGTGTTGACATCTACTTCGCCAGCTCCCAAAATGAGTAGTGGTGCAAATTTCCCTCCAATTGTGGCCTGAAATATTTCTGCCACCTCCGGGTCTTAATAATAATAATAATAATGTTCGTCATTTGTAAGGCGCCTTAGCCTAAGGATCAAGGCGCGCAAGGGGTTGGGGGAGTGGGAAGACAAGACAGACAAAACTGGACAAAAGATACATAATATAATAGGGTTATAATACTAGGGTCTTGCAGTTTGTCCAGGTTGAACTTCAGTCTAGTGCACTTTGCTATGTTTACTCTTTTCAAGTGGAGCCGGAAAGACATCATCACGAGATCGTGGTCACTTCCGATGTCTGCTCCTGGAAAAGTGTTTGTCCTGCCAATGTTGATGCTTGATCTGAAGCATTTCTTGACCATGATTTAGTCAATCTGGTTGTGAAGCTCCCCTGTTGTGCCATATCCATTGTCTGGAGTTTTTGTGGCGACCAAGTGTGTTTGCCGGTATCAGAGTTGTATCTGGCAAACTCCAAGAGTCTCAGACCCCTGTCATTTGTCTCCTTGTTGCAGTGGGGTCCACATGTGTCTCCCCAGTTGTGGTGTGCATCTTGGCCAACCTTGGCATGCCAGTCGCCTTCCACTAAGACTATGTCCTTCTTCGGCACTTGGTCATGGACAGCCTGTAGATTTTCATAAAAATCCTCCTATTTGCTGTCATTGTAACCTGATGTTGGGGCATAGGCCTGGATGATGGTGATGTTGAAAGGGGCTGCTCTCAGATGGATGGTAATGAGTCTACTGGAGACTGAGCAGCAATCCATGACAGTGGTGGCTAGAATGTTCTTGTGGACCAAGAATCCAACGCCCTGTTCATGCCTGTCATCTCTACCGCTGAAATAAAGCTTGTAGCTTTGTCGGCTGTTGTTTCGTCTAGGCCTTTCCAGCGTAGTTTCCTGATACCTAAAACGTTCCATCGATAGTGGTCGAGCTCGTGGGCCAGTTCTTCTAATTTTCCTTCCGCAGTTAGGATCCTGACATTCCATGGCAGGTTCCTATGACGATGTTGTTTCTGGTGCGGATCTTGCTAAGTTGTCCATCAGTAGCACACTTAACACCTCCGTCCTGGTGGCTAATGTAAGATGCGGTCCTTGGTGACCCAGGCAGCGACCGATCTGGTATGGAGTGAATGGTTCTTTTCATCATGCAGTGTGTCTTGCGCAAGTGTCATGAACCGAGCAGTTTACCCTGCCCATTGACTATTTAGCCATGTGTAGTATTTGTAACAGTAGAGAAGTTAGACTATTACACAGCAGCAATTAAATTACACAGCAGACCACACACCGCGAGCCCGACCCACGCTAGCGCAGTGAGTCAGCACTTGAGCTTTGAATCGGACCGTTTTAACCAATCAGAGCAGGCTCAGTGGGTAGAGCAGTTTTGAATGTGTCAAAACCTAAGACAGTTTGAATCAGTCGTGTGTGTGACGAGGTAGAGTCAACATCTCCACAGCTAGAGAAATCTCTACACTCATAGACCAGGAAGCAGGACTTAGGAATCTTAGAATTCTCTCAAGTCATCACGGGCCTGAACTTGTCAAACAGGTAAATGAACACCCTTCTGTTTCATCGTGATATATTTGTATTATTGTTGAAATTATGTTTGTGGAATTTGCTATGCATAAATGTGAATTAGTAATCCGAATTTGCCGTACCACGTGGAAGAGCCGAGCACGAGGCGAAACACGACCGGTTGCGCCGCCATGTTGCATACCATACGGAACCACTGTTGTTTAACTTATATGTATGTTTGCAGACCAGTGGCTGTACCACCGAATGTTTATAATATTATTAATTCTGTATGTGTATAGTTAGACACGATTTATATTTATGTATGTATAGGAATTTAGAGTGAGATTCCAGTGGAATCCGGAAGTAGCAGAATGTTCGTCGCTTATGTATAGAGATGTGGAGCTATCACTGAGGGCTACTTGGCTTTCAGTGAGACGCTCTGCACAAACCGATTATTCAGGGTTGTGCAGAATTTCGTCTCTTATATTACAGACGAGCAGGCGAGCTATCCCGAGCTATCCCGTGCACCCCACTCCACAGAAACGACTAGTTGGTTGAGGAGACTCTACCGCACAAGACGGAAAGAGCTACCCGAAGAAACACCCTGTCAGACCCCACAGCGTGGCAAGGGAACCCAACTACACAACGACAAAGGTGTACCAGAAGCTACCTCACAGAAGGACTTCGACCGCACCATCAGAAAGTTAAGTGTAATCTCCGAAGGTGCACTTAAACTGATCATAACAGGACCACAGTAGTCCAACTCTTCAGAAACTGTAAAACGGACCACAGTAGTCCAAATCTACATGAAATATTATAGCAAAGTGCCCGAGGAAGATATAACAGCTGCCTAGACTATCAGCGATCGAACTATTAGCAGTGACTGAGACTTTTTAAGTTAGATTAGTACTTAGAGAATCTTGTATAGAGTAGAAGAAATAAATGTGTGATTTTAACTGTTATCAAGGGGCTGGACTACATATGATTCATAGCCGTGTGAAAGCTAGTGTGACAGTATCTTTTACCATTTTTCTATCTATTTCTGTACCCCAACCTTAACACAGAACGAGCTAAACAAATAAATTTATTAAAGTAATTCATAGGGTGACTTACTAGCAGTTCCCACAGAATAAACGTGAGGGTCCATAATTCCATTGTGCAGAGCCCATAAACCCCACGTGACAGCAAGAAAGACCTGGCAGAGTCCAATCCTGGTTGGAGAAGGGAAGGGAGGGGGAAGGTACACCTGTAGTCACAGAGGAAGAGGTGCGCACTGAATTCAGACGTGTGCACCCTAAAAAAGCAGCTGGGCCGGACCAAATTAAACCGAAGATTTTAAAAACCTGCGCCGATCAATTAGCTGGCATTTTCACAGTTCTGTTTAATTTGTCGTTTTCTCAATGTACAGTTCCGTCTATTTGGAAAACTTCATATATTGTACCGATACCAAAAAAGAAACCTGTTTCATGCTTAAATGACCTCCGCCCAGTTGCTCTGACTTCGTCTGTGATAAAGGTTTTCGAAAGAATTGTCCTAAAGCGCCTAGAAATTTTAGTTGATCCATTTTTAGATCCCTTGCAGTTCGCTTATAGAAGAAAAAGAAATGTGGAAGATGCAGTCTTGTATGTGTTGAATAAAATATATGCACACCTAGACAATGCTAATACTTGCATACGATTGATGTTTTTTTATTTTAGCTCTGCTTTTAACACCATGCAATGTCATCTACTTTTAGAGAAATTGATCAGAATGAACGTGGATTTCCATACTGCTTCTTGGATTTTAGATTATTTAACTAACAGACCACAATTTGTGCGCCTTGCCTCTATATGTAATAGAACTTCTTTTTCTCGTGCAATATATTCTAGTGTTCTCTCTACAAACACAGGAGCTCCCCAAGGAACAGTATTATCACCTTTTCTTTTTAGTCTATATACTTCTGATTGTAGGCATACTCAGGTGACATGCCCCATTGTGAAATTTGCAGACGACACTGGCATGTCAGGACTGATTACGGATGACGACGACACGACATACAGACAAGAGATTGACAGTTTTGTTTCTTTCTGTGATAACAATTTTCTTGAATTAAATGTCGGAAAAACCAAAGAAATTATAATTGACTTTAGGCGCAAGAATGTTGTTTTTGATGAAATTTTGATTAAAGGTCAACCAGTAGAAAGGGTTAAAAGTTACAAATACCTAGGAATAGTTTTAGATGAAAAATTGACATGGAACGACAACTTAGATCATATTGTCAACAAAACACACAGCCGTATCTATTGCCTGCGCAAATTAAGATCTTTCGAAATATCACATAAAATACTGCAAATGTTTTTCACATCTGTTGTCAGCAGTGTCATGACCTTTGGCCTGTCTTGCTGGGGTGGTAATGTAACAAAGAGAGACAAAGACAGACTGGACAAAATCATCAAGAAAGCAGGTGGGGTGGTCGGGAGTAAGCAAGACGACATACAGACTATTCACAAGAGACAGGTAGTGAAGAAAACGACAGCAATTCTGGCCGACAGCGATCATCCTCTGTACATGGAATTTGCCAGTAGGTTGATAGAGAGAAGTGGTAGATATAGGGCAGTAAAGACGAAAACGACGAGGCACAAACATTCATTTATTCCGACAGCCATTCAGATGTACAACGAGCAATTAGATAGGGCAAACACAAAACACACGACTAACTAACATACTGACTATATAGCTGCATTCCCACCTGGGAGGGACTCACTACCGCACTATAGAATTAACGTGCAGTATGCTCTTTCTAATGCTAAACTACACTTTCATGTTTTTATGTGTATAAATTCTTAAATAATAGTCTTTTATACCCTTTTTATGATTGCAGTTTACTTTTGCTTACTATGTGTTATATACTTTTTGACTCCCATTGCTATAAAAAAAAAAGTATAATGCATGCCTAAAGATAAGTGTATGTGGTGTTTCTCTTTTGCCTGATTGTTAGCATGCCGTCCTTAATGTTGCATATTACATGTATGTTCTTATCATATTTATAATTGTGCTGAGTGAAAGATTTCCTTGACGACATTGTAATTTCCATTTTATGGATTATTAAAGATTATGACTTATGACTTATGACTTATCCTCTCCGGGCTGTTGGCCACAGCCGATATCCACGAAAACAGTGTAGCTTGCCTTGGCCCCGAGCCTGTGGTCGTTAAACCTGTAGTAACATGAGGTTCCTCTGTCCTGGCCGGTGACTTCTGTGTAGAAGACTTTCACCCAGTGATGCCGTGCTGACATCACCCTTGTTAATTGCCTCTTACGACACGCCTGGAAACGTTGAGTCTATTCTATTCAGTGCCCGAACCCACAGGGCACATATATATCATGGTGCATATGGTAAAGAAAGCTGGCCACTGAAATCTCAAATTCTATGCCTAGGTGTATGTTTCCTTCTCATATAATATTTCACCTACAACATACAATAGGCCTGTGTCATCTGGTTGTGAACGTGACAAACATGGAAAGTCGTGTAGTGGGTCGGAACAATGTGTGTGTGTATATATGTGTGTGTGTGTGAGTGTTTGTATGTTTGTTCGTTTGTTTGTTTGCTGGCAGTCTTAATTTTGTTGTGTACTGTTTGTGCCCTGCTACGTGTGCAGCGTGCTTTTATGGAATTTGAGTGAATGGATATCATTGTGACAACACCGCTCTTATTATTATATTATTCCCTAAAGCTCAAAACAAATGCTTCTATTCATCTTGTATGTCTTCTCTGTGCTGAAATAGGAGACCATTTTTTGCCTTGATTTTTGACTTTTTTCTCTACATTGCAGTGCTGGAACTTTCTCGGTATTACTTATTCCACTGTAATTTATAAGTAACTTAAAATTACAATAAACGTATGATTGCAGACACCAACCTGATGAGTGAGCACACCATTATTGACCTTCCCACAGGCGTTGTGACGTTCTACATGGACACACTGGAACCCCGCACACCAGGTAATCTAGGACTATTGGGCACCCTCGTTGCCAAAATTTATTAATGATAATAATTTATAATAATAATAATAATAATAATAATAATAATAATAATAATAATAATTCCCTGCGCCATTCAAGCTTTTGACATCATCTGTCCAGCTCTTTGTTTGTTGTAAGTAGTATAGCATCCATAATAATAATAATAATAATAATAATAATAATAATAATAATAATAACAACAATAATAATAACAATAATAATAATAATAATACTAATAATAATAATAATAATAATAATAGTAGTAGTAGTAATAATAATAATAATAATAATAACAACAATAATAATAATAATAACAATAATAATAATAATAATAATAATAATAATAATAATAATTATTATTATTATTATTATTATTATTATTATTATTACTATTATTATTATTATTATTATTATTATTATTATTATTATGGATGCTATACTACTTGCGACAAACAAAGAGCTGGACAGATGATGTCAAAAGCTTGAACGGCGCAGGGCATTTCATGCCTCCAGATGACAGCTGCAGACAGATGGAAGTGGCAAAACCTCTCTGCGTCAGCATCCCTAACATCTTCCTAACAGCCTGGCCGGTGGCGAAACTGATGATGATAATATTACTTAGATGGCTTCGTTCAGTGTCAAACCAGTCCATTCTCGAATTTTGTCCTCCCACCTCTTTTTCGGTCTCCCTCTTCTTCTACCTCCTTGCACTGTGCCTTGCAGGATGGTCTTTGCAAGGCCTGATGATCTGGTGACATGGCCATACCATTGGAGTGTCCGTTTCTTCACCACTGTGAGCAGTTCATCGTGTTGTCCAATGGCTTGTGTGATGGTCTGTCGGACTTCGTCGTTTGTGATGTGCTGGGGATAGAAATGCTTAGAAGTCTACTGTAGCACCTCATCTCCATGCTTTGTATTCTTTGTTGTAGATCTGCTGTGAGGGTCCATGTTTCGCAAGCGTATAGAAAGATGCAGATGACAAGGGAGCGCAGCAGTCTTTCCTTGGAATGTAGACTGATGGTCCTGTCTTCCCAAATGGGCTTCAACCTTGCCAAGGCAGCAGTTGTTTGTGCGATCCTGGAAAGGACTTCCTGTCGGGACCCATTGTCTAATACAATGACTCCTAAATATTTGCAGCTATGCACTGTGTTGAGGGATTGGCCTTGGACTTTGACGTCCGTGTTGATGCTATTGGTATGGTTGGTCATCATTTTGGTCTTCTCTGCACTTATTTCCATTCCATAGGCTCTGGTGGTGGTGTCAAGCCTCTGTACCAGCTGTTCAAGTTCTTGTTCCTCTCCAGCCAATTCATCAATGTCATCCGCAAAACGAAGGTTGGAGGTTGCTCTACCCCTTATGCTGATTGTGCCTTCATGATCTGCAAGGGAATCTGACATGATGCAATCTAGGAAGATGTTGAAGAGTGTTGGAGAGAGTAGGCCTCCTTGACGCACATCGATTGTTATTCTGAACCAGTTCCTGATGGCGCTGTTATGGAGGACTGCACTGGTAGCCTAGTCATACAGGCTTTTGATGACTTCAATAATTTTAGGGCTGATGTTGTACACTCTCATGGTTGCCCACAGAACTGCATGCCAGACTTAGTCAAACGCCTTCTTGATGTCCACGAACACATGATATAGGTGTTGTTGGTGCTGTAGGTATTTCTCGCAGATTATTTTGAGGTTGAAAATCTGTTCAGTGGTACTTCGCCCTGCCCTGAATCCTGCTTGTTCTTCAGCTATGATTTGTTCAGCTTGGGGTATCAACCTGTTGAGTATTACTTTTAGGAGGACCTTGCTGGGATGGCTGATGAGGCTGATAAATATATATTCTAAGGAATATAAGTCATTCAGTGTTTATAGTATACAACCTTTTGAATGGTCGGAGAAGAAGTTTAGATTCAATGTTCAGAAATGTTAGACACACACAAAACAGGGTGCGTATATACTATACATGTACATAAGCAAAGAGTCATCACTTAACGCGAAATATATATTTTTTTTGGTTGTGTTGTTGTGTTTCTTTCATTGTTATTGCCTGTTGTGGTACAATTGATGAATGAATGTATGTCATCTGGGTTTCCGTGTACATCACCCCCAACTTAGCTCTCCTCTTTGGCTAAAATGCCACTACTGGACATATACCCTTTGCTTATATGTGTAATATTTTATTATGTGTTTAGAATTAAAAGAAAGTTTTTAAAAAAGTTCAAAGTTCTTTTTCCAATGACAATGTTGATCTCGAACTCAGACGCACTTTAGCTACATTATCTAACCTTCAATGAAAGTCTGGATCATATTGACCTTCAAACTGAAAATCAAAAAAATATGATCTAAGAAAATTTCAGTGTTGCTTTGCTTCTTTTGCAACTCTTGAGTAATGCTTCGAAACCTTTAAGAGCTTAATTATACCAACATTTTAAGTATCAACTATGATTCATTAAAGAGTTATAGCTTAATGAAGTTTATACTCCAGAACGCTGTATAGGGCGATGAAGGTTAATGTATACGTAAGGTTTACTGGTGTTATGTTATGTTGACAGCCATTGCGGTGGCTTCTGGGCCCTACATCTACGTGTACAAAAACTTGCGTCCCTATTTCAAGTTCACGCTGCCTCCTTTGGACATTCACCCCGTGGAGCAGGACCTTTGGAACCAAGCAAAGTCGGTAAGGTCTTCTCTTCATTTGAAGGGAAAACAAGGGACAATTATGTAGCTTTTGCAGTCAAATGGCTGGGGGATAAACCCTGAATTAATAATAATAATAATATGAATAATAATAATAATATGAATAATAATAATAATAATATGAATAATAACCCATATAGCACAACAACAATAATGCAATATTGCCCTAACATTGTCTGTGACATTAGGGCAATGTTGAAGTACACCATTGGTGCAATGTTGTTAGTGCACTTTTTTTTAAATGTTGGGGCAATATTGTATTTAACATTGTATCCAATGGTTGTTGCTATATTAGGACAATGTTGTAGTGCATTTTTTGGTCATGTTGTGAAAATACTGATCGTTACTTTTATCAGTGACTTTCACGCCTTGCTGCCTCTTCTTTCTCCAGACTGTACGTGAGATCATCCAGTCTCTGTAGAACTGCATGTCACCTTGATTTAAAGAATCTGAAGGGGGAAAAAAGAAAGATAAAATGCCAAAGTGAAAGTATGAACAATTTTCAATTGACTTCACAATGCTATTTTGTGGTGATTTCAATACAGTGTGAGTATCTTTTGGATGATAGGATGAAACTTTAAGTATAATTAACGAAGCTGAAAGTGCCACCAGTGTTATACTAAAGGAAGTATAACCCATGCCAGAAGCTCAGATGCTAGGCTTGTTGACCTGTGATCTTTCATATCATCCTCATCCTGAATCTGTTCTCCATCCAAATCAGAAATATAATCAACTGATGATTCTCTTAATGCTTCAATTTTTTTCCCCAAAAACATCTTCCATACCTACATGATCTCCCACGTCAACAAAAAATTCAGTCTTCATCTACCTAGGCAAACTCTACTACAGATTTCACTAACACAGGCTCATTATTAACGGTCTTTTCGTTCTCTTTTCCTATATCCTCCCAATAGTTTGGTATTTTCCTGTGGTTGATCCCTCCATGCTGTCATCTTGTAAAGCTAAATTAGAACCATCGCATGAACTGAATTTCACTACTTTGGATTGATTCTGATCTATACTGTCATCACTATTCTCATTAGAACATGGGAAACTTGCATCTGGCACTAGGCCATTTTTTATGGCAGCACGAGATTCTGCCAGACTTGCTAATATTTCTTTTCTAGTAGTTTTACGTATTTTCCTTCTTACTGATTAGTATGATGCAGAAAATATTCTTTCAAAGTTTAATTTAGTTTTCATACAATTAAAGCAGTATTAGCCTTGTGTAAGTTGTTGCTAGTGGTCTATAGACTGTAGGTTCGAAGCTGGTTTGGCTGAGTCAACTGTGTTTCTTGGCTCCAAAAACTGCAGGCCGGTAGAAATATTGTTCAAATTCGCCGGCACTGCGCACGCCATGCATTCAGGGTTGCACTGGGGGGCTGATTCTCTAATTATAGCTTAGGTTAGAACCGTGGCTTTAAGATGGAACTTTGGCGCATGTTAAAGTGATGGACTCGTAAACAAATAAAAAATTAAGGTGGTCAATTCTCAGTTCTTTTCTTTTTTTTTCTCGCATTTATTTGTGTGTTGTTATTTTAATTAATTCATTTACAACTATATTAAACATTTTTTCAGTTCAGTCTATTTTTAAAAAAATTTGGTGTTAGGCTGGGTTATTCAGGTATGTTTATGTTATTAATTTATTCATAATATATTAATTTATTTTGAAGGAAGTGGTGGACAATGGTATCTGAAATCACATTGCCCTTGCTCGCACAGTTGCCGCAAAAGCAAAGAGAGTCAATCTGTATTGGCTTCACATACGAAATGCATTGTAGTTGAATTCCAAGGCAAGGACAATATTCGTGCAGTATTGCTGAAAATGATCCTATCTTTCACTGCTCATGTGCACCGTTATATCGCGAAAGCAACGAAGCGCCATTTTCCATCCACATGCAAAATACATTGTTGTTGGATTCCAGAGAAGACCCAACATCCATGCAATATTGTTGCAATATTGAAGGATGTGTGGGAATGGATGCTACACAAATGCTTTTTCCCCAAATCACCAATCAGGCTTAACATGTGGTGAGCTGTACTAACATACACACTCACATGTCTCACATACACAGCATAGACACATCTATCACTTGAACATGTGATGTAAAGGCAGGGAGATCACTATTAGAAGACTTGTCAAATGAAATGGTTCTTTTGAGTTTATTGGGTTGCTAATGCTAGTGCATTGTCTTTCAGTCTTTGTATACTTTGAAATTAAGTCATGCTAAATTTTGTTTTTAAATTATGTAAGATTTATATAACAGACATATCTCAGTTATATATTGTATGTGTTATTCATATATTGATAATGATTTAAAATTTTAAAAAGTACTGTGTACTGTTTTGTTTTTATTTCAATTGTAGGTTCCATACTCTTTCAGCAAAGATGATTTTGTTGTGGACAACAGTTGCTGAGACAGATAGCAAAAAGTGCAATTATTACTGAGATAGTGCTTCACAATGATTGACTTACAAATATTGTGTTTCATTCAGATAATCAAGCATGCTTTGCTTATTCTTTTTCCTCTTAATATAATTTCTTTTCCCTTACCTTCTCCCCCCCCCAAAAAAAAATACCAAACAAGAAAGAAAGTAAAAAACCAAGTTGCAAGTTGTTTTATTTTGGTTCCAGGATCAAGTGAATCCCTACATTATGCGAGAAACATTGGAAACATTGAGGTATGATATTTACTGAATATTTGGCCTTCTTCATTAAACAATGGGGCCAAAACTGAACATATTTACCAAGAAAAACAGCGGAAAACATCCTTAAATCATACAGGGCTCAAAACTTGTGATAAATGCTACCCTGCAAAGTTAAACCTTCAGCTGCCTGCTCCTCTCAAATGTGGACTGTTGGCTAATTAGGCATATCCCGAAATAACTCTGCATAGAGTTGAAGAGAGTGACTTCCCTTGATACCCCAGACAAGAATCGTACCGTAATGGCAGCTAATGTAAGTTTGAGTGCGGCAAAGTTCAAAAAAAGAGGAACGATAAAACGCTGTGCCTGGGGAACCTGTAATTCTGACAGTCGTTACCCTGAGAGATGTTTGGGAGTAGAATTTATTCCCTTTGTAAAACCTGGAAAATATTATTATCATCTCGAACGGTCCCTGAATTGGATAAAAGCATGCGGTCGTCCACATGAGCAGTTGAACCTTAATACTCTGAGGGGCTACACATATGTATGCAGTAAAGTAAGTAAAAGTACTTCTTTAAAAAAAAAAAAAAATGTGTTGTATCATGGCATTATGAAGGTTTGCTGCCTTCTAACAAAGTTTTTTTTTAAAAACAGATTTTGCATGTGTTACCAGTATGAGTGTCGACGGCCACCGAGCACCAATCGTAATATTTTAAATCTAGATAATAATCGTCGTGATCGGTGCCGCTGTTTAGAATATAACTTTCAATCCATAGCTATCATTGAATGCATATCAGACGAAGTGAGTGGGCCGTTGGCTAAATAAATTCTACCGACTTTGGCAGTCACTATGTAACTAAACTAATAGGCCTATATATCTCTTTCATGGTTTCGTTCTTGTGATAGGCTTATATTAATGTGCGCGTGTCTGTCTTCAGCGAATCTTATTTAAATTTTTCCCATTCCAGCCAGCCTAGGGCTCTTCAAAGAGAAATAATTTGCTTTTATATCATTTCAGCATTTTGTTGATGGGAAGCCTACAGAGCAGAACCCAGACCCTCTCCCAGCTATTGGACAACCCACAAGAAAAAGAAAAGAACCAGCCTCACGTTTCCAAGTCCCAGTTAAAGAAGCATTAAAAAAACGAAAACTATATCAGGTATGACATAAGATTTTAGAGAATTTTTTTTAAGGGGCTTGGTAGGTACAAAAGTGGTTGTATAGACAACTCTTTCTCCAGCTTTTTTAAATTTCTCATTATACCTACTTCAAGAAGTGCAGATTCAGTATTTTATGTTTGTAATTTTTACGGAGATGATAATTTTTCTTTGTTTTGCTTGTTTATCAGCAGGGCCACAAAACGTATGGGGATTTGCCTGCTACATCTTCCTCTGGAGGAACTGATTCCAGGTTGCATGGAGATTTTATGTTTGCAGTGCCTGCTTTTACAGCTACAAATGTTAATGAAGATTGGAATACTGCCAACCATCAGGTAATAGCAGGAGCATTAATAAAACTCATAAACACATACACACACCTGAATTATCTAAACAAAGTGAATAAACAATTTTACCAACCACAGGGTAGGGATGCTGAGGGTGATAGGGAAGAAAAGGTATTTTGTTTGAAAATTAACAGGAAGGTTTTCCTGCTAGACCATAGATTGGGTGGAGGGTGGGATGGGGGAGGGAAGAAGGGGAGGGAGGGAGGTGGAGGGATAAAAGTACAAGAGGCCACTTAGAAATATATTAGTAATATTATTTTATAACAATAGATTATCCAACTCCAAGCTACCAAAAGCACACCTTTGTTCTTTTGTTTTTGTTACAATTTGGCTTGCTTCCTTTTCTTTCTTGTTGAAGAAATGCAGAGTCACTATTGTATATTTGTAATTTTTACGGAGATGGTAATATTTCTCTTTGTTTTGTTTGTTTATCAGCAGGGTCACAAAGGGCTTGGTAATTTGCCAGTGATTTCTTCCTCTGGAGGCATTGATTCAAAGTTGCATGGTGATGCTGTGTTTGCAGTGCCTGCTTTTACTGCTACAAATGTTGAAGATTGGAATATTGCCAACAATCACGTAGAAGTAGGAATAATAATAATAATAATAATAATAATAATAATAATAATAATAATCATCATCATCATCATCATCATCATCATCATCATCATCATCATCATCATCATCATCATCACCATAACACACACACACACTCACACCATTATTATCTAAACAAGGTGAATAAACAATTTGACCAACCACAGAGGTATGGAGAGGAATACTGAGGATGCTTGGGAAAAAAAGGAATATTGTTTGAACTTGAACAGAAAGATTTTCATGTTAGACCATTGATTTTTTTTAAAGGGATGGGTTGTTAATAAAATTAAAAGCAGAGACCACTGAGAGATAAAGTATTATTTTATAATAATAGATTTATAGAATGTATCCAAGAACCCAAAAGCACACCTTATATTTTGTTATTATGATTTGGCTCATTTCTTTTTCTGTTTTGTTGAAGAAAATGCAGATTCAATATTCTGTATTTGTATTTTTACAGAGATGGTATATTTGTTTTGCTTGTTTATCAGCAGGGCCACAAAGAGCATGGTTTGCCAGCTACTTCTGGAGATTCAAGGTCGCATACTTGTGCTGGTGGTGAAAAGTCTTTAACTTCACAAGAACAGACAACCAGGAAAGAATCTAAGTCTTTGCAGGAAACCGCACAAGGCTTTTTGTTAGGAAAAGATCCTATCAAATGCAAAGGATGCGGCGAACAAATTCAGCTAAGTTCTCAAGAAGAGAAGATGATAGTTGGTCAATCATTTGTAAGAATGATTTTGAGAAGTGACCAGTCCTGTTTTCAGTATACAGGTGTTCCCACTGTCGTATTCCTTACATTTCTCTTTCAGTGGATAGGCAGTGCATCACGTAATATTAAATACTGGGGTGGAAGAAATAATATGGTTTCTGGGAGGTTGGGCAGCAAAGGTCGTCGTGGATACAAGATTTCGCAATTTGAAGCAATGATATTGACACTTGTTAGAATTAGGAGAGGCTTTGACACAATACACTTATCTTTTTTGTTTGGCATTTCTCAGTCTCATGTTAGTCGAATTTTCATAACGTGGGTTAGTGTTTTAAATCAGTGCTTTAAACCACTGCTTTTGTGGCCAAGCAAAGAGCTTTGTCGTCAGAATTTGCCCGATTGTTTTCAGAACTTTCCTAAAACTAGATGCATCATCGATTGCACAGAATTCAGAATTGAGACGATTGTTTTCAGAACTTTCCTAAAACTAGATGCATCATCGATTGCACAGAATTCAGAATTGAGAAATCTTTTCGCCCAAAGACCCAGAGAATCACATTTAGCAATTATAAACACTACAACACAGGCAAGCTATTTGTTGGAATAATGCCATCAGGGGCAATTACATACTTATCTAAAGTGTATGTTGGCTCAGTTTCAGACAGATCTATTGTCGAGAAATTTGGTTTTCTGCACATGTTAGAAGAAGGAGATGACATCATGGCTGACCGTGGCTTTAACATTAGAGACCTACTTTTGAAAAAGAAAGCAACTCTTAACATGCCTGCTTTTAGTAGAGGTGGTCAGCTATCAAGTAAGTCAGTGAAACTATCCAGGAGGATCGCTTCAGTCAGAATACACGTTGAGCGAGCAATTGGCCGCATGAAAACTTTTAAGATTCTCCATGGTGTAATATCTCTAAAACTTAGATTTCTTTTGAATCAGATTTTGACAATCATAACTGTATTGTGTAATCTGCAGCAGCGTTTGTGCTAAATAATCATGTCAGTAAATGCCAGGTGAAGATCGCAAAAGAGGCTGTTTTATAATTTGCTTGTGTATGCAAACTATAGAAAGAATTATGAGAATATTTTGCCTTTTGGATGGAAAAAGAATGTTGAAAAACAAATGACTTACTAATTACTTGTTGATTGCAAGTTCTGACCTGTTTTGTTTAAATGATAGTCAATTACAATACTGGATACTGGTTTGACACTGAGCGAAGCCATCAGGGCTGCTGAGGACAGAGAAAGATGGAGTATGCTGGTTAAACGATCATCTGTGGTGCCCCTACGACCTCTGGGTTACGGGACAGGATAGAATAGGATAGACAATACTGGATATTAAATACCGGATTGCAAACAATGTATTAATTTCAATTGCTTTACATTTATTTGTGATAAATTAAAAAGATTTAGAATAATGTGTTGGTTGACGTTGTTCATTGTACCATTACGTCAACTAAGTTTGCAAAGTTTCAAAAATTGTTTGTGCGTTTTTTTTCTCTTCGTGGATGTATTTTTAATTTAATAATAATTTAAAAACATGATCAATTGTTCATAAGCTCAACATGTAATTTGCCTGTGCCTGTAAAGCATTTGGATCAATAAGAGTGTGTTCAACCTGCTTTTTGTATTGGATGCAAACATAGTTACCCACATCTGTTCATACTGACAGTAAAAGAAAGAAATATTGCAGTCTTGAACAGTGTTTTGTTTTATGTTTGGTTTGTTTATTGGAGATGGAACGCTTTACACAACGTAATTTACAAATTTGTGACTGTGTGTGCGTGTTGTGTGTAAGAAAACAAACAAGCTTGTGATGTGCAATGTAATAGTCACAATCACACTATCAACAAATAAAAAGCAGAAACAGTTGACAGCATTTTGTATTGGTGATAACTGCCTTAAAAACATTAATATTTTCATTTGGCCTTGCACATGATTAATTCATTGACATTAATTTCAAATATACACCTCCGCAGATAGTAGCCAATTTCAAAGTTTGAATAAAACACAACGTTTAGGCCTAATAAAATTAATACATTGCAAAATAATAACTGTTTCAAATTCACTATAATTATTGGAGAAACGACACAGTCCGTTGTCTATCACACTCAAGCACGTACATAACAAACACCCCCATGCCAAAGAAAAAAGGAAATGCGTCAGTTTTTGGAAAAATGACTCTGGTTCAGTTCTCTCCATCACAGTCCAGCACACACACACACCTCCACACTTAAAAATCCTACAACACTTGCGGTAAGATCTATGGACACAACCTAGCCAAATCAAACTTTGTGACACAGAGACCAGCAAGTGTAAATAAAATCCAATTGCAAGTGATTGAAACAGTTTAACTTAACTGAAGGCCTTTAAAAAAAAATATTGCCGCTTTATAATATAGTATACAGATGTCGTAGGCTGTCAAGCCTTTATATAGTAGTCTGACTGACACCGTTATTTTGAACCAACACAAGTTGTTCCCCATAGCACACAGCAACTCGGTAGCTGTAGATTAGAATAATAATAATAGCCAGTCTATTCTGGCTATATTACCACAAGAAATGTTCATAAAAATCATAACCTTGAGAACTAAAAGATATACGTACAGAAAAAGTTGGCTGTCTATAATTGTATTTGTTCCAGACTGATTATTTATTGTTAATGGGACTACCAAGTGCCATTATATATTTTTCTTTAGCAAATGTTGTTTTCTTACTACTAGAAACTAAGATAGTAGCAAACGCAGCTACAATACAACTCGTACTGAATGTGTTAACACACACACACACAAAATGTAAACATTATCTAACACTAACAGTGCATTTTTCGCTTACGGGTCAGTTTTTTCCCCTCAAAAGCTTGAATCAAGTCATAGTGGCCTGACTCCTGGGCTTCAAATGTTTGATACAACAATCTAATGGGTTCAGCAGAGTATTCTTGACCAAAGCATATCTGTGGATGCGTTGTTTTGCATATGCTTGTGCTACCACCAACATAAATAAAAATTGGTGTCTGTAACGACCTGCTTGCAAAAGCAATTTCAAGCTCTCCAATACATGTTTTAGGATCAGACATCATTTTCATCCTGTCTTCAAGAGTTTTGAAGAGAGCATTTGGCATGTCTGCATTCAGCTGCACAAATGAGTCCATGGCGAGTTCAGCCAAGGCAAGGCAAGGCAAATAGGCAAGGCAAATTTATTCCAGACAAAACCCATTAAGGGCACATGGACATGGTTAAAATAATATACACAAACATGCACAATAATTAATTAACATTTTAGATTTAAAAAAAAAAAAAAAATAAAAATTTTAAACTATTTATTTATACAGCGGGATAGCGTGGAGGGGGTGGGGGGGGGTGGGAGGTGGCAGGGGGAGGTATTGAGTGGGGAAAAGAAGAAAAAGAACTTGATTGGGGACAACAACTATAAATCATAACTAACAATACAATTCAACCTAAACACATCAATGACAAACTACTTAAATAATTTTTATTACACATAACCTGTCAACATCAGAACTATATTAATTTTTGACATGGGATATAAACGTTACATTTGTTTAATTATTAATTTCATTAAACTTACAAGCTTTAATAATTCTCCTTTACTGAGGCAACGGTCTGAATACGTAAACGATCTGCTTCTACTTCTTCCTTTATTTTGGCAGATTCTGTTACAGGTAGATGATTCTGGTCTCGTTTACATACTTTCAGGTCATCATAAAGAGCTATTGCTAAGCATCGAAAAAAACATCTTCCATCTGGATTGGTGCGAATGGTGGTGGATGATGTGGCTGTGGCAACGGGCAGCTGCAGAGAGGGGCCATCTTGGGGCGCTGGGGCTTTGGCAGCAGGCGGCTGCGGAGAGTGCCTGCCTTGAGACGTTGGGCCTGCAGCAGCAAGCGGCTGCAGAGAGTGGCTGTCTTGGGGCTTTGGGACTGTGACAGCAGGCGGCTGCAGAGAGTGGCTGTCTTTAGGCGTTGGGGCGGTGGCAGCAGATTGCTGCCGATAGTGGGAGGTGTTAGGGCTGCGGCAGCAAGCGGCTGCAGAGAGTGGCTGTCTTGGGGCGCTGGGGCTGTTGCAGCAGCAACCTGTTCCTGGTACTGGTGAGCTCTCAATACAGGGAAAAAATGTGAGATATAGAAATACCTTAGTTTAACTCTAACTGTTTCCCACCAATTTTCATCAAAGTCCACAGCAATGGCTTCAATTCCCTTCTTGGTATATGCGACCAGGACACCAGACTTCAGTTCAGTCACAGCCATTTGGCACTGCAGTTGAATGTAATAGCTATGAGACTTGTTCAGTAAAAATTTCTCACCATCAAACTGGCAGAAACTGAGGCTCGTAAGTGTAGCACGGGGGTGAAAGTTTTGCTTTGCGTAGAGGCACTTAATTTCTACAACAAACTTCCCACAATGTGAGCATGTGGCAATAGCATCTGGACTGCCAGCGAGGAAACTGTCAACCTGCGACACAATTAAACCAGGAACCTCAACAGAACATTTTCTGTGCCTGTATCTGTGGGTGCGGACAAAAAGCCGAAGTGCAGTTGACTCATTTTTCTTTCCAAATTTAACTGCTGGAACATTGAGCTGTATTTCTGCACGTGCAAGTGTCTCAGCAGTCCTGGCTTCATCCCTCGAACTCAGAATACGCTTAATATTAGAAGCTGTCAAAAGACCCCTTCTCATTATAAACCAGTTTGTGTTCTTGTGCTGGCCTCTTGTATCTTCTTCAATGAGGTCCCTTTCCAGTGAAGTGTACTGCAATTTCTGCAAAAACAGCTTACCACATTGTCGCGAAAATACGCGTCTCTTCTGCCAGTTTTCCTGACAGCAACGGTACATCGTTTGTTTTATTTTTTCGTATTGTTCAAATGACATATTTTGGGTGCCTTTGGATGAAATGCTCAAGACTCTATGTTTTGACGTCGGTGTATACGTCATAGACCGATTGCGTCAGAGCAGAGCACGGAGACATTTTGTCAACAACACCGTTCACGGGCCAACAATCGAAGAAGACTCCTAGATGCGGCATTAACTGTGCAAGGCACACCAGTTGAAGGAAGCCAAGAGGGATACTGAGAAGTACCTGAGGATACTGAATGAATCAGCTTTGGGTGGAAAAGGTCCGCCAACTTTCAACTGGTTCAACTATCCAAGGTCGTCAATCTACTGGGCGTTACCCGTATCAGGAGCCATCTTGACCGTCACGAACCGTTGGGTTCTTTCTTCATGCGCCATCGTGGGTACGTGTTTAGCTAAACTGTACTGAGCTAACAGAGGCTAGATAGATAGCTAGACAGGTAAACGTATCAATAATAATGATTCATGCACCATTGTGGGTACGTATTTAGTTAGCCTGTACTGGGCTAGCAGACGCCAGATAGATAGTTCTAAGATATACAAAAATGTGTTTATTCCACGTTAGTTAGTTTGTTTTCGTATGAAATAATTATAATTTTTCCCATTATTGTTTCTACATTTTTTAGCCTTAGTGCGTTCTAGACCGATTCGTAGATTTCTTTAACAGCGTTGATAAATATATGATTCTGTTTAGATTTAGATCTTTTGCAGAGGATCCGGTTTGGAGAGCACTTGGCAGAAGTGTTTGTTTATGTCATTGTATGTAAGGCATGGAAGTGGAAGGATGAAAGTAGGATCATCAGTCATCTCATCTATCATTCATTATCAACTATCGTGTGTTATAAATTATACAACGTTTCTTAAAGGTTCGACGAACGAGCATTACATCATACTTGTGCTTCATTCTAGAGAAGTCATCCATTCATATTTGGGACATTAGGTCACCACCTGATCGTTTCAGGCGCAAGTCAGTGCAGGCCGGAAGAATCGGTGCAGGCCGGAAGAAACAAGTGCAGACTGAGAGTTGTATAGAAGTCGCCGGGTGACAACTTCAAGATATCCATAACATCATGGAAAAGCCAGCGACAATGAAGTAACAATATAAAGAAAGACATCGACACTCCGCGACTGCAAGATAATTTGAGTATATTCTCCAGTCTCGATACTGCAGATAAGTGATTTATCTTATTACAATTTGAACAACAGCTGGAACATCTCTGTCCAAGTACTATACCATCGTATTTGACTATATCATTCTCAGACCATATCGTTCTCAATCATTCATAATTTCATATTTGAGTGAAGAATTCGATTTATATCACCATCACATTCTGAGTGTACACATCTATGGTGCAAATGCGCGCGTGTTTCTTATCTTTGATGCTATAACTCTATCCTGAATTGCACACACCACTTATTATTTACGGATCCGGAGGCAACCACGGCAGGTGGTGCAGCACCTCCCTGAAATCACTGCGTATTTTGGGTAAGGGCTGCACAAGGATCCTCCCGTGCGTTGACATACTGGGGGCATCGTTTCCGGGATAAGTGTGTGTGTCAGTTGAGGATACGGTATCAGAACCGAGAATAAGCATCAAAGATTTGACCATGACGTGTGTCTTCAAAATTTAATGCGGGCGGTTGGAGGGTGCCACTATTACAACTGGGTGGACGTACCTTCTGCCATAGTGTAACATCCACTTTTATCGGACGATCTAGCAATAAGACCAAACATGCATTAGCCATAATTTTAGTTTTATTTCGAGCCTGTACAATGTTCGTACTTTGGGAAAATACACACAGTAGTAGGTGAGTAACTAGCAGATCTAGGCTTTCCGCAAGGGTTACAGCGGTAAGTCACGTGAGAAGAGGTACGAGGTTACCATCACGATATATGATCTAACACTAGTTACGAGAATCAAACTATACTCGTATTCACATACGTATAGACGTTTTCACCTCTAAAGATAGTGCAGTTAGCAGTTTATTTGAAAGTAACTTGCGTTTGAGATCGTTATAGGTAGATAACATGCTCATGATAACGCATGTATGGTAAAGCTATCTGGCACTTGAAAGTAATTTATTTTCCAAACGAACATCGACAAAGTGTCGAAAGCAGTTCATGTGATTGTTGAATCACAACCAGATATTCAAGTAATAATTGTATTACAGCGGGTACCCAATTATTATCACTATGTCACAAGAACGCGTTAGAACGCGTCAGGGAACGTCACGAACGAACGACCAAGAGGAGGTACCAGACTGGAAGGTTCGCATGGAACAGTGGAAAAGCGAGGGGGAAATGTTAGGCCTAACAGGTAAGGACCTTTTAGATTATGTCTCACAGAGTAAGAAAGAAGAAGAGGAGAAAAAAGAGCGCCGTAGGAAAGAAGAAAAAGAAGACGCCGAGCGCCGGAAGAAAGAAGAAGAGGAGAAAGAAGAGCGCCGTAAGAAAGAAGAAAAGGAAGACGCCGAGCGCCGACGAAAAGAAGAAGAGGAGAAAGAGGAGCGCCGTAGGAAAGAAGAAAAAGAAGACGCCGAGCGCCGGAAGAAAGAAGAAGAGGAGAAAGAAGAGCGCCGTAAGAAAGAAGAAAAGGAAGACGCCGAGCGCCGACGGAAAGAAGAAGAGGAGAAAGAAGAGCGCCGGAGGAAAGAAGAAGAGGAGAAAGAAGAGCGCCGGAGGAAAGAAGAAGCGGAGAAAGAAGAGCGCCGGAGGAAAGATGAAGAAGAGAGAGAGGAGCGGGAAAGAGAATTTCGCTTACGGGAGGAAAACCAGAAAGCAGAACGGGAGCTTGCGATCAGATTGAAAGAGATGGAGATAGAAATGCATCGAGAAATTCAATCGACGGCTTCCGCATCCAGAATAAGTAACAACTCTATGAACGGAAGCAGGATTAAAATCAAATTGCCGTTTTACGAGGACAACGACGACCTCGAAACATACCTGAAACAATTTGAGCGAGTAATGAAGGCGGAGAACTGTCAGCAAGAAGACTGGGGAGTTAGGCTAATAGCTCTTTTAAAAGGGAAGGCCAGAGAAATCATGACTCAGCTCAGTGATGCCGACGTTTTCGACTACGACACTCTAAAAGAAGAGTTGCTCAAGAGGTTTCAGTTAACCACAGAAGAATACCGCAAGAGATTGAAAGACGCAAGACAGACGTCGACTGAAATGGCTAAGGAATTCATGTTCCGAATCAGGTTGTATAGGAAGCGGTGGTTCGAACTGTCGAAGAGATCATCAACAGTCAAGGACTGGGAAGACCTGATAGACATGGCACACTTCATTGAAGGCTTACCAGCTGACAAAGCCCGATTTGTCAAGGAACACAAGCCGAGCACTGGCGATGAAGCAGTAGAGGCTGCATCATTATTCGAATCAATCAGGATGTCTGAAACTCCGCGAGTCAGATTCGAAGAGCGCCATCGATCGCTTAGAAGGGACCACCAGCAAGAGGCGAAAAGACACAGATCGCCCAGTGTAGATTCGCGCGACAGCCGCAGTCCAAGCCCTGGAGAACATAATAATGGAAATTCAAGCACATTTAGGGCATCGAGTCAGCGCAGCCGAAGCGGTACCATAGAATGTTATCGTTGCAGCGGACCACACAAGGCATCAGACTGTCCAACAAGGTCGCAGTCACCAAGGCCACAATCGCCAAGCCGTCACATACAAGCGCACAGCGTCAAGACTCTAACAGCTTCCAATGCCGCTTGTGCAATACAGACGGGATCGCAATTGTGCGAGAAATGCAGCAGTATTCCGTTTAAACCGGAATGTACCCTCATCGTCGAAGGGACATTAACGGAGGGAATACGTGACACCGGAGCCACTATGACAGTGGTGAAGGCAAACCTGATCCCTGCAGAGAAGTACACTGGGGAGAAAACGAAAATCAAACTCGCTAAAGCAGACCAAGAAATAGAGGTGCCTTTAGCGAAAGTACACTTGGACACACCTTTCTTTATTGGGGAGACTGAAGTGCTTGTTTTGGAGGACACATTGTACCCAGTATTGATTGGAAACTCCACAACTTTGAGAAAAATGACAACGAAACGATTCCCGTTTATGCAACCAGAGACATTTGTTGCAACGTAGAGACCCGGTGCAGTTCAAGAGGGAAAGCAAACCGAGAGCTCTTGATAGAGGGAAACACTATCGGAGGAGTTACCAGTGCCGAGTTAAGGAAAGCACAGCAAGAGGACGAGACCCTTAACAGTGCGAAGGAAGCAGCCAAAGCACCAAGACCCATCCGTAGAGACAACAAAAGAACATGTAAATATCTTTGGAAGGACGGCATCCTTTATCGAGAGTTTGTTTCGACAGAAGGAACCAAGAAGCAGATCGTGGTACCCAAAAAGTACAGAAACGGTATCATGAAGCTGGCACATGACATGCCAATGAGCGGCCATTTGGGCAACAAGAAAACACGCGACCGCATATGGGCGAATTTCTATTGGCCAGGAATCATCGGAGATGTACAAAGATATTGCGCATCATGTGATGCATGCCAAAGAACAGCGCCAAAAGGAACTACCAGGAAACTTCCCATGGGACGCGTGCCACTAGTGGGAGTACCATTCGAAAAGGTAGCCATTGACTTGATCGGACCGTTCACCACGCCATCAGATAGGAAACATCGTTACGTGCTGACGATGGTGGACTATGCAACACGTTACCCAGAGGCAACCCCTTTGAAAACTTGCAAGGCACCCGAAGTTGCCGAAGCCCTATGGACGATGTGGACCAGAGTAGGAGTGCCAAAAGAAATAATAACAGATCAAGGGTCACAGTTCACTGGAGAAGTGATGAAAGATCTACAACGATTGTTGAGTGTCAAGGGAATAACAACGACACCTTACCACGCTCAAGCAAACGGGTTGGTTGAAAGATTCAACGGCACACTAAAGCAGATGATCAGAAAGATGTGTCTGGAACAGCCTACAGAATGGGACAGACTAATACCTGCCTTGTTGTTTGCATACAGGGAGGTTCCACAGGAGTCCACGTCATTCTCACCGTTTGAATTACTGTACGGGAGAACAGTAAGGGGACCACTACAAATACTCAAAGAGCTGTGGGTGAACACGAATATAGCGCCTGAGACCCGAACAGCCGCGCAATACGTGACTGATTTGAGAAACAGGATCGAGGAAACATGCGCTATTGCCAGAAAACACCTGGAAACGGCGACAGCACGACACGCGCGCCAATTCAACAAAAAGGCCAAGATGAGAGAATTGAGAAAAGGAACAAGAGTTCTGCTACTACTTCCAGAGAAGAACAACAAACTGGAATTGACTTGGAAGGGACCTTTCACAATACAGGAGAAAGTGAACCAATACACCTACAAGGTGGAGATCAACGGTAAGTTGAAAACGTACCACGCAAATCTCCTGAAGGAATATGTGGAAAGAGAACCAGAACCCGCAGTAGCAGTGGTGATGCTTGAAGACGAAATCAGCATCGACGAGAAAGATGAGTCATTGCAAGAGTACGTAAATGCTCTACCATCCATCCCTTTGGGTCGCACTGAGACTCATCAGGATGTTCTCATCAACCCTGAGTTGGAGGCATCTCAGAAAGCTGAGATCGTGGAAATATGCCAAAACCACGAAACAGTGTTAAGCGATCTACCAGGCAAAACGGTTTTGGAGAAATGCCATTTGCGTACTCGCTCTGAAAAACCAGTGCACGTGAAACAATATCCATTACCCCACGCAGCGAGAAACACCGTCCAAAAGGAGGTGCAAGAGATGATCAAACTCGGAGTGATAGAACCAAGCATATCAGCGTACAGCGCGCCCATTGTACTGGTGAAAAAGAAAGATGGTTCAATTCGATTCTGTATTGATTACCGGAAACTAAACAACGAAATCGAATTCGACAGTGAACCCATGCCAGACGTCGATCAGCTTTTTGCGAAACTCAGCAAAGCAAAATATTTTTCGAAACTCGACTTATCTAAAGGATACTGGCAAATTCCAGTCGATGAAAAGGATCGTCACAAGACAGCATTCTCGACACCATACGGTCAATACCAATGGACCACCATGCCATTTGGATTGAAAACAGCAGGGGCAATTTTCACCCGCATGATGAGGAAACTACTACAACCCATGGGCAGAGACGATGTCGACAACTTCATTGACGACATACTAGTCGCATCCGAAACATGGGAGGAGCACTTAGAAGCTCTAGAACAAGTGCTGACAAGACTAGAGCACGCTGGACTCACAGCCAAACCTTCAAAATGCCACCTTGGGTTCCAGGAACTGTCATACCTGGGACATCAAATAGGGAAAGGGAAGATTCAACCAGAGGACGACAAAATAGGGAAACTGGCAAAAGCAGAAAGACCTACTACAAAGAAAGAAGTACGAGCTTTCCTAGGACTAGCCGGTTACTATAGGAAGTTTGTTCCAAACTTTGCCGAAATCGCTAGCCCACTCACAGATATGACCAAAGCCAAGCAGCCAGACCGAGTGCAGTGGAACGAAACAGCTGAAAAGGCTTTTTCCACATTAAAGAGTCATCTGTGCAGCAAACCCATCATGAGGTTACCCGACAAGGAAAAGGAGTTTGTGCTACGCACAGACGCATCTGACAAAGCCATAGGAGCAATCCTATTGCAGGATCACGGAGAGGGACCACAACCTGTGGCTTACGCTAGCAGGAAACTGAAGAACGCGGAAAGAAACTATGCCACAGTTGAGAAGGAATGCCTAGCATCCGTCTGGGCCATCAAGAAGTTTGAACCATACTTATATGGGAAGCAATTCATACTTGAGACGGACCATCAACCACTCCAATACTTGGAGAAGTCAAAAACAGAAAACGGCCCGACTGATGAGATGGGCTCTTGCTCTCCAACAATATGACTACAAAGTGAGAATCATCAAAGGGAAAGACAACGTGGGTGCTGACTACTTGAGCCGCTCTTTCACGAACGAGAATTAGCTAAAAACTAGAGTTTTTAGTTTCAGAAGGGACCTATGTCGCGAAAATACGCGTCTCTTCTGCCAGTTTTCCTGACAGCAACGGTACATCGTTTGTTTTATTTTTTCGTATTGTTCAAATGACATATTTTGGGTGCCTTTGGATGAAATGCTCAAGACTCTATGTTTTGACGTCGGTGTATACGTCATAGACCGATTGCGTCAGAGCAGAGCACGGAGACATTTTGTCAACAACACCGTTCACGGGCCAACAATCGAAGAAGACTCCTAGATGCGGCATTAACTGTGCAAGGCACACCAGTTGAAGGAAGCCAAGAGGGATACTGAGAAGTACCTGAGGATACTGAATGAATCAGCTTTGGGTGGAAAAGGTCCGCCAACTTTCAACTGGTTCAACTATCCAAGGTCGTCAATCTACTGGGCGTTACCCGTATCAGGAGCCATCTTGACCGTCACGAACCGTTGGGTTCTTTCTTCATGCGCCATCGTGGGTACGTGTTTAGCTAAACTGTACTGAGCTAACAGAGGCTAGATAGATAGCTAGACAGGTAAACGTATCAATAATAATGATTCATGCACCATTGTGGGTACGTATTTAGTTAGCCTGTACTGGGCTAGCAGACGCCAGATAGATAGTTCTAAGATATACAAAAATGTGTTTATTCCACGTTAGTTTGTTTTCGTATGAAATAATTATAATTTTTCCCATTATTGTTTCTACATTTTTTAGCCTTAGTGCGTTCTAGACCGATTCGTAGATTTCTTTAACAGCGTTGATAAATATATGATTCTGTTTAGATTTAGATCTTTTGCAGAGGATCCGGTTTGGAGAGCACTTGGCAGAAGTGTTTGTTTATGTCATTGTATGTAAGGCATGGAAGTGGAAGGATGAAAGTAGGATCATCAGTCATCTCATCTATCATTCATTATCAACTATCGTGTGTTATAAATTATACAACGTTTCTTAAAGGTTCGACGAACGAGCATTACATCATACTTGTGCTTCATTCTAGAGAAGTCATCCATTCATATTTGGGACATTAGGTCACCACCTGATCGTTTCAGGCGCAAGTCAGTGCAGGCCGGAAGAATCGGTGCAGGCCGGAAGAAACAAGTGCAGACTGAGAGTTGTATAGAAGTCGCCGGGTGACAACTTCAAGATATCCATAACATCATGGAAAAGCCAGCGACAATGAAGTAACAATATAAAGAAAGACATCGACACTCCGCGACTGCAAGATAATTTGAGTATATTCTCCAGTCTCGATACTGCAGATAAGTGATTTATCTTATTACAATTTGAACAACAGCTGGAACATCTCTGTCCAAGTACTATACCATCGTATTTGACTATATCATTCTCAGACCATATCGTTCTCAATCATTCATAATTTCATATTTGAGTGAAGAATTCGATTTATATCACCATCACATTCTGAGTGTACACATCTATGGTGCAAATGCGCGCGTGTTTCTTATCTTTGATGCTATAACTCTATCCTGAATTGCACACACCACTTATTATTTACGGATCCGGAGGCAACCACGGCAGGTGGTGCAGCACCTCCCTGAAATCACTGCGTATTTTGGGTAAGGGCTGCACAAGGATCCTCCCGTGCGTTGACACACATACACAGTCTGATGCAGAACATTTGTGATTGTTGCAGAAAATTGCCAGACGAATAGAAGGGCTATCTGTTCTGAGATGAGGAGGTGCTAAAGACAACTCTGTGCGTTGTTCCCATATATCCATAATGCAACTGCTAGGCAGATGTTCCTTGACACCTTGAAAGAACGCCTCCACCTGCGGCAACGCCTCTGTCATGGGCACTGGCTTGTAGAGATCTTCAGTGGGCTTGAGTCTTTGTGCACATAGCCCCCTGCACACAAAATACATTATTAAATACATACATGTATAGAAATAATTTTAAAAACTAAATATAAATACAATAAAATTTTAAAAAATAAATAATTTGGATTCATTTTGTCGCGTATCCACACAACACAATCAGTATGAACATCAATCAAGGCTCTGGCTTCTTATAAATAAATGCTGGAAATGATAAATAAAAAATAATAGACTAAAATAAAATTTAATAGAAAAAAAAATCATAGATTTATAAGAATTTTCTAATTTTTATTGTTTTTTTTTGTTTGTTTTTTTGTTATTTCACCTATTCATCATACTCAGTTTTCCAACAATGCTCTAGCTTGCTTATAATTCATGCTGGAAGTAAACTCTAATAGTAATACAGAATATATTTTTTCTCTTTTGATTTTGGGCACATACATTGATTATGCTCAATTTAAAAAAAGCTCTAGCATGTATTATATATGTTGGAAATCATTTCATGATGTATTATTTTTTAAAGTATTAAATAGAAAAAAACCATACAATACATTATAATTTTTTTTAATAGAAAAAACACACAATAGATTATAATAAGTTTAACAGAATAGTTATAGTATTAAAAAAATGCTGTGATTTATTTATTTGTTTTTTTCTTTTACATTTTTACTCTAAGACAGCGGCTCTAGCTTCTAGCTTTTTAATCAATAGTATCTGATGGGTGCAAGTTCAGTCCAAGCTCTGGGTTCTCTGGTTTGCTATCTCCGCAAAACTGGAGTCAGTTTTAGATTTAGTATGCCACTTGCTTTGACTACAAATTGCAGATGGGAGGCAGCACACATTTCCTATCAAGGTAAATAAAGATGTAATAATATAGACCTGTAATCTATATTATTATACCTGATCTTGAACATCAAGCAATTGTGATGGCAACACAAACAAGAAAATTATGGGCTACAGAGCTTTTAAATATTCTGCTCTGAATCTCTGAAATTCACTGCCTCTTCCACTGAAGCAAAGGAATAGTTTGTCCTTAATCAAAAAGGCAATAAAACCTCATCTTTTTAACAATTCATTTTGACCAAGTTTGCCCCAGAACTGTAAAATAAATATGTGTACTCATCTTTTGGGGGGATCCCCCCCCCCCTCTTCCTACTTCCTCCCCTCCGCATAAGCATTGAGTATGTCTACTGAAATGGAAAAGGCGCTATACAAGACATCATCATCATCAAATTAGGGTATACATATGTATGTAAATATAATAACTATTTACTAAAGAAATTGTCCTTCTCACCTGTGACTGTATGTATCACCAGTATTCACTTCAGTTAACAGCACTGCTGCGGTATCTGTCTTACAGCGTCGAAGCAAGATACAGGCTTCTTCTGTCACACTCTTCCCTCTGTCTTCCAATATAGGGCTGCTAGAACATGGCGACAGCAACCATCCATTCTGTTGAACCAATCACAAAAATAAATAAAACATATGAAATAGAAACTCATCTTAGTTATCTTCTTTGTGAATCTCACAGTCCCAAAATTAAGATTATTGTTGAGTTTAAAAATCTAAATGGTAAATTTTACTATCTGTAAAAGAGTACAGTATGATTATGTGTACATGCACATGCAGTACTATTCAGACCATGTGTGTGTGTGCGTTGGACACCATGAATATTATTCGTTAATTTATTGTTAGTTAATGCATCATTTCAACAAACACAGAATAAACTGTACTTTAATACAATTAAAGCAGATAAATTAACTATACAGCCAACTGCAAAGGGCACCGTGAGGCTTAATGATCACCATGATCTAGTCCCTACACTACTACTACTACTACAACTACATGTCATATCATTCAAATGATTAATGATATTCTGAACTCGAGTTAGAATGAAAACTGTACCTGACTGGACGTAGCCATCTTCCATCATTGTAAAAGCTTCCGATTGCTTGTACTCCCGAATCGAGGCAAATGGCACATTGTTGCTCAGGAGATATGTGCAGATGTCAAAGCTTGAAAAAACCGATAACTCCCAATATCAGCATTTCCACTCAGGAGGCTAGGACTAGGGTTCGTGAGCTTGGTCGGTAAGCTTCTTTTCTATTACTTCTCCTCGGTCTTCGACCACTCCTTCTGGATCAACTTGTAGCCCGATCTCTTCTGCCTTGTTACATAAATCCTGAAGCTCTGTCTTGCGCTGATTGGAGAAGCGCACTCTTCTTTCTTTCAAATATGTTTGCAGTTCAGTAGTTGTTTTCCACGTACACGCCATTACGAAACACCGGAACTTTGTCTGTGGTATCAAGGGACTTAAATCGATTTCAAACGTTTTGCAAGAGTTGTCGTTATTTAAGACTAACCCTTATTAACAGGTTTTTACACATTTTGCAGATGAAAAGGAAGAAGACACGTACAGCTAGTGTCATGCTTATAGCAAATTGTTTGCATTGTTTAGACTGTGGATCATGTGAGACATTGGATGTAATTTTCCTGAATCCCTGTATTCCAAACAGGAAGTGCAAAAATTACCCCTGGTTTGGGAGAATCTTCATAGTGGTCAGATTTTAAGTAATTTATTTTTGAGGATTATTTAAATGTAAATTTATTTGGCATTTCAGATTGGAGGGGGCATTGCTGACAGCGAAATCACTGCGTCTGCTGCAAATTGACCCCAATGACCTTGAAGCTTTTGTACAGGTGCACAAGACAGCCCCACTGAAAAGACAGGTACAATGCACAAGATTTTGTGTGTTAAAAAAAAAGCGTTTATAGTTTTTAAGTAAATTTTATCGACTCACATGTGTGCAGCAATGTGAGTCTATGTTTCAGCGTCAATCACAATTATTTTAAATGGATTGTATTTGTTCTTTTGGATACCTGCAGACATTTCTTTTTCAGTGTCACTGTGTGGTTTTTTTTTTAAAATGACAAACAGCAATAACGATAGGACGAGAATATAGAATGTAATATAATTCTTATTATTTCATAAAATACTAAAGATTTGAATAATTGAACATGCTTACAGGAGACGATAGTTATTGTTGTTGTGATGTGTTGTTGCAGACTGTGATTACTTGTCTAGCAACGCTGAAGAAGTCTCTAGCGGACGAAGATGCCATCAGCTGTCTGGTGCTGGGGACTGAAAACAAAGCTATCTATGTGCTGGATCCTGAGGCCTTCACTGTCTTAGCCACTGTCTGCATTCCTTTTCTTATAATTTTTTTGTAGTTTATTCCACACAATCCCAGTGTTTGGGTGTCGGTACAGATATGAGCATACATTAAGATATATTAATTAATCTCATACAGGATTGTGTGTTCCATTCTATGTCAAGCTTGCCATGTTGTTACAGATGGAGCTGCCAAGCGTACCAGTGTTCCTGAGTGTGAACGGGCTGTATGATGTGGAATATCGCATCGTCACCTCGTGTCGCAACGGATGTGTCTATACCCTGAAAAGGTATTTCAGATGCTGTTAATTCCTGCAAGAATGTTTTTTTTGTGTGGCTGAGGCTTCACTCGTGTCCTCACCGTTCTCATGTCTCTGTGCTTGCATGTCCCGCCATTTGTCTAACTGTATATCTATCCAACCATTCAGCTGGCCATCAGTCCATCCATCCAATCATCCATCCATCCTTTTCTCCAACCATCCATTCATCTTTTATCCATAATCAGTCCATCCATCATCCAACCATCAAAACATCAATCATTCCAACCAACCATCCATCATGGTCAATAATAATACTAAAAGAATGTATAACATGCACGCATCTCACAAGCTATAATGATTGATCATCCTATAATGATCATCCCACTATCCACCCAACCATCATCTCACCTTTAATTACTCCAGCCAGCCATTTAAAGTATTTGTTTCTCTAAATATTCAGAGGTACTTCAGAGGGAGTGGTGAAGCACTGCATAGAGCTGAAGTCACAGCCTGTAGGGATGGAGCGTATAGGCAAGACCATCTACGTCGGCACCATGGACCAGATGCTGCACTGCTTTACTGCAAAGGTAGATTAGTCGCCAGTTTCTTATGTCGAAGGTTTGATTCCCGCAAGGGGCGAACTCATGTGACTTAGGTACAAGACTGCGGAGGTCACCGAAGGTTTTCTCTGGGTACTCAGGTTTCCTCCCTCCTTTCAATAATGGTATTGGATGAAGCCAATATAAAATTTCACAAATAAAAATTTGATTTCCTTTCTGTCTTTTAATTGCGACATTCCTTTACACCACATGTTCGAGTGATGATGTGTGTTTTGTTGTGTGTGTAGGAGCGTTTGAAAAATATGAGCGTGTATGTTGGTTACAGATCGCCGCGCTTTGAGTCTGATTTAGGAATAAGGCGTGTATTGCATCCAGTATTATTATTATTATTATTATTATTATTATTATTATTATTATTATTATTATTATTATTATTATTATTGTTATATAAATAGTAATAATAATAATAATAATAATAATACTAATAATAATAATAATAATAATAATAATAATAAAAAAATAATAATAATAATAATAATAATAATAATAATAATAATAATAATAATAATAATGTAATTTATAAAGCGCAAATTCCAAACTATTAATCCGCTCGAGGAGCTCTCACATATGCTCACAGACAACCGAAAGTTAACAAATAATAAAACGACATACATCAACAGTTAGTTGCATGAAACATACATAAAAAGACCTAAATTGTCAGTAAGTAAAATATATTTTTCTATACAGACCTTACTAATGATCTCTCTCCTCTGTGCTCTGCACTCCTCCCTATTCTCTCTCTCTCACTAAATGATAATAATAATAATTATAATAACAATATCAAAAGCAGTAACACCCATATTAATACCAACACCAATGAAAATAATAATGAAGCTGTTACTTTAAAATTGAAAATGCAATTATTAATAAGCAAGTTCCGTTGGTATATTGCAAAACGAAGGATGTTAAATCAAAAGCTGTAGAAAGGAAAGAAAGCTACTAGGGGTAAGTTGGAGTCATTTCCAGTCCAATAAAGTCAAATAAACATTATTCCAATGGTTACCCCCCATTCCCCCTCCTACCCTCCCTCCCCCCCCCTCTCCTCCCCCCCCCCCCCCAAAAAAAAAAGGTTTTTGGGCTTGGTGAAGTGACAGAACACTCACGTAGGTCATGTCCATAGTGTTTCCTTACATTCAAACCGAGCAACACATGATCTAAAATGGATTGTAAGACATACATGTACAATGACAGGTTGTGCATACAGTCCACACATACTAGCATTCAGCCTGTTATTAATCACACATGTTTTCTTGATCTTGATTTGTGCTCTAAGCTAAGGCACGTTTATACCGGTAGGGATCCAACATTGGCCTATGACGGGCGGGGTGGGAACTGGTGATGTAGCATGTTTTAAGAATTAAACAAACTGTTGTAATTATTTACAAACTTATCACGATAGTACAGCTATCATCAGACACAGTCAGTAGCTTTAGAGCCATATTAAACAGTAGTTGTACATTCCTTTAATGTCCACATTTGGATTGGCTGGAGAAGAACAAGAACTTGAACATCTGGTACAGAGGCTTAACACCATCTCCAGAGCTTTTGGAATGGAAATAAGCGCAGAAAAGACCAAAATGATGACCAACAACCCCAATGGCATCAACACGGACATCAAAATCCAAGGTCAATCCATCAGCACAGTGCATAGCTTCAAATATTTAGGAGCCATTGTATTAGACAATAGATCCCGACAGAAAGTCTTCTCCAGGATCTCACAAACAACTGCTGGTTGAAGCCCATTTGGAATGACAGGACCATCAGTCTACACTCCAAGGTATGGCTGCTGCGCTCCCTTGTCATCTCCATCTTCATATACGCTTGAAAAACATGGACCCTCATAGCAGACCTACAACGAAGAATACAAAGCATGGAGATGAGGTGCTACAGAAGACTTCTGGGCATTTCCTATACCCAGCATATCACGAACGATGAAGTCTGACAGACCATCATACAAGCCATATTGGACAACACGATGACATGCTCACAGTGGTGAAGAAATGGAAACTGCGATGGTATTGCCGAGTCAGGCCTTGCAAGGCACGGTGCAAGGAGGCAGAAGAAGAGGGAGACCGAAAAAAAGGTGGGAGGACAACATTCGAGAATGGACTGGCTTGACACTGAGCGAAACCATGAGGGTTGCTGAGGACATGACAGAGAATGCTGGAATACGCTGGTTAAATGACTCTGGAGTTATGGGATAGGATAGGATAGGATAGGATAGGACTAAAGGGCCAGATTCAAGTAAAATGTTATTAGAATGTGTTACACTCAGTTTGATGATGGTGTTTTCTATCAGTATCTGATTCAGCCCCGATGCTTGAATTCCTGATAGTTGTGTAACTCAGATTCGTTTATTCACACAGCCCGTCCAAACAGCATACAAGTCACAAAGTTGACGTATGAAGTTTTCCACTTTTATTCAGCACACACCAACAACTGCATACAATTCTCAACTCAACTCAACAACTTTCACAGCAACTCTCCAAGTCACTATCAACAACTTCACTCTCAACAACAATCTCTCAACAGCAACTCGGCACACGATTAAATAACCTCTCTCTTTTCTCGAACAATTTGGTACATGGTAGAAATGACGCACTGCCCACCAATCGAACTAAAGATCGTCATCACTGACTTACGTCATTCACATTTTCTCTACTTCCGGGAACATTCACGACCTTCGATATCCATCCGGAAATTTCTATCAAGAGTAAACACGCAGATCCAGAATATTCTACATCAATATCGACCAACAAAAATTATCAACGTTATACAAAACCTCTCCAAACAACAATGCAAACTCAAATCAAAGGTAAATAAACTCCATTATTGAATACTTTGCAAAACGAAACGATTAGATCTATCGTGCGCGCTTTCGACATACTTTCGTACACGTTTCAACGTAACATAACCCCCCACTCAAGAAGAAATTTACCCAATTTCTTTCAACAACGTTGAAACGTAATGCACAAACAAAGTCCACAACTGAAACTAATTTCAGACTTTCTGAATACTGTAATTGCGCTCAGCTTATCTACACAGAGTCAATGGTTTTCATCTTCAAATCTGCCTGGATAATGTCAATGTTCACAGTTCATTCACACAGAGTCAAAGTCTCTCATCTGCAAGTCTTTCTGGATACTGTCAATGTTCACAGATCATTTACCCAGTCAACGTTTTTCATTTTCAAGTCTGTCATTACCAATATTCTTAGTTCGTCTACACAGTCAATGTTCTTTCGTTCGCAAGGAATCGACGCCCTCGTCAGTTGCGGTCGTCATCGGCCCAGGGTCAAAGACGATGATCACGTGGGCTTCCCTGGAATCATTGCGTCCTCCGTTGTCTTTTTCTTCCGTCGGATGTCCGACGCAGTCGACGTTGTCAGCTCCCAGAATGCATTCGCTGGGTCTCACGGTCAGGTTGGCTTCTGCGGGACGGTGGAACAGCTCCCTCAAGGTCTGGGTGTAGACTTCATGTTCGACCAAAGTCGTAGAGCCTGGGACATCATTGAAGTTATGGGGGAAACTCGCCCATAAGGTCCTTGAACTCCAACTTTTGACCTTCCGTCAAGCTCGGTCCTAGCTTAACATCATTGATGCCTTCTTTGCTGTGGAAGTCTCCAAGTTCCAACAGTTCTTCGCTGTCAAAGCTGTCGTCGGTCACATCTGCTGTGGCTGCGTGCATAGTCTCTGATGGCCTTTCCACGTACAGCTTAAGGAGGTTGGCGTGGTATATCTTGGAATGCTGGCCGACCTTCACCTTGTAGTCGTTGATCCCCACCACGGTCTCCACTTCGTACGGGCCTTTCCACTGCATCAGCAACTTATTATGATCGGTAGGTAGCAGCACCAGCACTTTGTTGCCAGGTTTGAACTTCCTGCTCACAGCCCTACGATCATAGTAGTGCTTTCCACAGTCTTGGGACTTCTTCAGGTTTTCTCTGGCTATCTCGAGAGTCTGCTCCAGCTTCTCCCGTAGCTCAAACACGTACTGGTAGCTGTTCTTCACCTCTGGGGTGTCCACTTCCTTCGTCCACAGTTCTTTCAGGATGTGCATCGGCCCTCGGATGGTTCTTCCGTACAGCAGCTCGAACGGAGAAAAGCCGGTGGACTCCTGCGGTACTTCTCTGTAGGCGAAAAGTAAGGCGTTGATATAGCGATGCCATTGTCTGGGCTGCTCGCTGCACAGTTTCTTCAGGGTGGACTTCAGCGTAGCATTGAACTTCTCGACAAGCCCGTTGCACATCGGATGGTAGGGTGTCGTAGTCAAATGCCGGATGCTCAGCAGTCTGTTGACCTCCTTCATACAGTCAGAGACGAACTGTGTCCCGAGGTCTGTCAGAATTTCTTCAGGCACTCCAAGCCTACTGAACATGTCCACCAGTGCCTCTGCTACAGTTTCAGTGTCAATCTTCTTCAGTGGCACTGCTTCTGGGTACCGAGTCGCATAGTCCACTAAAGTCAGTACCCACCGATGACCTTCTTCACTCGGAGGTCTTATTTCGCCGATTATGTCTAAGGCCATCCTCTTGAAAGGTCGGTCGATCAGAGGCATCCTCTGCATAGGCACTTTCGGGACCCTTCCTCGAGGTATGGTCTTCTGGCAAATGTCACATGATCGGCAGAAACGGCTGACGTCCGCATGAAGCCCTGGCCAGTAGAACACCGCCTGGATTCTGTCTGACGTCTTCCTGATGCCTAGGTGACCTCCCATGATAGAGTCATGAGCTACTTCCATCACATGGCGCCTTAGGGGTAACGGTACCAATACTTGACGTAGTGGTTTCCCTCCGTTGACCCTCGGGTGCTGGAAGATTCGGTACAGGATCTTGGCCTTCACCTCAAAATAGACCGTGCCACTGCCCTTGGTCACGTGGTCTTGGCGGTTCCTGTACTTGTTTAAAGTGCTGTCAGCTTCCTGGAGCTGGATCAGCTTATCTCGGTCCACGATGGCAGCTTTAGAGTTGTCGGCGACCTTCAGTGGCGTAGACGTCTTGTCTCTCTTGGCCTGGGCCCTGGTAGTAACAGCACCGACGATCTCTGGTCGGCAGGGCTGAGCCGGAGTAACCACATTGTCCCGTAGCAGCTCTGTAAGGTCTCCATCGGGAAATGGCAATGGATCCTCCTCCACAACTTCGACGTGTTGAGTTGAGGCAGGACTCCACTCTGGATCGGGGTCGTCGGGTCGTCTCGCGCCGTCGATATTCCCAATCATCAAATCATACAGCGGCTTCTTCAGGCAAACCGCTTCGACTTCGCCTATGTAGAAAGGGGGTGTTGACATGAATATTCGCAACTGGCGCTCTCACACATTTGCTGTCGGCCATAAGTGTCCATTTTGAATCGCCAGTGAACTGTTCTTTAGCGATTAGGTCTTCTCTGACGATGACCCCACTGCAGCCAGAGTCTCTTAAAACAGTCACTTCATGATTTCCGACGCGTCCCTTGGAAACAGGCATGTTCTGTACGGTCACAGCTGCGCTGGCGACGACGGGGATGGATTTCCCGTTGGCAAGGAGGAGTTGGCCATCAGTTATGCACTCTTGCACGTCCGCAGGGGTAGCTGTGCGCTCGGTCTCACTCGGAAGAATGACGCTCCCGCCGCACACTTGATGGTCAGATCTACTGGTTTGCCGTTGATTGGAGAACCGCCTCTGCCGGTTGCCCGCCGCTGAATTGTCCGTACTGCTCCGCTGTCCGCTACTTTTGTTTTGAGGACAGTTAGCCGCTCTGTGGTCTGTAGCGTTGCAAGTGAAGCAGCCTCTTGAATGCCCTTCCCTGGAAGGTGGCGTGGAGTCCGTCTGTCTCTGGCTCGTCTGGCCCCCCTGGATCTGGTTCCCATGGTTTCCAGTCTTCTGAAAATGTTTCGTCGCGCTGGGTGGCCCCAGGGTCTTCCCATGAGCGATGAGATATCTTTCAGCAGCCTCGGTCACATCTTTAAGCGTCTGCAGCTTTTGTTCTTCTAAGTGGGTCGCTAGGTCCTTGTGACAGGCATTGAGAAATTGTTCCTTCACGATCAGGTCATGGAGACTGTCGTAAGACTTCGTTTCGCCTGATAACTCCACCCACTTGTGTAGATATGACGACAGGCGCTCCACAAACTGCTTTGGCGTCTCGTCTGACTTAGGCCGGCATTCACGGAAGCGTTTACGGTAGCCCTTCTCTATAAAGTTGTAGCACTGCAATAGGGCCTCTTTCAAGACGTCGTAGTTTTTGGCGTCATCGTTCGACAGTCTGGTGTAAACTTCGAGCGCTTGCCCTGTCAAAAGTGCACTTAGTCGAATCGCCCAGTCTCGAGGTTGCCAATTGGAGCTTTCGGCGAACCTTTCGAATCTCGCCAGATAGCTGTCGATCTGGTCCTTCCCGTCGACGAATGCTGGCAATTTTGGAGCTTTGTTGTCACTGATAACTTGTGGCGCATTCTGCTGTTGCTGGATACGCGCCATTTCTAGCTGGAACTCAAGACGCTTCAGCTCGGATTATCTGTCTTTTTCTTGCCGCTGCTGTTCAATTTCTAGACGCTTCTGTTCTAATTCTCTTTCTTCACGGCGACGCTGCTCTTCTAATTCTCGTTCTTCACGGCGACGCTGCTCTTCTACTTCTAGACGCTTCTGTTCTAGTTCTATTTCTTTTTCTAGACGCTTCTCTTCCAATTCTCTTTCTTCGCGCCTTCGCTGTTCTTCTCTTTCTTCACGCAATATTCTCTCCTGGCATTTGACGTACTCCGTCAGCTGTTTGCCTTTTAGATTTAGTTCAACCCCTTTCTGCCAGAAGTCGGCCATCTTGATGCTTCTGGAAAGTTCTTTTCTGGAAAGTTCTTTTTCTAGAAAGTTCTTGACTGTGCTGCTCTCTTCTAGACTGTTCTAGAACAGCACGCTTTCTGCAGTAGCGCTGATGCTTGTCACTAGTCGCCTTCGCTGACGCAGGCCCCGCTGTCCTCGTCGTATGCGACGCTGCACCACGCTGGTGTTGATGTACACGTTCCTGTGCTGAAGTAGACGCGACCTCCGCTCGTCGCTCTCTCTAATACTGGCGATGTAGCTCCGAGACTGTCCCTCGACGTAGTCTTACGGCAGCCACGTAGTCCCGACTGTTGTTCGCTCACGAAGCAACTCTTCAGCGACTACACGCCCTTGCAGTCAACCCGAACCTATCGGTGATGTAGTCCCAGTATGTTGGCCCCTCTCGACGCAACTTGTTGGCGGCTACCCTCGATGACTGCCTCTCGTAACGTTGACTCGCTTGTTGTAGCAGTTGAACCCTTGGCTATGGCGTGAATCGCGGCTTGACCCCCAAAATGTTACACTCAGTTTGATGATGGTGTTTTCTATCAGTATCTGATTCAGCCCCGATGCTTGAATTCCTGATAGTTGTGTAACTCAGATTCGTTTATTCACACAGCCCGTCCAAACAGCATACAAGTCACAAAGTCGACGTATGAAGTTTTCCACTTTTATTCAGCACACACCAACAACTGCATACAATTCTCAACTCAACTCAACAACTTTCACAGCAACTCTCCAAGTCACTATCAACAACTTCACTCTCAACAACAATCTCTCAACAGCAACTCGGCACACGATTAAATAACCTCTCTCTTTTCTCGAACAATTTGGTACATGGTAGAAATGACGCACTGCCACCAATCGAACTAAAGATCGTCATCACTGACTTACGTCATTCACATTTTCTCTACTTCCGGGAACATTCACGACCTTCGATATCCATCCGGAAATTTCTATCAAGAGTAAACACGCAGATCCAGAATATTCTACATCAATATCGACCAACAAAAATTATCAACGTTATACAAAACCTCTCCAAACAACAATGCAAACTCAAATCAAAGGTAAATAAACTCCATTATTGAATACTTTGCAAAACGAAACGATTAGATCTATCGTGCGCGCTTTCGACATACTTTCGTACACGTTTCAACGTAACAGAATGATGCAGAAAATAACAAAAGCAAATATTTGGGAGGGTGGGGGGGGGGGGGGGATTAAGGAGAGGGGGGAGGGAGGTAACATTACATTACATACAAATTATTGACCATTGTAAAATGAAAGAATTAATACAGAATACATATTTATTTAAAAAAAGAAAAGAAAAGATAACATTACATCTAGAATAAAATTGTAACTTTCCTTGCTCTTCTTCATCCCAGGGCAAAAAGTTATGGGCGGTCAAAATGCCGTCCACCATTATGACCTTGGAAGTCATCGACTACAAGCCCAAAGGGTTCAAGGCCGTAGCTGTGGCGCTGGCCAATCGACAGGTGCAGCTGTACAAAGAGAAGTTCCTGGTGGACATCATTCACACAGAGGACGTGGTGACGGGACTCCGATTTGGACGTTTCGCTCGCGAGGATGGAACTCTGGTGATGAGCACCAAGTGTGAGTATGACAAGGCCAGATGAGAGACGACAACGAAAGAAAACGCAGCGTGACTGAATGAAAGTATTTATCTATTTCATAATAACAATAATATAATAATAATAATAATAATAATAATAATAATAATAATAATAATAATAATAATAATAATAACAAAGGTAATTATAATAATTATAATTATAATAATAGTACTGGATGTTACATGCACCTTATTCCTAAACTCAGAGCACGCCGTTCTGTAACCAACCTACACACGCACATGTTACATTTATGATTTCATCTGACATTCATAATACACACACATATTTGTCACACAGACACGTGGTGTAAAGGCCGGTCATTGTTAAAAGACGGAAAAGGAAATGGACTTCTTTTTATTTCTGACATTTTTTTAGATTGACCTAACTCAGACCTGTTTACCCTTACGCTTTTGGCGTAATTTCATTACGCTTTTCACAATAAATTACGCCATTACGCTTTTTACGATCTTATTACGATTTTAAAAATCACGATATTACTCTTTTTATTCGCGAAGCTTTCGATCAATATTTTATAAGTTTTATGCGCATTCTCGTGCGCATGTTTATGCTGCGGCGCTAAAATTGGACATTTCGGACTCGGTTTATTGCACGGTAACTGGACGTTTTTCAAGTGGTTCAGTACACGACTTATTTGTCCAGTGTTGTCGGCGAAGTTTGTTTTTCGCGATTCGTCTGTGAAATTAAATAGTTTCCGGTTTCCGGTTTCTTTGTCTTTTTTTTCTTCTCCGACGCCAGTCTTCACTCACGATTCAGTAAAAGAGTGTAGAACTGAAAATGAATTCTCCTGCGAAAAAAAAAAAGTTATCAGTAATGCAAAAATACAGAGTGAATTACGCAGAAACATGGCCATTTCTTGGCCCATCGGAAAAGAGTGTACATCATGTGCGATGCTCAATTTGTGCGAAAGATTTTTTGTGTTCTCATGCCGGGGCATTTGATTGCAAAAAACATGTAGCCAGTGCCTCACATAAAGAAGAAGTTGCCAAGTCGTCAAATCGTTTTTCTAATGATCTGTTTCATTTTAATAAAAAAAAAATCAGTATTAACAGAACATGCTTGTTTCATGTACAGTGTATGTTTTTGGTGACAGAATGAATCTGTTTTCTTCTAAGGATCTGTTTTATTTTAAATGGAAACAGCTTTGTCAGCAATATCTCTATTCTTGTCTGTTTTCAGTTTCCATGAAACTCTTTTGTGTATGATTAAGCTTCTTTTTGCAAATGGGTCAACAGACCCCGTTGCAATTTTTTTCAAGTTGGTGAATGATACTGCATGGGCGATCGAAAGCGTCGACGGTAATAATATATTACTCTTTTTTACCCAAGATTAATCTTTTTGGCGAAGCCTATTACTCCAAATTCTTTTAGGGGTAAACAGGTCTGCTAACTCCAGTACCAGCATCAAAGGGAAAGGGAGATCTGGAGTACTTGGGGAAAACCCTCAAAAGTCTGAAAAGTTTCATACCAAAGTTACATAAGTCACCCTCTGCAGGGTTAGAATCTGCATTTAGGGAAAGACTCGCTTCACTCCTTTTTTTGTTAATGTTTAGTTAATGTGCAATAAGCCCAAATGAGTGACAGCAACAATGTATACAAGTATATCTGAATACACTGTCAACTTGCATACTCACAGTCCTAAAATGTCTGGCCAACGTGAAACTTGTTTGCCAGATATAAAATACTTGCCGGATGACCTAAAACTTGCAGTTCACTCACCTGACAAGCAACTTTTTTTTTTCTCTTGTCTCTCTTCTTGCCATTTTTTCAAAGGCGACGATACTTTAGTCTGATTTCATTGAAATCATGTATACTGTGTGCGCCGCTTTCAGTTTAACATTTGTGTGAAAGGCTATTTAATGCTTTATTTATGTAATGTATTTATATAGTGGACCTTTACAGCTTAAGAGCTGCTCAAGGCGCTGGTCAATATAGGATCTAATTCAAGCTGCCGGGGCATCCACTGACAGCTAGCGAGAAGTCGGGTGGACTACTCATTTAATGTCTGTTCACACATTGAGGTTTGCTTTGTCTGAGCCACCAGTCTGAGTTGTGGGCGATTTGAAATTCTGGCGTTCAGCAACCCCCCACCCCATCCATCCCCTGTTTCTAGACTTCGCCTTAGTGCACAAACAAATTTTTTGTTCTCTGATATGCCATTATAATGCTGTGTATTGCAGCGGGCAGCCTGTTTGTGAAGATCCTGAAGCGAAGTGCCAAGTTTGAGGAAAAAGACCTGATGGCTGGGCCCCCTGCGGCCCAAAATGTCAAACTAAATGTTCCCAAAAAGACCAAACTGTTTGTGGATCAGACGCTCCGGGAACGTGAAAATGCTGTTGGTGGGTGCAACATTATGTTTGCTGTTTTTGTTGCAACAATATTCAAAATTTTGTATTCTTTAATTTTGTCTTGTTGAAGGCCTTTTCAGACGTGAACATGTTTTGTTGCAGGCAACGGTTGTTGCGTTCAGATACAGCATGCATTGCCTGCAATGTGACTTTGATTGCATAGTAACAAAATGGCTTCAGTTAAGCTCGATAGAAAATGCAAGCTAGATGCGCTTCAGCAGCAGCTGCTGTTGCCGTTGTTCTTGTAACGTGCTAAAACAGCAGGTTTTATTCCCAAAACGTCACTAATTCACAAATACTACAGCAACAACTATCTCCAACAAAGGAGGAGTCCGTGACAAGCATGTCCTTTGCCTGCCACGAAACATGACAAAACATGTTCACGTCTGAAAGGCCCTTTAGCTTATGTTTTTATCCTTCACTAGCTGACTTTTGCTTGAACTTTGAACGTTTATCTTGACAAGTGTTAAACTTTATATTTGATCTTTCCTTGAACTTTGAACTCCCTATTTGACTTTTTCCTTAATGTAAACATTGAACTTTTATCTTTGACTTTTACGTGAACTTGGAACTTTTATTTGAACTTTCAACTTTATCTATGCATGACTAGTCCTGATTGTTGTACTAATTACAGCAATGCACAGAACGTTCCAGAGAGACCTGTACCTGTTACGTCTGAACGTAGCCAGGGAGTACGCTAAAGCGTTAGACAACAGCATGAACCCCATCTCTTCTGATCCCACTGATCCAATCAAACTGTCCGCTCAGGTGGGTCACACTATTTTGTTTTGTTTGTTCATTCAGACCCTTATTAATAAAAAAAAAATTATATATTTTTTTTATTTAATGTGTGGATTGTTTGGCATAACAAATGGGGATATTGGATGCAGTTAATCAAAATATATTTCGAAAAGAGAAATGTGATTTTCTTTTCTTCTTCTAATAGCAACTATTGTCTTTTCAACATTTCTTTGAGTGATGAATGTGTGTGTGTTATTTATGTAGGAGTGTGTGTAACATGTGAACCTGTATGTTGGTTACATACAGATCGCCGCGCTTTGAGTATGATTTTGGAATAAGGCGCATGCAGCAGCCAATATCATTATTATCATATTATTATTATACTATAACTGGAATTGTTTATTCGTTGCCTCATTGAAGTTTTCATCAAAATCCGCTACATTTTTTTTTAATGATTGGTGATAAAGGCGATTGATTGTCTGTGCAATGTTTTCTTCCACTTTGTAGAGTGGGACATCTGTAGTTGTTAAGAGCTGTGTAAATGGCAGTGGTTTTAGCTTTTTGGAAGTTTGATAGTTTCTATTTGTTTAAGTGGTTGCAGTGTTAATAGTTAAATTGTTCCAAAATAGGTGGTCTGAAATCACAATGCGTACAGACTTTTAGTAATGAAGTAAATGAAATGAAAAGCTTTTGAAAGCCTCATCAGATGTGCTTGATTATTTGCTCGGCTGTGTCCAAGCCCAACAGCGACTAAAAACCGAGGCGCATTTGGCTCAATGGTGTACTTATCCTAACGCGTAACTCGATCGTTTAACCAGCGTACTCTGTCATCAGCAACCCTCATGGCTTTGCTCATTGTCAAGTTAGTCCATTCTCAAATGTTGTCCTCCAACCTCTTTTTCTGTCTCCCTCTTCTTCTGCCTGCAGCCTCCTTGCACCGTGCCTTGCAGGATGGTATTTGCTCTGCTGACGTGGCAATATCATCGGAGTTTCCGTTTCTTCACCACTGTGAGCATGTCGTCGTGTTGTCCAATGGCTTTTGTGATGGTCTGCCAGACTTTGTCGTTGGTGATGTGCTGGGAATAAGGAAGTGCCCAGAAGTCTTCTGTAGCACATCATCTCCATGCTTTGTATTCTTCGTTGTAGGTCTGCTGTGAGGGTCCATGTTTTGCCAGCTTATAAAAAGTGGTTCAAATCACGTTGATGGCCTGGAGTATGTAATATGTAATAAAGAAATTACCCTCACTTTCCCACTACTCCTTTGGAGAGTATAAACTAAGGTCTGTGCACGCACGCATTCAATCGCACAGACTTTAAAGACCCTGATGCTCAAGTCCTACACAGGTGAGTGCTGGCTACACAAAATACACCCAGCATGCATTAGGCCCTTTCTCTGGATCCCCTGTTGCCCAGGATTGTGCTCAGTCGTCTGGGAGTCAGACTATGTGCCCAATGGTTGCTATAGTGGGCGCCTCAGGTGACTTGATTTGATCCTGTATTGACCTGCTCCTTGAGCAGCTCTTGAGCTAGACAAGCGCTATTTTTGTGTTGTTTGTGTGTGTGTGTGTGTGTGTGTGTGTGTTTGTGTGTGTGTGTGGGTGTGAGGATGTTTACACGGCGTTATTGGGACAAATTAGTGCAAGTTTGCATACGTTCTTTGGACAGACCTCCTTGTTGGGACGTCCATTTAATGATCCGTGAGGGTTAGGGTTAGGGTAAGGGTTAGGGTTAGGGCTAGGGTTAGGGCTAGTGTTAGGGTTAGGGTCATGGTCACGCTCGTGTCGGTTAAGAAATACATGCATCGGCAAGACGTACCCTGGTCATGATTTGGAGCTCAATGTCTTGCCGCCTAAATGCATGATGTACCATATGTAGTGCTGGTTAAGTTGAACGTCTTGCGGGTCACATTTGCCAGAGTTCCCTCCCCCTATACCATGTCGTTAATTCTCTCTCTCTCTCTCTCTCTCACTCTCACTCTCTCTCTCTCTCTCTCTCTCTCTCTCTCTCTCGCATAGATTATAGGTTTATGTGTGTGTGTGCTTGTGTGTGTATGTGTGTGTGTGCCAGTGCCAGTTACATCAATGCGTTTGGGTGGATGGACAGAAGTTACAGTCCAAGCAAACCTTTTTGCCGTCCTTCCAAACGCATAGAGGTAACTAGCACTGCATTACAATAAATGATAAATACATGCTATAAATTGCAAGGGAGACAAGTGGTACTAACTTCTTATCTCCCTCACTCTTTGTACTGGCCTAACGGGTCCATCCAAAGAATAAAATGTATGCGAAAAAGCAGTGCCAGTTACCTCAATGTGTATGGCTGGAAGGACCCTAGTGATAGTCAATAGGAACCCTCTACCGTCCATTCAAACGCATTGAGGTATCTGCCACTGCATTCTTTGACATTTGCAGGCTTGGATGGAGGGACCCAAGGTATAGTATGGGGTGGCCTAGTGGCGCAGTGGATAAGTCGCCGGTTTCCTATGCCGAAGGTCGCGGGGTCGATTCCCGCAATTGGCGAACGTATGTGACTTAGGTACGAGACTATTGATGTCACCGAGGGTTTTCTCCGGGCACTCCGGTTTCCTCCCTCCCTTCAATAATGGTACTGGACGCAGTCAACATAAACATTTTTAAAAAATCCATTTTCTTTCCGTCTTCTAATAGCGATCTCCCTGCCTTTACACCACCTGTATGAGTGATGGATGTGTATTTGGTGTGTGTGAGGGTGGATGAGACAGGTGAGCGTGTATGTTGGTATAGATCGCCGCGCTTTCAGCCTGATTGATTTGGGGAAAGGCGCGTATATAGCATCCTGTATTATTATTGTATCTTTCTTCCCAGTATCCAATTTCAGTGTATCCAGTGTCGGTGCACTCAACAGTGTAGTCCTTCTCCTTCAGAACCACAGTTTATCAAACTTATCGTATATATCCAGTTCTGTGCCCATTGCCTCAAGCACATGCCGACGGCATGTTTTGTTGTGAGAGCCAGTAACTTGGTAGCAGAGCTCGTTTTTCATACAAGTAGGCCTATTCGCTGCACATAGGCGTGCTAATTTTAATTAAAGTAACACGAGGTCGAATGGATGGAGAGTGTAAACTGGATGGCTAAGATTCAGCAGCGTTCGTGGTGTGTGTGCGTGTGTGTGTGTGCGTGTGTGTGTGTGTGAGTGGCTTGTGTGTGTGTGTGGCTTGTGGGTGTGTGTGGGTATGTGTGTGTGCGTTGACTAGCAAATATATATTTGCCCTTTTGTACAGTTCACCTGTTTCATGCTTTTATTGTGATTTGCTGTTAGCTTGTTCACATGTTCTCTATGTTTTATATGTGCTTTTGTGTGGTGCTGCAGCGTTGACCAAATGCATTCCTTGTGTATTATTCACTTGGCAATAAATTATCTTGAATCTTGAATCTATTCTTATTATTATTATTATTATTATTATTATTATTATTATTATTATTATTATTATTATTGTCAATACGAACCTTCTGCCGTCCATTGAAACGCATTACAATATATAAAAATCAAAGTCCACCCCAAAAATAGTTTTGAAAAAAATTATATATATATATAATCATCGGATAATATTTTGCATATATATATATATATATATATATATATATATATATATATATATATATATATATATATATATATATATATATATATATATATATATATATATAACCTCGGTCCAAGCATTGAAATGTAACCGACACTACGTTCTAATGCTTGGACGGAGGTTAGACCGAACGATATTACGATGTATATATGTATGTATATATATATATATATATATATATATATATATATATATATATATATATATATATATATATATATATATATATATATATATATATATATATATATATATATATATATAACCTCGGTCCAAGCATTGAAATGTAACCGACACTACGTTCGAATGCATTGCCAGTTACCCCAATGCGCTTGAATGGATGGCAGTACGTACGTATTGACTATAACTTCGGTCCATCCGTCCAAGCCTGTAAATGCTTGGCTGGAGGGACACAAGTGATAGTCAATAGGAATATCGTGCCGTCCGTTCCAACGCATTGAGGTATCTGCCACTGCATTCTTTGAAATTTGCAGGCTTGGACGGATGGACCGAAGTTGTAGTCAATAAGAGCCTACTGGCACCCATTCAAGCGCATTGAGGTAACTGGCAATGCTTTAGAACGCAGTGTCAGATAAAATTCAATGCTTGGACGGAAGTTAGACCGAACGATATTACCATGTATATATATATGTATGTATATATATATATATATATATATATATATATATATATATATATATATATATATATATATATATATATATATATATATATATATATATATATATATATATATATATATATATATATATATATATATATATATATATATAACCTCGGTCCAAGCATTGAAATGTAACCGACACTACGTTCGAATGCATTGCCAGTTACCTCAATGCGCTTGAATGGATGGCAGTAGGCTCGTATTGACTATAACTTCGGTCCATCCGTCCAAGCCTGCAAATGGTTGGCTGGAGGGACAAGTAATAGTCAATAGGAATATCCTGCCGTCCGTTCAAACGCATTGAGGTATCTGCCACTGCATTCTTTGAATTTGGCAGGCTTGGACGGATGGACCGAAGTTGTAGTCAATAAGAGCCTACTGGCACCCATTCAAGCGCATTGAGGTAACTGGCAATGCTTTAGAACGCAGTGTCAGATACATTTCAATGCTTGGACGGAGGTTAGACCGAACGATATTACGATGTATATATGTATGTATATGTATAACCCCGGTCCAAGCATTGAAATGTAACCGACACTACGTTCGAATGCATTGCCAGTTACCTCAATGCGCTGGAATGGATGGCAGTAGGTTCGTATTGACTATAACTTCGGTCCATCCGTCCAAGCCTGCAAATGCTTGGCTGGAGGGACACAATAGGAATATCTTGCCGTCCTTTCAAACGCATTGAGGTATCTGCCACTGCATTCTTTGACATTTGCAGGCTTGGACGGATGGACCGAAGTTGTAGTCAATAAGAACCTACTGGCACCCATTCAAGCGCATTGAGGTAACTGGCAATGCTTTAGAACGCAGTGTCAGATACATTTCAATGCTTGGACAGAGGTTAGACCGAACGATATTACGATGTATATATGTATGTGTGTATATATATATATATATATATATATATATATATATATATATATATATATATATATATATATATATATATATATATATATATATATATATATATATATATAACCTCGGTCCACGCATTGAAATGTAACCGACACTACGTTCTAATGCTTGGACGGAGGTTAGACCGAACGATATTACGATGTAATTACGATATATATATATATATATATATATATATATATATATATATATATATATATATATATATATATATATATATATATATATATATATATATATATATAACCTCGGTCCAAGCATTAAAATGTAACCGACACTACGTTCGAATGCATTGCCAGTTACCTCAATGCGCTTGAATGGATGGCAGTAGGTTCGTATTGACTATAACTTCGGTCCATCCGTCCAAGCCTGCAAATGCTTGGCTGGAGGGACACAAGTGATAGTCAATAGGAATATCGTGCCGTCCGTTCAAACGCATTGAGGTATCTGCCACTGCATTCTTTGAAATTTGCAGGCTTGGACGGATGGACCGAAGTTGTAGTCAATAAGAGCCTACTGGCACCCATTCAAGCGCATTGAGGTAACTGGCAATGCTTTAGAACGCAGTGTCAGATACATTTCAATGCTTGGACGGAAGTTAGACCGAACGATATTACCATGTATATATGTATGTATATGTATATATATATAACCTCGGTCCAAGCATTGAAATGTAACCGACACTACGTTCGACTGCATTGCCAGTTACCTCAATGCGCTTGAATGGATGGCAGTAGGATTGTATTGACTATAACTTCGGTCCATCCGTCCAAGCCTGCAAATGCTTGGCTGGAGGGACACAAGTGATAGTCAATAGGAATATCGTGCCGTCCCTTCAAACGCATTGAGGTATCTGCCACTGCATTCTTTGAAATTTGCAGGCTTGGACGGATGGACCGAAGTTGTAGTCAACAAGAGCCTACTGGCACCCATTCAAGCGCATTGAGGTAACTGGCAATGCTTTAGAACGCAGTGTCAGATACATTTCAATGCTTGGACGGAAGTTAGACCGAACGATATTACCATGTATATATGTATATATATATAACCTCGGTCCAAGCATTGAAATGTGACCGACACTACGTTCTAATGCTTGGACGGAAGTTAGACCGAACGATATTACCATGTATATATGTATATATATATAACCTCGGTCCAAGCATTGAAATGTAACCGACACTACGTTCTAATGCTTGGACGGAGGTTAGACCGAACGATATTACGATGTATATTATGTATGTATATATATATATAACCTCGGTCCAAGCATTGAAATGTAACCGACACTACGTTCCAATGCATTGCCAGTTACCTCAATGCGCTTGAATGGATGGCAGTAGGTTCGTATTGACTATAACTTCGGTCCATCCGTCCAAGCCTGCAAATGCTTGCCTGGAGGGACACAAGTGATAGTCAATAGGAATATCCTGCCGTCCTTTCAAACGCATTGAGGTATCTGGCACTGCATTCCTTGAAATTTGCAGGCTTGGATGGATGGACCGAAGTTGTAGTCAATAAGAGCCTACTGGCCCCCATTCAAGCGCATTGAGGTAACTGGCAATGCTTTAGAACGCAGTGTCAGATACATTTCAATGCTTGGACGGAGGTTAGACCGAACGATATTACCATGTATATATGTATATATATCTATATATATATATATAACCTCGGTCCAAGCATTGAAATGTAACCGACACTACGTTCTAATGCATTGCCAGTTACCTCAATGCGCTTGAATGGAGGCCAGTAGGCTCTTATTGACTACAACTTCGGTCCATCCGTCCAAGCCTGCAAATGTCAAAGAATGCAGTGGCAGATACCTCAATGCGTTTGACAGGACGGCACGATATTCCTATTGACTATCACTTGTGTCCCCCCAGCCAAGCATTTGCAGGCTTGGACGGATGGACCGAAGTTATAGTCAATACGAACCTACTGCCATCCATTCCAGCGCATTGAGGTAACTGGCAATGCATTCGAACGTATATATATATATATATATATATATATATATATATATATATATATATATATATATATATATATATATATATATATATATATATATATATATATATATATAATATATATATATATATATATATATAACCTCGGTCCAAGCATTGAAATGTAACCGACACTACGTTCTAATGCTTGGACGGAGGTTAGACCGAACGATATTACGATGTATATATGTATATATATATATAACCTCGGTCCAAGCATTGAAATGTAACCGACACTACGTTCTAATGCTTGGACGGAGGGTAGATATGTATGTATATATATATATATATATATAACCTCGGTCCAAGCATTGAAATGTAACCGACACTACGTTCGAATGCATTGCCAGTTACCTCAATGCGCTTGAATGGATGGCAGTAGGTTCGTATTGACTAAAACTTCGGTCCATCCGTCCAAGCCTGCAAATGCTTTGCTGGGGGGACACAAGTGATAGTCAATAGGAATATCGTGCCGTCCTCTCAAACGCATTGAGGTATCTGCCACTGCATTCTTTGACATTTGCAGGCTTGGACGGATGGACCGAAGTTGTAGTCAATAAGAGCCTACTGGCCCCCATTCAAGCGCATAGAGGTTACTGGCAATGCTTTAGAACGCAGTGTCAGATACATTTCAATGCTTGGACGGAGGTTAGACCGAACAATATTACCATGTATATATGTATGTATATGTATATATATATATATATATATATATATATATATATATATATATATATATATATATATATATATATATATATATATATATATATATATATATATAACCTCGGTCCAAGCATTGAAATGTAACCGACACTACGTTCGAATGCATTGCCAGTTACCTCAATGCGCTTGAATGGGGGCCAGTAGGCTCTTATTGATTACAACTTCGGTCCATCCGTCCAAGCCTGGAAATTTCAAAGAATGCAGTGGCAGATACCTCAATGAGTTTGAACCGACGGCACGATATTCCTATTGACTATCACTTGTGTTCCTCCAGGCAAGCATTTATATATATACATCGTAATATCCTTCGGTCTAACCTCCGTCCAAGCATTAGAACGTAGTGTCGGTTACATTTCAATGCTTGGACCGAGGTTATATATATATATACATATATACATGGTAATATCGTTCGGTCTAACCTCCGTCCAAGCATTGAAATGTATCTGACACTGCGTTCTAAAGCATTGCCAGTTACCTCAATGCGCTTGAATGGGGGCCAGTATGCTGTTATTGACTACAACTTCGGTCCATCCGTCCAAGCCTGCAAATTTCAAAGAATGCAGTGGCAGATACCTCAATGCGTTTGAAAGGACGGCACGATATTCCTATTGACTATCACTTGTGTCCCTCCAGGCAAGCATTTGCAGGCTTGGACGGATGGACCGAAGTTATAGTCAAAACGAACCTACTGCCATCCATTCAAGCGTATTGAGGTAACTGGCAATGCATTGGAACGTAGTGTCGGTTACATTTCAATGCTTGGACCGAGGTTATATATATACATACATATAGACATGGTAATATCGTTCGGTCTAACCTCCGTCCAAGCATTGAAATGTATCTGACACTGCGTTCTAAAGCATTGCCAGTTACCTCAATGCGCTTGAATGGGGGCCAGAAGGCTCTTATTGACTACAACTTCGGTCCATCCGTCCAAGCCTGGAAATTTCAAAGAATGCAGTGGCAGATACCTCAATGCGTTTGAACGGAAGGCACGATATTCCTATTGACTATCACTTGTGTTCCTCCAGGCAAGCATTTGCAGGCTTGGACGGATGGACCGAAGTTATAGTCAATACGAACCTACTGCCATCCATTCAAGCGCATTGAGGTAACTGACAATGCATTGGAACGTAGTGTCGGTTACATTTCAATGCTTGGGCCGAGGTTATATATATACATACATATAGACATGGTAATATCGTTCGGTCTAACCTCCGTCCAAGCATTAGAACGTAGTGTCGGTTACATTTCAATGCTTGGAGCGAGGTTATATATATAACCTCGGTCCAAGCATTGAAATGTAACCGACACTACGTTCGAATGCATTGCCAGTTACCTCAATGCGCTTGAATGGATGGCAGTAGGTTCGTATTGACTATAACTTCGGTCCATCCGTCCAAGCCTGCAAATGGTTGGTTGTAGGGACACATGTGATAGTCAATAGGAATATCGTGCCGTCCGTTCAAACGCATTGAGGTATCTGCCACTGCATTCTTTGAAATTTGCAGGCTTGGACGGATGGACCGAAGTTGTAGTCAATAAGAGCCTACTGGCACCCATTCAAGCGCATTGAGGTAACTGGCAATGCTTTAGAACGCAGTGTCAGATACATTTCAATGCTTGGACGGAGGTTAGACCGAACGATATTACGATGTATATATATATATATATATATATATATATATATATATATATATATATATATATATATATATATATATATATATATATATATATATATATATATATATATATATATATATATATATATATAGATATATAACCTCGGTCCAAGCATTGAAATGTAACCGACACTATGTTCGAATGCATTGCCAGTTACCTCAATGCGCTTGAATGGATGGCAGTAGGTTCGTATTGACTATAACTTCGGTCCATCCGTCCAAGCCTGCAAATGCTTGGCTGGAGGGACACAAGTGATAGTCAATAGGAATATCGTGCCGTCCCTTCAAACGCATTGAGGTATCTGACACTGCATTCTTTGAAATTTGCAGGCTTGGACGGATGGACCGAAGTTATAGTCAATAAGAGCCTACTGGCACCCATTCAAGCGCATTGAGGTAACTGGCAATGCTTTAGAACGCAGTGTCAGATACATTTCAATGCTTGGACGGAAGTTAGACCGAACGATATTACCATGTATATATGTATATATATATAACCTCGGTCCAAGCATTGAAATGTGACCGACACTACGTTCTAATGCTTGGACGGAGGTTAGACCGAACGATATTACGAAGTATATATGTATGTATATATATAACCTCGGTCCAAGCATTGAAATGTAACCGACACTACGTTCTAATGCATTGCCAGTTACCTCAATGCGCTTGAATGGATGGCAGTAGGTTCGTATTGACTATAACTTCGGTCCATCCGTCCAAGCCTGAAAATGGTTGGCAGGAGGGACACAAGTGATAGTCAATAGGAATATCGTGCCGTCCGTTCAAACGCATTGAGGTATCTGCCACTGCATTCTTTGAATTTTGCAGGCTTGGACGGATGGACCGACGTTGTAGTCAATAACAGCCTACTGGCACCCATTCAAGCGCATTGAGGTAACTGGCAATGCTTTAGAACGCAGTGTCAGATACATTTCAATGTTTGGACGGAGGTTAGACCGAACGATATTACGATGTATATATGTATAACCTCGGTCCAAGCATTGAAATGTAACCGACACTACGTTCTAATGCTTGGACGGAGGTTAGAGCGAACGATATTACGATGTATATATGTATGTATATGTATATATATATAACCTCGGTCCAAGCATTGAAATGTAACCGACAGTACGTTCGAATGCATTGCCAGTTACCTCAATGCGCTTGAATGGATGGCAGTAGGTTTGTATTGACTATAACTTCGGTCCATCCGTCCAAGCCTGCAAATGCTGGGCTGGAGGGACACAAGTGATAGTCAATAGGAATATCGTGCCGTCCGTTCAAACGCATTGAGGTATCTGCCACTGCATTCTTTGAAATTTGCAGGCTTGGACGGATGGACCGAAGTTATAGTCAATAAGAACCTACTGCCACCCATTCATGCGCATTGAGGTAACTGGCAATGCTTTAGAACGTAGTGTCAGATACATTTCAATGCTTGGACGGAGGTTAGACCGAACGATATTACGATGTATATGTGTAACCTATGTATGTATTTCAATTTGAATGTTTGGACCGAGGTTAGAACTAAAGATATACCTTGGAATGCACAGTCAGCTATCGCCGTTGGTTCCAACTGTCCGTATATATATATATATATATATATATATATATATATATATATATATATATATATATATATATATATATATATATATATATATATATATATATATATATATATATATATATATATATATATATATATATATTTATCATAATGGTACCTTGTGGAGACATAACGCAGTTAGAAATGGATATATATATTGGAAGGATGTTCTGTATTAATTTTTTTTATCCAAAACATGATTTTCGCACAACGTCCATTTCAACGACCCCGAGGGTTAGTTACTGACGCACTGACCAATAAGCGCTGTTGCAAAACTAGTGCAGATAGAGTTATCCGTCCCTGCCTTCACCTATGCCAAGGACACCCGCTAGTTCCGGTTGAGTATTAAGCATGGCCGCACGTAGACGGAAGACTTGTGGCGGAGGAAAACAGTATTGCGTTTGCTGCCCTAATTTCGCAGGAAAAGTAATTGAAGGGCGCATTGTCAAGTTACACACATTACCAGCTAACAAAACACTGAAACGACTGTGGGAACAACGTTTGCGACTGATTCGGAAAGATTACAACAATGTAAAATAAGATTCAAGATTCAAGATTCTTTATTGTCCAAACACAAGGCATGGATATTTGTTTAGCAGTGCAATAAGGAAGGAGATAACAACATCAAAATTATTACAAACATGGACATTCAATATTGATACATTTGATATACTATCAAAAACAACTTCCATACCAAAATGCAAATCTATAAAGACTAACACACATGCATAAACAGATAACCAGCCACATACCCATGCGTACACATTTAACACACAGATAATTATTCCATAGTATATGTATACACAACTACAACACTCACCCATTTTTCCATGCCTTAGATCCATCCCAGATCATAATAATAATAATAATAATAATCATCATTATAATAATAAGAGTAATAATACAAAATAATCATCGTAATATTAATAATAATCGTAATCATTAGAGTAATTAATAATTATAAAAATAATAATAATAACAATGCAACTACAACTAATAATAATAAGAATAAGAATAATAATACAACAGCAGCACCAACAGACAACTAATAATTAATATATGGTAATAATGATAATAATAATAACAATACTACTACAACTAATAATAATAACAACTGAAAGACTGAAAATAATAAGACATAATTGTAGTTGCTTCACTGAATTAAAAACAAACATTATTCTACTGTATAATAATGTTATCTTCTAGATAAACTGCCAAATTAAAATTTCTCAATTAAAAAATTAAAGCAAAGAAAAAGAAAGAGACTTCGAATTTCTCGTGAATGTAGGTCACTGACAAACGAATTAGGCCTACTGAACCAACAAATCAGCAATCAATGTTTAGGCAAGCAGCCATCCTGAGTAAAATTGGAACGATTGTACCAGAGAAATATAATTTATATAACCCTCCATCTTTCTTGCTTCAACCGAAACTAGCGAACCCAAAGGGCCGCAACCGATCCGCCACTTTCGCTTTCATTATGAAACAGCGCTATAATTTAGTGGAAGGTTGCAGCAGTTGCCTCCCTTAAACCTTATCTCAACCTGTTATTTAATGGTATTTGTCGGAGCTATTGTAATATCTACATCCTTTACATATACACTTATAATATAGAAGGGCTTAGCAGGGTTATCTTCCCTTGGTCCACCCCTTCCATCCCCCTCTTCCACCATGAATGGAAGTTGTATCCCTGAGGATGTGGTGTGTTACACTACGTTGGATGACACTTAAAGACCCCACCGTTCAGCTACCATCAATTTTGCCAACACTCCAATTTTATCTACAGGTTGTCCACATCCAAGGAGTTCAAGCCCCGTCCACGATGGACCCATATAAAGTTATATTGTGATGTTCATGTGATGATTATATTTGAGGAATGTCTTGCCACAAACTTCATGACCGGGGTATGGGTTAGGGTTAGGGTTAGAACACTTTAAAGTACTTAAAAACGGGGTCGTAGCACGACCCATTGTCCACAGAACGTATGTGGCGATAGAGGAAAGTCCAAATAACGGTGTCTGCGCAAAGTATGTGTGTTTGTGTGTGTGTGTGACACCTCCTTATCATACAGTGTTGATTTTGAAATTTTGCTGCTGACCTTTAATGTGTTATTCTAGGTGCAAGGAGTAGGCCCGACGTTCAAGCTGACTGTGAACCTTCAGAACACATCCCTTACACAAGCGTCCTACAACCTCCTCATCTCTTTCGAGTTTGATGACAGGCTCTACAGTTTCCGCAAGAAGCTCATCCAGGTGGGTAACTTAAAATATCTCTTTCTTCTTCTCTTTCTTCTTCTTTTTCTTCTTAATCTTAGATTTGTTGTGTTTAGATTTTTTGAGATTATGCTAAGATTCTATTTGTTGACAAATGAAATATAACCTAAATCATAATTTTCATTAACTGCTATTCCATTCCATTCCTTTTGTGTTGCTGTGAAAATGCTGTCACAACAAGAGACCTTGGGTTCATCCCTCTTGAAGGGAGAAAAGCCAGTATTGCTCAATGTTGAAAGAAAGTATCTTGTGCTGAGGGCATGTTGTCTCCCATTCCCCTCACTGCCTTGAACGTGTCTGTAGACTTAAAACTGTGCGCACTATTAATTGGATTGGATGATTTTCTTTGTGTTCTAGAAGAACTTGTATGAAGATTTCAAACTGATTTGGTTTGATTTATTCACTAAAGAAATAGTTTTAATTGACAAGCTTATGTCATTTACATTATTTTTCTTCATCATGTGTTGTGTTGAAGAAAAATAATGTAAACGACATAAGCTTGTCAATTAAACAATTTAACATCACCAACGACGAAGTCCGACAGACCATCACACAAGCCATTGGACAACACGATGACCTGCTCACAGTGGTGAAAAAACGGAAACTCCGATGGTATGGCCACGTCACCAGATCATCAGGCCTTGCAAAGACCATTCTGCAAGGCACAGTGCAAGGAGGTAGAAGAAGGGGGAGACCGAAAAAGAGGTGGGAGGACAACATTCGAGAATGGACTGGTTTGACACTGAGCGAAGCCATGAGGGTTGCTGAGGACAGAGAAAGATGGAGTATGCTGGTTAAACGATCATCTGTGGTGCCCATACGACCTTCGGGTTATGAGACAGGATAGGATAGGATAGGATTATTTTTCTTGCATGAGGACTTTCTGCATTTCTTACAGGCAGTATTTTTTTTTAAATGCAGTTCCAAGCTGTTTTAGAAAGGAGAGGTTTAATCTGTGTATGTCTAGACTTTCTAGTAGGAAGGGTTATGCAAGGTTTGCATTATTATTATTATTATTATTATTATTATTATTATTATTATTATTATTATTATTATTATTATTATTATTATTATTATTTTTGTTGTTATTGTTGTTGTTGTTGTTATTGTTATTATTATTATTAATGTTTCAGGTTCCGATGCTAGTACCAGGCCTAAACTATGTGTTTGACACATTTGTTGACTGTCTGAACGACAAAGGTGTCTCGGATAACATCAAGGTATCTTCGTTAATTTCTTCTCTGCTTCTCTCATTTATTTCATCTATTTCATTTAGTGATTTATTCATTCATTTATTTAAATTATTTTAGTTATTATTTTATTTTGTATTTTGTATTTTTTATTTATTGACTTATAGATATGTACTCGCATAAACACACAGCCCTTTTCTTCTGCCCATTTCTATAAAATCATTATCATTGGTTTGAACTGGGCTTATATATATTGTTGTTGCAGGTGTTTGTGCTGAAGCAAGGAAAGAGCACTCCACTTATCACCGGAGTTATCAGCATGCCAGTGGCTGAGGTTGTCGTCATGTCATAGTTTTCACCTTCGGAAAACCGCCACAATCATCTTAACCTGGTGCGAGATAAGCAGAAGAAGAACGAAGACTTGAGAGGAGGAAGATTTTAATCTAAAATCATTAAAAGAAGAAGAAGAGAAGAGAAGTTGAAGCTGAAACTGTAGGTAGAAGTTGAAGCTTTAAGCGGATAAAGGTTTTAGGCTTGACGGAGCTTGATAATAATTTGTATTTCTGTTTTACTGGAAGTTATCTGGAGAGAGGCATACTGAAAGTTATCTGGAGAGAGGCATACTGGAAGTTCTCTGGAGAGAGGCGTACTGGAAGTTATCTGGAGAGAGGCGTACTGGAAGTTCTTGGAGAGAGGAGTACTGGAAGTTATCTGGAGAGAGGCGTACTGGAAGTTATCTGGAGAGAGGTGTTCTGGAAGTTATCTGGAGAGAGGCGTACTGGAAGTTATCTTGAGAGAGACGTACTGGAAGTTATCTGGAGAGAGGCATACTGGAAGTTATTTGGAGAGAGGTGTATGGGAAGTTATCTGGAGAGAGGCGTTTGGGAAGTTATCTGGAAATAAGCGTACTGGAAGTTATCTGGAGAGAGGCGTACTGGAAGTTATCTGGAGAGAGGCATACTGGAAGTTATTTGGAGAGAGGTGTATGGGAAGTTATTTGGAGAGAGGTGTATGGGAAGTTATCTGGAGAGAAGCGTACTGGAAGTTATCTGGAGAGAGGCGTATGGGAAGTTATCTGGAGAGAAGCGTACTGGAAGTTATCTGGAGAGATGCGTACAGGAAGTTATCTGGAGAGAGGAGTACTGGAAGTTATCTGGAGAGAGGCGTACAGGAAGTTATCTGGAGAGAGGCGTACTGGAAGTTATCTGGAGAGAGGCGTACTGGAAGTTATCTGGAGAGAGGCATACTGGAAGTTATCTGGAGAGAGGCGTACTGGAAGTTATTTGGAGAGAGGCATACTGGAAGTTATCTGGAGAGAGGATTACTGGAAGTTATTTGGAGAGAGGCATACTGGAAGTTATCTGGAGAGAGGCGTACTGGAAGTTATTTGGAGAGAGGCATACTGGAAGTTATCTGGAGAGAGGCATACTGGAAGTTATCTGGAGAGAGGCGTACTGGAAGTTATTTGGAGAGAGGCATACTGGAAGTTATCTGTACTGATGGGTGGGTGGAAGTTGAGAAGACAAAAGTACGGTGATGTTTTAAATAATAATTATAATAATTGTTTAGGACTTCATTCCCCATAAATAAAGGACAACGGCTGCCCATCTATGCCTTCAAATGCCAACACACCCACCCTTTGTTCATGTGGACATGTGCTGTTGTTTTGTATTGTTTTTTTAACTGAAAATTGATTGCCACTCACTAAAAACACATGTAAAAATTGTATGATGGTCGATGAGATTTAAAAAATATATATTCTGCCTAAAAACAAAAATCAGTTATGAGGGCAATTATGATCGATAAAGCAATTTAGACTGACGAAACTATGAGGTCAACAAAACCTTCCACAATTGGGAACACCTGCCTGCCATCAGGCAATTTAGACTGACGAAACTATGAGGTCAACAAAACTGTCCACATTTGGGGACACCTGCCATAAGAAATAGTGATTCAAGGCGCATCAAGCAGACCATGGACAACAAATGTTAAGAAGTCCATAGTGAGGCATAAGATCATCCTTTTGATAACATAACGACTGCTAAAAAGTCCATAGTTTGGTATAAGATCTTCCTTTTGATGACATAATGAATGGAATGTCTGGTTTTTTTTACCTGAAGTGGGGTTAATCTGTGTCTGTTCGGAAGTTTGTTGTTTAAAGGAACTTCAATAATAATTTAAGTTTGTGTTTGTATGATTTTTTCACAAAAAAACGTTATTCGGTGTATTTGAAGACAGTTGTTTGTCAAATTAAACTGTGTTGTTGTGCTTTCTACAGCGTTTATTTCATTTATTTATTTATTTCATTTATTTTGTTGTCCTTATATAGCACTTTTCAAGCTCAAGAGCTGCTCAAGGCTTTGCCCAATGAGAGATTAAACCCAAGTCTCAAAGCGTTGTTATTTGTGTGTGCATAGTCTGTGGTGATTATTTTTATTCTTTTTGAAATGATATGTTGTCCGATCTGATATGTGCCTTTTGCACAAAATAAAGTGGTAGTATTAGATATTGAGCATTTTGGTTGCTTGCAAAGTAGGTTTTCATCTACAACAGTTCAGAAGGAGATTTAGGCCAAGAGTCTAATCATACCATTAAGTCTTACAGCTGGGCGTGTGTGCTTAGTGTTTGTCACAATGAAGTGAACTCATGTGAAATGTGAGTGCGTCATTGTGTGAGAATTGCTTGAATATGGTTTTTGTAGGCTTTGTAAAAGTTTGAGGAGTCTTTTTTATTTTAAACTATGTGTTTGAAATGTCTGTGTATGGGTGTTGGCTTCTAAAAGTGATATATCTGTGTCTGTCCTATCGCCAATGGAGGCTGTGGACGTTACACTTCAGTGTCCATTCTTCATTCCAAGAGTTTGTACAATGTTTTGTACTGCGCATCTACATTTTTATGTGTGTGCAGTTTCAGAGTGAGAAATAGGGGACAATATGTATTGTTTGTATTGGGTTGTGGGAGACGCTTGTAGCTGTTCGCTCAGTGGTGTACGCAGTGTACTCAAATGTCAGGCCCAGCCTGTGCAGAGAGTGGTTCAAACCTCGCTGACAGCCTGCAGTAAAATAATAATAATAATAATAATAATAGTAATAATAATAATAATAATAATAATAATAATAATAATAATAATAATAATAATAATAATAATAATAAAATTAATTAATTAGATTAAAAACTTAAAATGTCAAACTTACCTTGAGACACTGTGCCCCTACTCCTTCGGATGAGAGTATAAACTGAGGTCTAGTCGGTGCACAGATGCATTCCATCGCACGAACTTTAAAGATCCTGACGCTCATGTCCTACTCGGGCGAGAGCCGGCGACACAGATACGCCCAGCACGCACTAGGTTCCTTCTCCCCATCTATGTCTCTGGTCGCCCAGGATTGTGCTCAGTCATCTGGGCATCAGACTATATGCGCCCAAAGGTTGCAGGCAGGCGCCTTGGGTGGCTTGAATTAGACCCAGTGGCTTGAGCAGCTCTTGAGCTGGAAAAGCGCTATATACAAGTGATAATATAAATATATTAAATAATATATTTAAAAATATATGTTGGTGGTATCAGATGATGTTGTAAATTTTGGTGTTGTTGAAATCTGTGATAATATTATGAGTGTCGGTGAGTGAGGTTTTTGTTTATTTCCCTTCCCACAGATATAATCGGTCATAAGGTGCAGGGTATAACTACATGTGAGCAATGACTGTGGTGTCGTTCCGTCCATCATTTGCCTGCTATTTGTCAATGAAGTCCTGAATCATTGTTTATAGGTGTACTATTATATTGTCGGTCTGAGAACGTTGTACAGTGAAATAATCGTGATGTTATTTGTGAATAACCGTGATGTTATTTGTGAAGTATAACTAACGAATTGGAGAAATAGAGGTTACATTTTTTCTTTTTTTTCTTTTTTGTTGGTTCGCTTTTGTGCTGTCAGCGAGAGATAGGGGGAGAGAGAGAGAGAGAGAGAGAGAGAGAGAGGAGATAAGCATGACCCTCATTAAGCTGTCCTAGGAAAAAGAGATGTCCCAAATGCCTTTCTCCCCAATGAACAAAACGTTAAGAAGATACTCTTTTTCCTTACCTCATCCGTTTATGTGTTTGTTAAATGTGGGTGTGTGTGTGTACCACGTGTTGCATGTGTGTTCATGCACGCACCTGTTTGTGTGTGTGTGTGTGTGTGTGTGTGTGTACCTGTGGGTGGGTGTGTGGGTGTGTGGATATGTGTGTTTTGGGGAAGTATATATATGTTTATGTAGGAGAGAGACAAAGACCCACAGAAAATGGAACAGACAGACAGGCAAGATAAACACACTACTTCAATCAAAAAACAACATTGACAGCATTTTCATCACCTTTTTTTAATTCGAATCACAGCTCGGAAAACAATACTTAATTTTTTTTAGGTTTAATTGAGAAACTGGAGAAAGTTGTGTTGGGATAATTTACATTTGGCAGAAGGAGAGTGGGAGAAAGGTGGGGTGGGGGACATTTAACAATTTTTGGTCAAGGTCATGGAGTTGCAAAGGAGGGGGGGGGGGTGAAGGGGAAAGGAGTCACAGGTAGTAAGCTACGATTGTGGGGCAGCCACAAACAAACATGTAAGGAGCTTCTCTTCTATTCCAATGACCACACAAAAACACCATAATTATTTATGTACAAGGACAGTTTCTGGAGGGCTGAATGTCTTTCATGTCATTCTTTATCTCCCATTAACATTTGACATTTGACAAGAAGTTCTCTAATACAAATAATGTACAGTCAATTTCTATACATTGAGAGATAGCAACGTACCATCAGTACAGCCATGATGTACAATGACTGAACAGCAAAATGATATACAATGATGGACACAACAATGCTGGGCTATTCGCTAATGATTATTAATGAATCAAGAGTAGCAGTGATTAATAGTAATGGAAGGGTAACAGTCGTAAATATTGCAGAACTTAATTTTATAAACAGAAAGTGTTGAATCTGTATATATAATTTTATATTCAATATTGATTATTCTCTAAACATATAACGATGTTCAGTTTTTATACATGAAATGACGAACAAGAGTTATTTATACAGATATATATATATAAACATGAGGTTTACCTCTCTGTATGTACACAAATGATGTTCAGGTTTTAATTCACAATTGAGCTTCAATTTTCTACACATAAAATGAATTAAAATTTGTGATGCATAAATGAGTTCACTTCTCTAAACATATAATGATAATATTAAGATGTTTTAACATGTATATGAAACATGTCTAGAGATGAATACAGTTACTTTTTTTCTAAATCTACATAACAATGTTGATAATGACAATTTATCTAATTACATACAGACAATTATAATTATTTCTTACCACCAACCTCATTAACTAAAATTTATCTAGTTACTTACAAACAAATATATTAGTATTATTCCCCACTAACATCACTCTACGCCCCTACACACAAACACACACAAACACACCAAAATCCAAAACAGGCAAATGGTATTTTTTACATGTACAAACTGTCTACATGAGACTCATGTAGCGTAGCTGAGACTAACGCTTACCTCTCTCTAAACATGTGAGAGGTACTTGACAAGCATCAGCTACGTTGCATGCATGGGAAATAGTCTAAACGCGCAAATCTACATTAATTTTAAATATTCAAAGTCTGAAAAACATACAGAGATATGAGCTAGGCATCAAGCTGAAGTTTACATCATATTAACAAGACAGTTATTCATGATAATTAATTATACAATGTTTGGCAAAGAAAGGTAGATGATTGTTTTACAATTATAACACGATTATAATACTTGAAATGATGATAGCCTTTGAATATGGAATAAAATGGGATCACATAATTTGTGAACAGACTCTAAATAAATTGAATTGAATTGAACTAGCATGGATCTAAGTAGTGTTGCACTTATGTTACATAAATATACACAAAATGATGACAGGTCATTCAAAATGCACGGAATTAGACGGTTTTGAATATGGGATGGATTTTAAGTAGTGTTGCACTTATATAGCATAAATATACACAAACTGATGATAGATTATTTAAAATGCACGGAATGCGACGGGTTTTAATATGGAATGGATTTTAAGTAGTTTTGCACTTCTGTAACATAAAAAGACAAAATGACGATAGGTTATTCAAAATGCATGGAGTTCAAAAAGTTTGTACATTTGATATCAAAGGTATACATTATTGTGTTATGGTCATTACAGGACTGTCATTAGGCCAGAGAAAGGTGGAGTACGCTGGATAAACGATCATCTGTGGTGCCTCAACGACCTTCGGCTTAAGGGACAGGATATAGGTTCATTAAAGTGGCCATGACGTTCTCTAGTAATTATGTACAACGAAATACTTCGTTCTCCAGGATGTACATTGAAACCTCACTACACATCTACACTGCACATTTTCAATGTATACACATGGCAATACTATCAAGCCCATCGTCAAAGGTATGCAGAGAACTAACAGGAACATTCTTTAGGCTAAGTTTGGTGAAGCAGATTTAAAAAAAAAACAAAAAAAAAAAAAACAACTTTATGTGAACTCCCACCATCCCGTCCCCATCTCCACCATCTTCCTCCTTCCCAGGGGAGTAGCACCCTCCCTCCCCACGTTTACCCTCACTTCCCTCCACGCACTCCGCCCCCCTCCCTTCACAGGCAACCTGTACATAGTTAGTGAGTGTGTTTGTGTTTCTGCTCTTATATTTCTAGAAGTGGCCTCGTGGCGCAGTGGATTAGTCGCCGGTTTCCAATGCCGAAGGTAGCGGGTTCGATTCCCGCAAAGAGCGAACGTATGTGACTTAAGTATGAGACTAGTGAGGTCACCGAGGGTTTTCTCCGGGCACTCCGGTTTCCTCCCTCCCTTCAATAATGGTACAGGACGCAGTCAATATAAAATTTCACAAAAATAAAAATTCAATTTTCTTTCCGTCTGCCAATAGCGATCTCCTTGCCTTTACACCACCTGTTTGAGTGATGATGTGTATTTGTTGTGTGTGTGAGGGTGGATGAGCGTGTATGTTGGCACAGATCGCCGCGCTCTGAGGCTGGTTGATTTGGGGAAAAGTGCGGAACATAGCATCCATTATTATTATTATTTTTTTTTAAAATTATTATTATTATTATTATTATTATTATTATTATTATTATTATTATTATTATTATTATTATTTATATGTTGTTTTTCGCACCATGTTTGTGTGTATCTGAGCGTGTTGAATGTTTCTGATAAAACTGAAAGTTTGAGCATAGCTGTGAGTGCATTTGCACCAAGAGCAGGACCGCGAGTCTGGTGTGCGGGCTATATAATTAATAATAATAATAATACTAATGATATTATTATTATTATTATTATTATTATTATTATTATTATTATTATTATTATTATTATTATTATTATTATTATTATTATTACTTTAATTTATTACGTATAATTATCTTGGGATGGATTTTGGAACATAGTTTGAAGTTTGGAATGCAGTGTGTTTTTTTTTTAACTCGCGGAATGCCAACACGTTAGAATATTATTCTATTATAATTTGTTTAATGCAACATAATAAATGTTTATCATACACTTAATATGCTTTTAAATAGTAAATTGGGTATTAATTTGAAATGTTAAAGAAGTAATAATTTATATTCTCGATCATAATGCTTTGCTTTTTTAAAATTATTCTATTATAATTTGTTTAATGCAACCTAATAAATGTTTATCATACACTTCATATGCTTCTAAATAGTAAATTGGGTATTAATTTGAAATGTTAAAGAAGTAATAATTTATATTCTGGATCATAATGCTTTGATTTTTTTAATTAAAAAAATAGGGAGGGCGAAGAGAATGGAAAAAACCAATTCAGATTCAATAAAACAAGAATACAGATGTTAAATAATTTAGATTCTGGAATGCAGTATGTTAGATTTTAGAACAGGTATAAATAATTTGATTTGGAATATAATTTCGATTATTACAATACTACTTTAACACTTTTTTTAAATAAAAATTTAGATGTATAACATTGCATTGTCATTTGAATTACATAACATAGTAATAATTGAAATTTAGACAATTAGTTTTTAAAGATGCAATAATTGCATGTATATTATAGACCTTTTTTAAAATTTTGAAACAGAATTTATAAATATGATAATTGAATTTGAAACATAACAATTCATTTCCAATTAATTTGTGAGCAAACACATCCACTACAATGTGATAAAGGCATGATGACATAACATATATGTTACATGCCTCCGAAAAATCAATAATGATAACCGAAAAGGCATTCGCATAGCAAAGGAGAACTGGATAGATGATCAATGCCAGGATCTAGAGATAGAGAACTGTCTGAACAAGAACAACAGCAAGAAGGCCTACCAGACTGTGGAGCGGCTGACAAGTGCTAAAGAGCCCAAAGTCTCCACGATTCAAAGCAAGTCTGGCATATGTGCCTTACAGAAGAACCAGAAGTTTTGGATAGATGGACAGAGCACTGCTATGACCTTTAGAATCACACACCAAACGGAGACCCATCAGTTCTAGCATGTCCCAAGAATACAGAAGAAGAAGAAATCCTCCCAATTCTCCGAAAAGAAGTGGAGGCAGCAGTGCAATCGCTGAAGAAGGGGGAAATCAGCGGGAGTGGACAATATAACCGCAGATTTGCTTCAAGCAGGTGGAGAAGCGATGACTGACGCTCTCTCCATTATCTGTAACTAAATCTGGCAGAGTGAGGATCGGCCTACATCATGGACCCTGTCGCTTGGCATCATTCTTCCCAAAAAGAGTAACCTTCAGTAGTGTGAAAATTACCGCATTATCAGCCTCATGAGCCATCCAGGCAAGGTCCTCCTGAAAATAATACTCAACAGGTTATTATTACTGTGATAAGGACAGAAGCAGAAAACCATTAAAGAACATTAAACTAGGGTTTAAAACAAGAGGACAAGAGTGAGCAAGACTTGGATGGTATTCAGTGGGATAGAGGAGAGGGAAGAAATAGTAGTTTGAGCTCTTTGTGATAAGCGCACTGTATAGAGAAAAACAAAAGCACGAGAAATTATCCAGAATAAAGGCAGCTGTCAATGAAAGGCAGACAAAATGACCGGTTTGGGTTGAGCACATTGGTAGAGTAGATAAATTGGTCTCCTTAAATACGATTTTTTGTTTGTTAAATATAAGTGTTTCCATATCAAATCTAGAACAAACGACCTTCGTTAAATAAAGCACGACGCCTTGGTTAACAAAGTGGTACAATATTAAATCTTGAATAAATAAATTTGTTACTTAAACTTTTACCGAATTAATTCTAGAACAAAGACATTTGTTAAATAAAGTGTTACCATATTAACTCTAGGACAAAGACCTTTCTTAAATAAAATGTTACTATACTAAATGTAGAACAAAGATCTTTAAGTGTTAAATAAAGTGTTCCCATAATTATTAGGTTAGAAAAAAAGACAAAGTTTTACTATGTTAAATCTAGAATAAAGTAATAGAATATTCATTAAAAATGGCTTCAACTCTCTGCCATTATGACCTAATTATCTAATTAACATCAGTATTACCTAAAATAATAAGATCTATTACACTATTTTAAGTGGTTTTATATCAAACCTTGAAAGGATATACTACAAAATATAACGACATCATTTACAATAATCAAACAGATTAAATAAGAAAAGTTTCAAAAGTAGGACAATTGCTTTTTATAAATTTCAGACTTATCTGGAGACACTGTAACATAGTCTGGATTTTGTTTTGTTTTGCTTTAAAGGGCTTGAGAGAGTTTACAAATGAAAATTAATCTATACTCAGTTAGAAATAAAAAATGTAAACTAAATTTTGTATATATGAATTGGTGGTAAAATTTTCTTAACACTAACTAAGCCTATCACTATATTTTACATTGTGTGTTGCCTTCTTTTAGGAGCGATCAAACTCATGAAATTTGTTAGTATGATCCTGACAATGGAATATACTATGAAACTGGTTTAAGCCATATGAATCATATTTCTGAGTACTGTCACACCAAGTAATAATGTTATTTTAATGCAGTGGGGAAAAAATCAAAGAAATGTGTGTTTATCATCACAGTGTTTATTTATTTTTTGTTAGTTATTCATTGCTTACAGTGTCCAGCGGACTGCAAAGAGCCGAATCAGGACCACAAAATCAGTACCACAACTTGATTGAAAGGGGACTCACTCCTGATCCGTATAAAAGATCTACTGAAACAATCCTAGTGGTAATATTGAAGGCACTCCACCAGCCGGTCACTTTACAATAAAGGCATCCCATGCAGGGGACGCTGAGGCTATACTCTAATTTATCGAACCCCCGTTTACAAAAAACAAAATATAATACAAACATCAATATAAAATATTTTTTAAAACGCATAAATATATAATGCCTACATTGCTAAATAATAATATCATAGGAAGCCCTAGTGACCATTTGGCAAAAAGCGTCCAATATTCCCAAGCTGACCCAACAGACCTCATACACAAATGAGGAGTTTTGGAAGAGTTTTCAAGAGGAAAATGTAGGTGACTGTCTAGAGAAGAAAATAGTATGGTAGATTGATTGATAGAACACAGTAGGAATTAAAAAGAACAAAGGAGAAAGACAGCGACAGTGGGAATTTAAAGCACTAAATTTCCAGAAAGTGGGGATACTATTTATGCAGAAACCCCCGGCATCCCCACGGGTGGAGTGTTGAAAATGCTGTTGAAAACAGTCAACAACTGATGTGATCAAGCTCTGCATAATAAAATAGTAAATATTGACAATTAATAAACTGAACACATAAACCTCATATGACCAAACACTATGCATAAACTATTAGTAAATAATCACAAACATAAACTGAACGCTTAAACCCGATATAACCAAGCTCTGCATAAACTATTAGAAAATAATAATAATTCACAAACTGAGCGCTTAATCCTGATATGACCATAAGCTATGCATAAACTAATAGTAAATAGTGACACAAGTATATCAACTAATGACAATTGATAAACCGCGTGCTTTAAACCTGATATGACCATAAGCTGTGCATACACTAATGGTAAATAATGACAACTGATAAACCGAATGCTTAAACCTGATATGACCATAAGCTTTGCATACATTAGTAATAAATTATGATAATAATAAACTCAACACTTTAAACTAAAACAAAGTATAATTTTAGAGACAAATGATAATGACAACTCTGCCAATTAAACAAGAATAAAAATATATCCACCAGTGGTAATAAAAACAACACAACACAACCTTAAAAAAAACAAAAAAAACAAACACATCAATCGAACGACAACAGATAACACTTAGAACTATGCACAATCTGAAAGCATTTGACACAGTGGACTAAATGAAAAATATTGGAAGGAAATGTTCTCGCGAAAAGGACATATTAACAATCTCAACATTCTGATCCAAAACAATATTGAATCCTATCGATGCCGAAGGAGCACCCAGCCAAATACGATGCCCGATGAAAGACCCAGGCCCATCATAACCAAACTCTCAAGCTCTAAACTAGTCAATATTTGGTTCACCATCATAAATGTACATCTTGCTCATGCTTTGTTTGGCACAGAATGCAATATTGCCATTTTGTTATGTTAAATTAAACCATGCCCAACAGCACCAGTATGGATCTATCCTTCAATGTTCTACAAATGGTTGGCACCGAAAGTATTATATTATAACAAAAGCATAATGGATTTTTTAAAGATGACAACATAAAGAGGCGTTCTCTCATGATATTGCCAATTAGTCTCACATTCTTAATGTACATGCAATGTTTAAATTATCATATGAACGTATGTTCTTACGATGACAACATAAAATGGTATTCTCTCAAAATACTACCAAAATCTCACATTCTAAATGTACAAGACTTAAATTATCATATTAACAGATGTTCTTATGATGACAACATAAAATGTTATATTCTCTTATGGTTTTGCCACCAATGTTCTAATGTACAATATTGAATTATTATATTAACATATGTTCTTATGCTGACAACATATAATGTTATTCTCCAATGATAATTACATACGCTCATGTTCTCATTATTGATATTATTATTACATTACTATTTTAAAACAGCTCGTGATAGCAATAAAAATGAAACAATCCATTCATAGTCTCTAAATAACAATATCTAGCACTTTATTAATTTTTTTTTTTACACTGACAGGAACAAGAAGAAATCTTACAGTCTAGTGAACACTATTTACATCTACATTATGATGTTTACGTTTCTTCTGATGACAACTAACACGAGGCAGTTTTAAATCCCACCCTCTAAATAACATTTCTAATACTGACACAATCATGAAGCACTCTGAAATTATGATGAAAAAACATTTAAAACTATTTACAATTTTTTTGTTATGGCAGCAGGGCATAATGAAAAGGGAAACAGTTTCACTCTCTAAACAATTTCTTTTTCATTAACGTCTGCGAGCTGTGTTTTCCAACAACATTATTTAAGGAAAATAATTGAAATATTATCATTAACGAACATATAGATTGTGAAAGACAATTCGTCAAACATTGAACTAAATAAGGTCAATTAGCTTAAATCATCAATTCATGTACGCCAAGTGGAAAATTATTATTATGATTACAAATGGTACACCATCTCATCCAGATTCAGTTTAGTTTTAATTAACAGTACGGTTGTTTAAAAGTTGTAAGAATTGTTGTCTGGGACTTTAAAAAAAAAGTCTAATATCACTTAATTGTGTACAGACTTTAAATAAATGGATCGAATTGAAGTCTGTGAGTAATATGATAAAGTCACGCAATTTTTTGATAACACGAAAATACACAAATATGACGTAGTCGCTCATCCTGCTATTAGCACTATGTATAAATATTTACATAAACATATTAACATTAAGGGTGACATAAATTAGCATAAACGGTAAGAAACATTTAACGTTCTTAAAATTGAAAACAAAGGTTAGCACTCATTTAAGCTTTGTTTTTATGAGCCCTTTGAGTCTTTCATGTTTTGTTTGTTTGTCTCGTTAATAATGAACTTCTATTTTAACCAACATTTAAAAAAAAAATCTTCATTTCCCAATCGGAGCAGGGGAAGCAATTTCAGTATCTGAGACTGATCTCCCTTCATTGCAAAAAATAAACAACAAATCTATAATTACAGCAAACTGGTGATTGAGACACAATGTCTTTCATTAAATGATAGCAAGTTATAAAATGCTCACGAGGAAGGAGATATATTACTTGTTAACAACAAATTATCTAAGCACATTAAACAAAGGCAAAGGATTGGTATGTTATACAAAAGGGAGATAAATATACAAACAGGTCTTTGTAATTTAATGTGTTCACGGTTGGGTTTTCTGATTTAAATAATACCCTTTAATAAACCAACTATTATCTAACAATGCTAACGCAATGTTTCCTGTTAAATATAAATTACATGTATGTTACCATTCTTCTGCCTTCAAAATGAGCCACAATTCAGTGTTCTTGGTTATCGTCATCACACATAAATATCGCGTCTTTAATGTCATTTACAAAATTTCAGAAATATAACAAAATATCGTGATTCTATGTAACTTCGTAAGTTTCCTTATAAATTAAAATACATTTTATTACCGTATATTACTTAGCAAAATGAGGTTTCCCAAATATAAACTTGATCCCTATTTCCGAGTTGTAAGGGTTACATATAGTTCTTTAAATTTTATTGCATGAAATTTAGCATAGCGTGGAGTGTTATTTGGCAGCTCGATGCATTCAAATACTTTACACAGTATACACCATATAACAATGACATATCACACAACAGAATATCATCTACATCTTGACACACATTTCTAGGTACTGTACAGTACGAGTATGCCTGGACGCTAATATGAGGAAATAATACTGCAAAACACACACTTATATAGTACATCAAATTCTCCAACACTCGCTTACTATAACACTGCAGAGATTATGCACAGAAACAAATCCATCCATCCTTAATGGACAGACCGGAGAAGCCTTCCAGTCTATAATGGGTGTTCGTCAAGGGTGTACACTGTCCTCTCTCCTCTTTAACCACCAACATAACATATTGCGTTTGAGATTGAGAATGCGTAGTTACAGCGCTATATGTCCATCTAACCAACAAACGAACACTTGATTTTACGTTACATTTATATCCATTATACATAGACGTGCGCCCCCTTTTGTGCCCCTACAACCCAAGAGGGCTACTTCGAGATTCCTGACTCTGATAATCCATGAAGCGATTTTGCTAGACTTCATTTTCTGAAAGAATTTTATCGGTGCCATTCTACTATTTTCTACGACATACTACTCTTATTTACCACACAAACTATTAAATCTTATTATCTTTCCAAAGGCAACCATTTGGCCTATAGTATCAGGTCAGATTTTATTTCATTGTCTAAACGAAGCAAATATATAGTTTCTTCAAAATTGTGAGAGGCTCCAAAAACTGTATTGCTGAACAATTAGTGAATGAGGGGTTGGTTTAGCTTCCTATCCTATCCTATCTCATAAGGCGAAAGTCGTTGGGTCACCAAAGATGATCGTTTAACCAGCGTACTTCATCTTTCTCTGTCCTCAGCGGTCATCATGGCTTCACGTGTCAAGCCAGTCCATTCTCGAATGTTGTCTTCCCACCTCTTCCCTCTTCTCCCTCTTCTTCTGCCTCCTTGCACTGTGCCTTGTAGGATGGCCTTTGCAAGGCCTGATGCTCTGGTGACGTGGCCATACCATCGAAGTTTCTTCACCATTGTGCACATGTCATCGTGTCGTCGCTTGAGTGGTCTTCGTCATTGGTGATGTGCTGGGTATAGGAAGTGCCCAGTAGTCTTCTGTAGCACATCATCTCCATGCTTTGTATTCTTGGTTGTAGGTCTGCTGTGAGGGTTTATGTTTCGCAAGAGTATAGGAAGATGGAGATGACAAGGGTTCTGTTTTTCCGAATGGGCTTCCATCTTGTCAGGGCAGCAGTTTGTGCTATCATGAAAAGGACTTTTGTCGGGACCCACTCTCCGATACAACTGCTCCTAAATACTTGAAGCTGTGCATCGAGTTGAGGGATTGGTCTTGGACTTTGATGTCCGTGTTGATGCCATTGGTTTTGTTGGTCATCATTTTGATCTTCTCTGCGCTTATTTCCATTCAATAGGCACTGGAGGTGGTATCACGACTCTGTCCCAGCTGTTCAAGTTCTTGTTCCTCTCCAGCTAATCTATCAATGTCATCCGCAAAACGGAGGATGGAGATTGCTCTGTTCCCTATGCTGACTGTACCTTCATGATCTGCAAGGACATCCGACATGATGCGCTCTAGAAAGATGTTGAAGAGTGTTGGAGAGAGTATGCATCCTTGACGCACGCCGATGTTGTTTTTTTTCACCAGTTCCCGATGGTTTGGCTTCACGGTACAGTTCTCATCTGCCATGCAGATGACTTTGGTTCGAGTTCCTCAAGCAGCAATGTATATTTTCTTCTTTCTTTCTATTTTTTTTTTTTTGAGGAATCTACTTAATTGGTAGCCGTCTCTAGGCGAAGTTCAGCTTCCCTCTGTGTCGCCACAACGGCACGTTACAGATGCCATCCCTTTCATATCACCTTTTTGAACGAAAGTAGCAGAAACACGCACCGCAATGAAATAGCAGATCGAGCTCTGAGCTTATTTCTTGGCTTCTTTCTTCATATTCTTCTCTATATACCGTCCTCTGTGTCTCACTTTTCTTGTTTTAATTTTCCTAGTCCTCCCATTTTCTCCCCTTGTGCCCCCTTTTCCCCCCACCATCCTACTCTACCACCCAAAAAACAGATTTCTGAACCGCTAAAACGTAGCAGCTGTCCCTACGCATAATCTATCTGGAGGAAATCAAAATCACCAATCACAATACTACAGGGTAAAAATCTATGTACAATGAAAGGTAACGAGCAGTGACATAACATTTTCATCTGACGTAACATTTGTTTTAGTGTGACGTGATATATTTTAAATATGACGTCATCTCACATTTAAGATTCCGAAAGGTTCATGATTGAAAACGAAACTCTTCACAAACTCTTTCGAGTTCCGCCAGCACATGATGACGTCATAAAGTCCTTGGACGTGTTGGGGTGATCATGACGTTCCCGTGATGACGTCAAAAACAATAATGACTCTCTAGCAATGGCGTCAAAACCATGAGAAGCTAAAGAGCAGAGGGAGGAGGAGGGCGGTTCTACAGCAGAATGATGTCGCAGTGGCTTTCAAGATGTGTGACGTCAGGGGTAAGTCTATAACCTCTGACGTCGAAGGTGGGTGACGTGACGATGATGTCAGAGGTGTGGATGACATTCGAATGACATCAACAGTCAATAACACTACGAAAATATCAAAAGTTAAAACGACGCCGCATCGACCTCACAGGGGGTACAACTTCGAGATGGCGTCTCCATGCTAACGCGAGAGGGTGTTGTGATGTCACGATGGCGTGAGGCGGGTGACGTGATGTCAAGATGACATCAGAAGAATGACGTGTAGGAGCGAGGTCGTCAGAAGAATGACGAGAACGGTCACGACATGATCTTGCCCGTTTTGATGATGGGATGCCAGACATCGGTTGCTCGGTGCGGGTGTTCCATGATTTCGTACCAGTGTTCCAGTTGTTCGCCGTGACTGTACCAGCCCAGATCCACCTACATTACAACAACATCATCATCATCATCATCATCATCATCATCATCATCATCATCATCATCATCATCATCATCATCATCATCATTTTTTTGTGGGGGGGATAGGGGGGGGGGGCAAAGCAAATCCCTCAACAGCACAATCATCACACAAATTATTATTAAGAATACACATATACTCTGGCGCTCCTGCGAACCCATTCCACTGGGAGAGAAAAAAACCCACCAGAGATATATCTAAGCTATTAAGTTGCCTGAAAGTCTGGCACTGATCTGACGCAGTTCCTTTCGGATAAGAGTATCAATCAAGGTCTTGTTTTGCACGGACTGCAAAGATCCTGACGCTCATGTCCTAGAAGGGTGAGTGCCATGAGCTACATAAATTCGCCTAAGCAAGCGTCCCTTCTCCGTCATAAACGATCACACAGGACTGCGCTCAGGTGTCTGAGCCCTCGGACGATGTGCCTCTGGCGGATTGACTTAAGAGTCTGTATCGGCCAGCGCCTTGAGCAGCTCTTGAGCTCGAAAAGCGCTATCTATGAACGATAAAACAAAATAACAGCCAGAGGCATATTGCTAAATAATTATGTATCCTATTCTGCGATACATAGAACTCGTTGCTATGTCCGGCTTCTTTATTTCCAGATTAGGCAGGCACACTTAGATTTCTAGAATAAAGTTCTTACCACTGTAAGGAAATGACGTGTACATTTGGACAGAATTATTGTGCTGAGGGTGAAACACTGAAAGTCATGTTGGTTTTTTTGTAATATGCTTTATTGTCCCTTTTTTATCGGGAAATTGTGGACCGCCTCCCCTTGGGAAGGCGAAGTCGCAGCCTGTGGCGCGCCCAAAACAAACCTACCTAACATTAGTTGTGTCTTTTTTTTTTCTCTCCAAATTTTGCTGGGGGAGCAAACCGGAGTACCCGGAGAAAACCCCCGGGACGTTGGAAAGTAAATAATATTCGGAGAAACATAACGCCCAGATGCTGGCTCGATCCCACACCTGTGAGGCGCCATTGGTTTCTGGCCTGCGGACAAGGCAAGTTAGTCCCGCCTTAGCCCATTTGGCCACAACGCTCGCTATGAATGACTTTTGAAAAAAAAAACATCTTCAACTTTACACTATACAGTTGTTCTAGGCCAAGGGTTTATGAAAGGTTGGGATCAACTGGGTGACATAATTATTTTCATTTGGACACAGATTATTGTACTGAGAGTGAAACTGTGAAAGTTATGAACGATGGTGTGCTGCTTGCTGCAGAAACGAATCTTCAACGTTGCACTACAGCTAGTTGTTTTACCCAAAAGTGCATTATAGGTTGGGATCTATCGAATGACATGTTTAAAAAAACATGAATCGGACTTCTTTCACACTTAAACAAACAAACAAAAAACCCACAAATATGTGTTCATAAAAATATTGCTGAGTTAATGTATTTTTGGGTAGTGTGATGTTTTCGTCCATAATGTCTCTCACACTTACCTGACCAATCTTGTGAACGCCTGTCATCATGTCTTTGTGAAGCACGTGGAAAACAAAGACGTGGCCGAGCAGTTTAGGGTTCTCCCGGTTGATCTCGAACACCACCTGGTGATGCCAGACGGGATCTTGGGTGTTCTGTCGCACTTTGCACTTGGCCTTCCCCTCTCGTATTCCATTGACGTACATCTCAACTTTCACGTACGGATCTGCGGGGAGAATTTTAAAAAGGGTTTACAAAAAGGTTTGTGTTAAACCACTAAATGTAAGTTAATAATGATATCCTCCCTTTTTACTATAGGAAACGCCAGGGGATGGCGTAAGGAGCGACATTTGGAAGCAAGAAAATTAAGGTCAAAGTTCGACCCCTAATGTAACGAGTAGCTACAAGTGGGCCATTGCAGAGACCTGAAGGATCATATTATAATCTCTTTCTACGCCAGGTTTGGCCGCACTTTAGCGAAGAGCAGCAGCAAGCCATGGAGGAGGTGGTAGACCGACCTTCCAAAAGATCCGTTGGATCTCATTTTTGATATGATGATGATGGTCATTGTTGTCAGGGTGGCGACGTGGTGATCGTCCTTAACGCTCATGCAATAGGACGTTAAGCATCGTTTTCCTTTTCCGACCTTCCCTGACAGTTGCGGTAGGTGTTGAAGAGGTCAAGCAGTCCTTCCAGAAGGTGATGGTGCGCAATGCAGCTGGATCCGACATCAGCGGCAGACTTTTGAGGGAGTGTAGCGACGCTCTCTCTTTCTCTCTCTCTCTCTCTCTCTCTCTCTCTCTCTCTCTCTCTCTCTCTCTCTCTCTCTCTCTCTCTCTCTCTCTCTCTCTCTCTCTCTCTCTCTCTCTCTCTCTCTCAGAGTCGTGGTCTCTGCTTCTCTGTGTCTTTCTCTTTCTTTGTGTCTTCTCTGTCTCTCTCTCTCTCTCTCTCTCTCTCTCTCTCTCTCTCTCTCTCCCTCTCTTTCTCTCTCTCAATAAGTCCCAATTTAAGTAGTCTAAAATCTTAATCCTTAATAATTAAACATAAGAGTCTCAAGTTTCAAACTCCTCTCTGTCTCTGTCTGTCTGTCTCTCTCTCTCACTTTCTCTCTCCATCTCTGTCTTTCGCACTCAACATTCTTTTTCTTCCTCCTTCACTCCCTCTCTCCAGCAGCTGAACTGAACAGACTTATGAACATAATAAGGTTCACGTTCAAAACAAAGAAATGTGCCTTAAGTCACTTTTTTATGTGTTAGATATGTGCGCTATATAAATCGAATAATGATGATGATGAAGAAAAGACGAAGAAGATGCTGATGACGGTGAAGATGCTGATGAAGATGATGATGATGATGAAGATGATGATGTTGTTGATGATGATGATGATGATGATGATGATGTACAGTATTAAAAGTTGACAATTAATTCTGATATACTACAGTTATTTTGCAACAACACTACAACAACAACAAAATTGATTTGGGATTCTCCTAAGTCCAGAGATACTCTGTGGAATGGCTGGCTAAAGGTGACCATAACATGAAGAGCCTCTGTGGCTATGATGCAGCAGAATAGCTTCTATGTAGAGACTCCGAAAGTCCATAGATATTCATTGATCGGAATGCCTGCTATTGTTGATTGGTTAATGGGCAAAAATCATGAGAATAACTACCTCAGTTCCCATGGCAACCGTTGCTTAATGAATGTATGAGGACAATGAATGAGAGAGGGAGAGAGAGACACAATGAGAGAGTCTGACAGGCATACAGAGAGAAAGAGGCAGAGAGATAAACAGAGATAGAGACCGAAATAGAGAGAGAGAGTGAGAGAGAGAGAGTGAGAGAGAGAGAGAGAGAGAGAGAGAGTGATAAGTGCTGAAAAAGTGTAGAGAGAGAGAGTCAAAGATAAATATTCCTAATATCTGAACTTGGCAATACAATTATTTGACTTGACTTGGCTTCACTTTGACTTGACTTTTGACTTGAGAGAGAAAAAGAGACCTATCCTATCCTATCCCGTAACTTGAAAATCGTTGGGGCATCACAGCTGATCGTTTAACCAGCGCACTCCATCTTTCTCTGTCATCACCAACCCTCATGGCTTCGCTCAGATTCAAGCCAGTCCATTCTCGAATGTAGTCCTCCCTCCTCTTTTTCGGTCTCCCTCTTCCTCTGCCTCTTTGCACCGTGCTTTGCTGGATGTTGTTTGCATGGCCAGATTCTCTGGTGACGTGGAGTTTCCGTTTCTTCACCGCTGTGAGCATGTCATCGTGTTATCCAATGGCTTGTGTGATGGTCTGTCGAACTTCGTTGTTGGTGATTTGCTGGGCCAGAGGTCTTCTGTAGCACCTCATCTCCATGCTTTGTATTCTTCTTCTACTGTGAGGGTCCATGTTTCGAAAGCGTATAGGAATATGGAGATGACATGGAAGCGCAGCAGCCTTACCTTGGAGTGTAGACTGATGGTCCTGTATTTCCAAATGGGCTTCAACCTTGTTAAGGCAACAGTTGTTTGTGCGATCATGGAGAGGACTTCCTGTCGGGACCCATTGGATGATACAACTGCTCCTAAATGTTTGAAGCTATGCACCGTGTTGGTGAAATGGGCCTTGGACTTTGACGTCCGTATTGATGCCATTGGTCATCATTTTGGTCTTCTCTGCACTAAAATTCATTCGAAGGGCTCTGGAGATGGTGTCAAGCCTCTTTACCAGCTGTTCAAGTTCTTGTTCTTCTTCAAAGAGCCACTATAGATGATGCAGAGCAGAAGCAAGGGAAGGGACATTCCTCTAGTTTTTTAATATAAAGTCGAGGCACGTGGAGTGTGCGGGGGCGTGTGGGGGTCGCGAGAGAAGGGGGGTGCGGGCTGTGGGCGTAGGGCGTGAAGTTGCTATCTTGAGGAATAATCGTAGCAGGCTACACTCCTCAATAATCAGCAAAGGATTTTCACCAATGTTATTTGATCTCTCTGTCCATTCCACAGAATTCCCCAGCTCCCATCAGTTTCTTCTTTGCTGCGCCAGGAATCGCCTGGCATTCTAGATGAGCTTGTTACCTGTCAACTATCTCACAACCATTATGGCAGTGAGGGAAGGTTTGCTGTCACCTGTTCACTATTTTGGCCCTCTGTCGCTCTATGTCTGACTGCCTGTCCGTCTCTGTCTGTCTGTCTGTCTGTCTGTCTCTCTCTCTCTCTCTCTCTCTCTCTCTCTCTCTCTCTCTCTCTCTCTCTCATATTCTTATTTATTTCTTACCATAGTTAAGGTATATATTAATTTCAAACTCATTTTGTGTTAATTAATTTGTTTGTTCTGAATTGTTTATTAAAGACTAGCTGTAAAACAGGTCCATTATCATAGGTGTTACACGGAAGTTAGTTTTATCAATTGTTGATTCAGCCCCGATGCTTGATTCTTGATAAGTGGAACTCAGATTTGTTTATCAACGCAACCTGTTTAGTCAGCAACAAGGCAGGAGTCGTCGTATGAAGTTTTCCAACTTTATTCAGCATACATCAACAACTGCATACAAGATCGCTTTCCGAAAATCACTTCAAAGATCATCATCAAAACTCTTCATCAATCAATCAATCTGTCTGTTTTTTTACTTTTTCAAGCAGACACAGAGCACTACTTATATAGTCTCTCTATAATCGAGAGAAAGGTAGAATATTCCAGCATGACGCAATAACACTTCATTAAAATAAAACTCGTCACCGGAACTATGCACTGTCTTACGTCATATAACCTTAATTAGGTTAGAAGAATCTCTGAGTTACTAGATTTATCTAGATGCTTTGGTCGATAGTAAACAAATTCTAGAAAATTCTCCAATAATATCGACCGACGAAAACCATAAACAACACAAAAAGCTTCCTTCAGCAACAACGCAAAATCAAACCAAAGGTGAAAGCACTCTGTTATTGCATGCTTTGCAAAAAAAAAAAAAATCGGATCTATCGTGCGCGTCTCAACCGTAACAATAAGACCCAGTGCTATTATTGAAGGTTTCGACGTCGTATTCGTCTTCGACAATTCTCTCTCTCTCTCTCTTTCTCTCCCTCTCTCTTTCTCTCTCTCTCCCTTCTCTCTCTCAGCAGCCCTGATGGCTTCGCTCAGTGTCAAACCAGTCTATTCTCGAATGTTGTCCTCCCACCTCTTTCTCTTACCTTGCTATCTTGAATTACTTACTTAATTAATTAATTAATATTATTGTATATACTGGGCTTTATCTCCGTCGATCTATTTTTATGTCTTTCTTCGTTTTATTCTTTCTTTCTTTATTTCTTTCTTTCTATCTGTTGTATTTTATATATGATGACAGTCTTTAATGTTGTTGTTATTATTATTATTATTATTATTATTATTATTATTATTATTATTATTATTATTATTATTATTATTATTATTATTATTTTTATTATTATTATTATTATTATTATATCATCATCATCATCATCATCATCATCATCATCATCATCATCATCATCATCATCATCATCTTTCTTTGCTTTTTTAAAGATTGTGATAGGTTGGGGAGGGGGAGGAGGAAGTAGTTTGTTAAATATTGTTTAAAGATGATGAGGATGGTGTTTGTGTGTGGGGGTGGGAGGGGGGTGAAGGGTGCTAATCGTACGTGTGTATATTTTACATTGTTTCCAATTTGATGTTCAAAATTCTGCATTATGTTAATTTGTTAAAGGGACAGATTGCAAGATTAGACTTTCTAAAAACAGTGTTCAAAAGTTTCAACTCTCTCTCTCTCTCTCTCTCTCTCTCTCTCTCTCTCTCTCTCTCTCTCTCTCTCTCTCTCTCTCTCTCCATCCAGGCTAGCAGTTACTCACTGATAGCTCCAAGCAGCGACACCCTGGGTAAGTTCCGGGCCTCAAGAATGTTGAAGACAATTTTGCCCGCCACTGGTTGATAGCAGCCCGAAAGGTGAAGGTCACCCTGATGCAACTGCAAAACAAACACGCAAAGACATGAAAATAAAAATAATTTATTATTATTATTATTATCATTCTTCTTCTTTTTCTTCTTCTTCTTCTTCTTCTTCTTCTTCTTCTTCTTCTTCTTCTTCTTCTTCTTCTTATTCTTATTATTATTATTATTATTATTATTATTATTATTATTATTATTAATATAATGTTGGAGGTAATGATGATGATGATGATGATGATGATGATGATGATGATGATGATGATGATGATGATGATGATGATGATGATGATGATGAAGACGAGGAAGACGGAATAAAACGTGCACACACGCACACACACACACACACACTCTCTCTCTCTCTCATATAATTATATAATAAATAAATAAATGCATAAAGCACCAGCAACAACAACAAAGCAACAGCAACAACAACAACAACATTTACAACAACTGTATGATCTCTTCGTCGTCATCTACATTCTCCTCCTGGTTGATTGTGATGTATTATGCACAAACGCTAATATCATTATTGGTATGAACAGAGTATAAGACATGGGCGACTCCTTGAACTGGAAAATAATCCTGTTGTTGTTGTTTGTAGATTATAGTCACACGACACTTTCGCATATAGGTGACTACTGGACCGATTTATACTGACACCAGCGGGCCAGTTGTTGGTAAAAGGGGAAAATAATATGATCACACGTTGACCAATCCGGGATTCGAACCAGCGACCTTTCGGTTACTAGCAAGACGCTCTTACCAACTGAGCTACCCGGCCCCTCAATAATAATAATCCTGTCAAAGGTGTAGCCTTATGTAGCTGTGAGGGATGTACACAAGGATGAAGGGGTGAAAGGGACATTAATGCACATAAGTCGGACCAATGTTGAGCGCCATTTGGATGGGAGATAATCCTTCTGTCAAAGAATTGTCCTAATGTTGCGAGCGAGCAAGGCGAAGTCGACCCATTGAAGTTGTGGTGATAACCATCATCTTGCTAGAAGTATGACAAGAATAAGAAAAATGTACATAAGCCAAAGGAGTGCTGAAACGAAAGAAAATCAAAAGATGCAAAACTTCTTCTCTATATAAGCTCTTTCTTCTGGCGGACACAAACACACAAGAGCCAACAAAACAATACTTTCTAACAGAACTTCAAGAAAGAAGATATATTTAGAATTGAAAAGAGGCAAGAAGAAGAAAGCTACTGTTTAAAATAATAAGGGGAGTGATAGTGTTTTTGTCTGCCAGAAGGAAGAGCTGGGCTCCATGCTTTGCTTTGTGTTCGTGTGTCTTGTCGTTGTCGTAGTTAGCATTCCTTTGTCTTGTGTACACATTTGTTTCTCATTATTGTAACTGCTGAATGTTACAAGTCCTCTGTTGTATTCTATTTATAAGTAT
>CM072513.1:80642462-80644962 GCA_036898135.1 Oncomelania hupensis
GGGAGAAGGGGGGGGGGGGGGGGGGGGGGCTGGCCTTCTCCTGTCTAGAACATGAACGTCAGGATCTGTAAAGTCCGCATGAGTATCCGGATGTGTAAAGTCCGCAATGAGTGTCAGGATCTGCAAATCCGTGCAATACACTGATCATAATACTGGATGCTTTAACACTGATCATAATACACTGATTATAATACAATTATTTTATTACTGGATGCTCTAACACTGATCATAATACTGGATGCTTTAACACTGATCATAATACTGGATGCTTTAACACTGATCATAATACTGGATGCTTGATCATAATACTGGATGCTTTAACACTGATCATAATACTGGATGCTTTAACACTGATCAAAATACACTGATCATAATACTGGATGCTTTAACACTGATCATAATACTGGATGCTTTAACACTGATCATAATACACTGATCATAATACTGGATGCTTTAACACTGATCATAATACACTGATCATAATACTGGATGCTTTAACACTGATCATAATACACTGATTATAATACACTGCTTATAATACTGGATGCTTTAACACTGATTATAATACTGGATGCTTTAACACTGATTATAATACTGGATGCTTTAACACTGATTATAATACTGGATGCTTTAACACTGATCATAATACACTGATTATAATACTGGATGCTTTAACACTGATTATAATACTGGATGCTTTAACACTGATCATAATACTGGATCCTTTAACACTGATCATAATACTGGATGATGTAAAACGGATTATAATACTGGATGCTTTAACACTGATCATAATGCTGAATGATGAAAAAACTGATCATAATAATGGATGCTGCAAAACTGATCATAATACCGGATGCAATAAAACTGATCATAATACCGAATGCAATAAAACTGATCACCATACTGGATGCTTTAACACTGATCATATTATGCTGTAAAACTGATCTTAATACTGGATGTTGTCAAATTAATCACAACACTGGATGCTATGCATGTTTTTTTTTAAAATATTTATCTTAACAACTTTATTATCACCGAGGTGAAATTCGGGCACTTTCGTTTTCGAAAGTACAGCAGCCCCCAAGTGAAACGCTTTACCCAAGGTACATGCTGGGTGTGTTCTTGTCACCGGCACACACCCGTCTAGGACATGACCGTCAGGATCTTTAAAGTCCGTTATGATGGAATGCATGCGACACAGACTAGACCTCGGTTTATACTCTCATCCGAAGGAGTGGGAAACGGGAGTAAAGTATCTTTTCCAAGGACACAACACAATGCCCCGGCCTGGGCTCGAACTCGGGTCCTTCAGATCCGCAAGCCAACGCTCTAACAACTCGGCCACCGCGCCTCCTGTGCGCGCCAACTGTTAGTGCTATATTTCTGTTATTGAAGTACCTCTGCCCTGCCTCAGATACTCCTCATACTCTCCAGCACGCACTCACTCTGCTGCGAAAAGTAAAGGTGAAATTTGTTTTGGAACTGGTTGCGTGGGAGGAAATTATTCCCTAATTATTCCTACAGGAAGGAGAAAAACTAGTGTTTGTTTTTTTTCTTCTGCTTTTATGAACACCTCTTCTTCCTCCTCTCTCCTTCCTCCCCGCCCCTCCTCCTCCCCCCCCCCCCCCTCCCACTCATCTCCCAAACTTTTTAACCCTTCAACTTAAGCAGTCGACTCTCTCTCTCTCTCTCTCTCTCTCTCTCTCTCTCTCTCTCTCTCTCTCTCTCTCTCTCTCTCTCTCTCTTTCTCTCTCTCAACTTTCCTTCTTCTCAGCCCTCCTCCCCCCCCTCTCTCTCTCCTCTACCTCCGCATATCTTAACACGTTCTACGCTTTTAGCTAGCACCCATCATTACTTCTCATTTCCTTCTGGAACTTTCTAATGCTTCCATTTTAGAAACAGTCAAGTCAATTCTCTCCCTACTTCTCCTCTGTCTTGTCTTAACCGCTTCAACATTTAGAATCCCATTCATCTCGTGCTATATTATCCCCTTGCTCTCTCTGTCTCTATCTGTCTGTATACCTCTCTGTCTTTCTCTCTCTTTCTTACACACACACACCACATGCGCTTGTAACTGGACACGCGAGCGCATACCCCCGTTGGGGTGCCGGGGGTTTCAGTATAAATAGTATCCCCACTTTCTGGAAATTTAGTGCTTTAAATTCCCACTGTCGCTGTCTTTCTCATTTGCTCTATCTCATTCCTGCTCTGCTCTATCAATCTGCTATACTATCGTCTTCTTCGCTAGACCAGTCTCCTACCTTTTTTCTTGAAAACTCTTCCGGGACAAGACTCCTTATTTGTGTATGAGGTCTGTTGGATCAGCTTGGGAATATTGGACGCTTTCTGCCAGGTGGTCACTAGGGCTTCCTATGATGTTATTATTTAGCAATGCAGGCATTTTATATGTATGTGTTTTGTTGATAATTTATAATGATGTTTGTATTCTAATTTGTTTTTGTAAACGGGGGTTCGATAAGTTGGGGTTAAGCCTCAG